>JAABKJ010075445.1:48174087-48300890 GCA_011634705.1 Andricus grossulariae
GATTGAATATTCAATTTTTTTGTTGAAAATTCAACAATTTTGTTGGAAACTTATTTTTTTTGATAGAAAATTCAAATTTTTTTGCTGAAAATTCATCTTTTCAGTTGAAGATTTAAATATCTTGTCCAAAATTTGTTTTCGGAAAAAATTAATTTTTTTAACTAAAAATTGAATCAATCCAATTGAAGATTCATCATTTTAGTTGAAAATTCATCTCTTTGACGGAAAAGTCTACTATTATATTTTTGGATAAAAATTGTATTATTCGCTTGAAATTTTAATTATTTTGTCGAAAATTTTGTTGAAAAAAACTAATCGTTTTAAAGTTGAACGTCCTTGTTAAGAATGAATTTTTTTTTGGTTTAGTATCAATCATTTCAGTTTGAAAATTCATTTCTTTTATTGAAAATATAACTACTTTGCTCATTTTTTTTAACAATCTTTTTCCCCTGAACATCTAACTATTCGATTTCTGGTTAAAAACTTTTGTTTCAGTGAAAAGTTCAATTATTTATTTGAATTTTTTTTTTGAGTTTAAAATTAATTTTTGCTTAAAGTTTACTTTATTAGGTTGAAAAGTCTACTATAATATTTTGAGTTGAGAATTCATCATTTTTTATTAAAAATTTCATAATTTGATTGAATATTTAATTATTTTGTTGAAAATTCGACAATTTTGTTAGAAACTTATTCTTTTTGATAAAAAATTCAAATTTTTGTTGAAAATTCGTCTTTCTTTATTGAACTTTATTTTTTTTATATAAAATTAATATCTATTTTGGTTGAGATATCAACTACATTTATTATTGAGAATTCATCCCTTTGGTTGAATATTTAACTATCTTATGGAATATATGTCGGCAGTCAACGCGAATCTGTGCGAACGAAATCGTGTTAAAAGGGTGAAAAGGTCGTCCTGAATTTTGGGACCGACCATCAACGAGTCATTCAATGACACGCCTGTCGAAGTTTTCGAGGATCCGTTGAGGACAACGCGAATTTTTGTGGTGATATTGTCTTCCCGTATCACTGCGTGATGGGGTAGATAGAAACCAGGCTTAGCAAGACCTTTATCTTCTATCAAAGACAAATGTTTCAAAATGTTGTATTCGTTTAAAAAATCACAATAGTCTTTTTTTAATTTAGAATTTTTTTCAAAACGCTTTTCTAACAAATTAAAACAATGAAGAGCTATGAAGCGCGAATCTCCGACTTTTCCCTTATTTTCGTTAAAAGGCAATCTTACAATGTAACGACCTTCAAGGTCGCGTTGCGTATTATTTTTGAAATGCAATTCGCAAGCTTGCTCTTCTTGGGACATTAACTTTACTGAAGGAACTTCTTCAATTTCCCAGAATTTTTGAAGATTCGAGTCGAGAGGGGTAGAGTGGCTCACAAAGCTACACTGCACGTGATTTGTGGAGACAGAACTATTTATTTCTCCTGCGACAATCCAGCCAAGCTGAGTTTTCTGCAGCACGGCCTCTGGATAATTTTTCAGCGAAATTTGTCCCACACATAGAAGTTTGTAGAACAATTCAACTCCAATCAGAGCATCGGTTTCTGATGGCTTGTGGAATTCAGGATCAGCTAGTACTATATTTTTTGAATTTCAAGAGCTGCCCGATTAATTTCAACTGAGGGCATTGTTTTTGTGATTCTATTGAGAACCAAAAAATCGAGATTCTTGGAGTATTTACTAAAACGAGATTTTAACGTTGCCGAAACCGAATGCTTTATTTCTGTGGAAATGTTCTCAACACAGGAGACCGAAATATCTACAGATTTTCTAGATAGTTTCAAAAAAGATGCGGTGCTCTCAGTGATAAAGTTAGCCTGAGATCCAGCATCCAAAAACACTCGACAAGACTTGGATTCTCCATGGGTATTGACTAAGTCAATACCATCGTAATACACTTACGACAAGAAGAGCCGGTGCAGTCAGCAAGGCGATGACTTGGACGCAAACAATTTAGGCAGAGCGCAGTCTTTTTTGCGGCTTCGAAACGATCGGACGGTGACAATTTTTTATACGATTCACAACTATATACCGAGTGTTCTCCCTGACACTATGTACAGGGAGATTTCGTAGTTGCAGACACAAAAGCGTGTTGCGAACGCTGATTATTAAAGCGAGAACTAGACCGTTTTTTCTCCGACGAATTTGGAGGTTTTCCTGGTACTTGATAAACTTTATTATCTTCGAATTGAGCGCGACGCTGCAGGAAAGTCAACATTTCTTTGAAAGTGGGGTTATCGGATTCGCAGCTAGCCTCTTCCCACTTTTCACGAATAAACTAATTTAATTTTTGCTTCATTATTTCAATTAAAAGTGTGCCCCATTGATTGACGGGTTCTTTCAAGGCTTCAAGTGCTCTAACGTGTTTTTGAATTTGATCGACTAACGAACGAATGGGAAATTCTTTCGAAATGAATTGCAAATTTAATAGTGCTTTCACGCGAGTTTGGCGAATAATTTTACGATTGTCGTAGCGCTCTTTCAGCAAGTCCCAAGCAACCTTGTAATTTTCCGACGACAATTCAATTGACGCGAGAACTTCCGCAGCTTCATCTTTTAAACAGCCCTTCAAATGGTATAATTTTTCGATGTCAGGGATGTCTTTATTATCATCAACAAGGGATTTGAAAAGATCGTGAAACCCTAACCAAGATTCGTAGGACCCACTAAATGAGGGTAAGTTCACTCGCGGAAGATTCTTTTTTGAACTTTGAACGATGTTTGTGGGATTTTCATGGACGGTGGTTAGCGAAGACGCGAGGCGTTAGATCAAATTCAGTTGTTTGTTGAGGTTTTCCTTCAACAAAGTCGTCGCGATACCGTGTGAAGTGTAATATTTTTCTTCATATTCCGTACGGATACCCGAGTAGGTGGAATCGTACTCAAGAGTTTCTAATTCGGTTTGTAAATTATCAAATCCTAAGAAGCTTTTATCATTCTCTTGATTTCTTTTTTCTAAATTCGAAATATCACGCTCCGAGACAAATTTTTCAAGATAGGTTGCGAAGTTTGTAATTTTTCGTTTCGCACTGGCAATTTTTATTTTTAGATCGAGTATCTGTTTTTCCGCCATAGCTTTAAGTTTTAACAAATGATCAAACAAGCAAGTGCAAACATGTGGTGGGAACATAGCAGATATGAGGGAAAAATTGATGGTACAAAAACTGTCTTACTTTAAAGATGGACTCTGAATCAGCGCTGCAGGATGTTGGCAAGTGTTGATCCTAGACGATGACAGGTTTCCATTTAACCTGGACTGCGAAAAGTTTGGGTCAGCTAGCTTCCTCTCCTGGGATGAATCCAGGACCCTTATGTTCCACGCGATCGACAATGACAATTTGAGAGAGGGAAGTTCCTCTGGATTCTCTGTTCGACAGCGACAGCTTCTGACAATTTGTACACGAGAGGAATATTTACCCTATTAACACCGAATGTTGCCTCAATATTGCATCGATATTTCCTGAAATATCTGAAACATTGCACGAAACATCGACGCAACATTGATGCAAGAAATTGATGGCCGCTTTTTGAAACATTCGCCCGATAGATTTGAAACTTTAAGTACGCAAAGCGATCGGTAGGTGTCGCTGCTCGAAATGTCTAATAGAGTGATGCGGTGGAAATCTGCATTAACGACTACTTTACAGGCGTTCCGCCGCGTGCTTCCTTACCGACTGAGTAGAGTGCAGGGAGAGTTAGGTGCTTGTTATCGTAGGAAAAACAGTTCTATGGAAATCAATAGATGGCGCTAGATACCATCTTTTGTAATAAGCAGATATAATTCGCATTCATGCCGCTGCGAACAGCACCATCGGTAACATAAAATACGCGGTTTTACGATTTGAAATAAGTGAAATCAAAAGCGAATAAATTTCAATTGAGAAATAAAATATATTTCGAGGAAAAGATTGGCAAAGATTTGAAGATTGAATTACTTATTTCCAAATTTAGAAGAATTCATGGCCTGCTCCAATTCGAGATTGTCGCAAAGCAAGATTCACGGAGGCTCTAGCGAATTCATTTCAATTCGCCTCAATTAGTTTCTTTTTACTGGGTTGCGTTTGGACATGGTGAACGCCAAAAAAACATTTCATAACCGAGGACTGGTTTGGTCACGTGGTCACCGTAGAGCAAGAAATACATCTTTCATGTTATGTACAGATTTTTGAAAAAACCGTTGTTTTTTTAGAAAAACAGTAAAATGTTCGTACAAAGTGTAGAATGACTTCGAATATGACTTGTAGCACTCCTGTCCGCCACGAGAAGTCGGAAAGGGGAAGATATGTGACCTACATTATTTTGTGACCAGTCACAAGGGTATTTGTTCGAGGGCTATAACCTTTATTAACGACTTTTTTCTCTCAAACCCATATTTATCGAAATAAAGTGAAGAAATGAAGAAAAAACACCGTTTTTTGGTGTTTTTACCTTGAAATCAAATTTGCGGGTATTTTCACGATCATTTTTGTAATCAGCTAGTCAAAATACGTGGGTATATCTAGTTTCAAATCAACAGTTGGCAGTGTTAAAAACGACATATAGATTCTGATTTGGAAATTTGCGGCAGTTCCAAGCTTTGTGGTTTTGACCTTTTTCTGCCTTCGAAAACGTAACATTTTCCAACTGAAGCACCAGTCTCGATATGATCCGCATCTGGAGGTGCTGATTCTTGGTGACAATTTTCTCGCGAAGTGGAAGGGTCCAGAACAATTGATTCAGTGATTTAATTACTCATTATTTTCTTATTTTTTAAAAACTCAACAATGTACCCTTCGGCCACGGAGGCGGATTTCCACCCATCATCTCATTTCAGCCTGATAAGGAATCCGGAGTCAGCTAGGAAGGTTGCTGAAGTTCTTCGTGTGGCTTCGTGTAGGCTTCGGACTGTCGTAAATTGAGATGCAATGCTATCTGCTTTGGCATAGTTTAGTGTCTAAACTTTCAAAATTTTACTTTTTGAGTTTGGATATTAGTATCCTTATTATCTAAAAAAAGGTTGTACACTAGTAATGTAGGTTACAATATGAGTCGGAGTCTCTACTTTAGTTTTAATACAAAATATACATAGTTTTTTCACAACTCTGATCTCATATAATATAAATAATACACCTGGAGTTGGAGCTCCACACCCAAAGTACTGTAGCCATTCTAGTCCACTTTCTGTCCAAGTTCTTAAACGTCTGTGAGTAGCTATAGTTTTTAATGTATTTTCAGTGTCGTCTAAACTTAACCGAGCTTGTTTCAATTCGTCATTGTCTATTTGTTTGGAAAGCTGAATCAATTTCTTTCCTAAATTATTAAGATCTTGATCATCGTATTTAACGTTATAAGTTACGTTCATCCAGTAATTCTGTTTTTCTTCTAAGTGTTTTAGTAGAACTATTTGGTCATAATTATTGTATAATTTGCAGCTAATTCCTTTAATTTTAACAGGTTTGACTATTTCTATAGATATTATATTTTGTTCGCAGCTTATATCTAGGCTTATCTTATCGAGGGGAATTATAATGTATCCGTCGGAGATTAGTATGAAAGTTTCCTTGCGAAGCAAATACAGAGATTGATTACAATTTGGTTCCTCATATCTTTTGAATAAGGTTGATTCACAGTTTTTACTTTCGGACAGTTTGAGATTAGGCTGATATCATTTAAATATTAAAAAGCTTACTATAGTTTTGCATTTGTCAATAGTCTGTTTATCTGTTGGGACGTAGGAGTCTCTAAATTTGATTACCAGATCGTGATCTGGGATAATGAATAAGTAAAGGTTGCCCTTCTTATCTGGGATGGAAACAATTTTTATCAAGGAACTTTCTTCCTTTTCTAGGACGGTTATATCTAGGATATAGGTGAAGAGTCCCTGAATTATGGCTACCGAGAGTGAGCTGATGTCAAGAATTTGGCCATTCCCAGTTCTTCCCAATTTCTTTTTTTATTGTAGAATATTCCGTTGAGAAAGAATCAAGTATTAGTTTCAAGATTTTGGTATGGTTATTCAACACTGAGGCTATATTTTTATTATCGGTATACAATTTATCGAACTCTGTGTTAATTTGACGTAGATCGGATTCAGAAATAGTTCCGAATAAAGTTTTGAAGATGTCTCCAATAAAATTTGCTAATCCTCTCTTATGTTTCTGTTTTCCTAAAATTTTGTGTAGAATTGCAATCTTTGCAGTTAATCTATTGCACCTTCCTTTAATTAATTTTAATTCCTCTTCGGGTGCAAAAATTGTTCCACAAGCTCGTTTGGCTGTCATTAAAGTGTGCTCTATCGCTTCTATCCTTTCTTCTGTTGTTGTTAAATTTATTCCTATCACTAATCTCCATTCTTCATGAAACAAATGAACTTTCCTTATTTCCTCTAAATAGATGTTACCTTTTAATTCTTTCAAAGAGTAGTTAGCCCTCGTCGTTGTTATCGACAGAATCATTAGGGTTATCAATGTGAGCGCCATCTACAAATTAGGGCATACATTGATCTATGTGTAATGTAATAATCTTATTGCCATGTCTAATTTTAATGTTATTGTTTTTTAGAATTTATAATATTTGCCCGGGACCTTTCCAGCTCGGCTCCAACTTATTTTGCTTGGTATTGTTTTTCCATTTAACCCAGTCTTTTTCTTTATAGATTGGATGTTTCCTAACTATTCTGTCTTCTTAAAATTTCTTAGTTTTTTCTTTTTCAACTTCAATTCTTTCTTTGATTCTTTTTAAACTAAGTTCATGACTAGACTTCCATTTTCTAATTAAATCATGGTACGTTAAATTTAGGGAAGGATTAATTGTGGAAGGAATATTTGGTTCTCTTCCAAAGGTAGCTTTGAACGGTGATATCCCGAGGGTACTGTTCTTCATAGTATTAATTGCAAAATTATGTATTTTAGGTTATCGTCCCATTCTTTATTGTTTTCGGCAATAGAGGTTTTAATCAGATTCTTAAGTGTAGAATGCATACGTTCAATATTGCCGTTAGATTGGGGGTGAAATGCAGGGGTTATTCCTTCGGGAACATCCCTGGACAATTGTCCGCGACTGCTTATTAATTATTGTAACCATATTCAGCAGAGGCCCTTGGTTAAGGGACCCTCTAACTGCAACGCGAGGACGCGTTCGGTGACTTTCTCATAGGCCCTTCGGTTCGATTCGAAAGAAATCGAGCAAGATAGCCGAAGTCAAGAAAGCAGAGGTTGACAAATTCCGCCAACAGCTACTCGACAATAAAATGCACGGAAACTTTCGCAGAGGTTTTCATTTTCGCATGCCAGGACGGTGTCATTTCCACCTTAGTATACCGTGACCGTATTTTATTTCAAGAAGTTTGGTGCTCCCTGAAGACACGGAGCGATCCAAGGTCGACCGCCTTCTGCAATTACCTTGCAAGCGTCTTAGCATTTCTTTGACACGCAGGGATGCTTTTCAGGCTATTGACCAGTGAAAGCTTGGCACCTCCAGGAGCACCGATGATCAGGGTGACGAGCTTAACAGAATATTCCGGGTATAACCATCAAAACTCCCTTATAAGATCTTTATACCTCTCTTTCTTCTCTTTCTCCTCGGCTATGACGTTTTTGTCAGCTGGTGCTGAATATTCGGTAATGAACATGGTTAGTTTCTCGAAATCAAGGAGAACTATTTTAGGCCTCGAGTGCGCAACAGAAACAATTATCGAGAATATGAAGTTCCAGTATATGCGGCGCTTCTCATTTTCGAAATTTACTGTATTTCCCTAGGAGCGTTTAGCGGAGCAGTATTTGGGCGAATGCCTTAAGAGTGAAAGAGATGGTAATAAAGCACCCTTAGTGCCGCATTGTGGCTTTGGATTTACGAAGTTCCCGCATGAGTTGGAAGACTAGATAGTATGTGTCCTAGATGTTCGGGGTGTGCATGACACGCTCTGCAGCTATCATCGGGAATGTTTTGGCTCAATATGTTGGGTCGGTATGCTAGAGTGGAAATGACACCGTCTCGATATGCCAAAATGAAACCCTCCATGTTCGAGTTCAATTCGGGTGATTCAAGGAAAGCAGACGTTAGTTCATATGACATCGACTTATCTGCCACATTTCTGTGGAAGATGCCCTGCATACTCTTGTCGAGGAGCTGTTCGCAGAAGTTTTTCTCCTGTGCTTTCTTAATTCGGGCCTTCATGAGTAAGTAATCGAGATGGATAAGATTTGATGCATTTTGCTCACCCCTGACATTGTAGTCAAGGCCGAGTGTTTCAGCAGCCTCCTCCGATTCTTTGTACAGAAACACCCCTTTGCCCACTTCTTCATGTTTCCTGACCATTTTAAGAAGAGTGTCTTGTCCCTTTTCTACTGCATGTGCTGTACCCAGAATAATCCTATTGTGAAGACATTCAGGATTCAGTATTCCACAACCACCTTGACGGCGTCAGATGTGAAGTCGCGGAACAGAAGACTTACGGTGCATGCTTTTGTTCATGTGTATAACCTTTCGGGACCCGATATCGAGGGATCTGAACTTGTCCTTCGTCCGTGGAACCACTCCAAATGAATAGGGTACTACTGGGACGGCAAGCATGTTCGTCGCAGATACTTTGTTTCTCGCCGACAGTTCGGAAGACCAAATCCGTCGGATGAGACATTTGTATCTGTATCGGAGAGTATCCTTTATAGATATCACATCCTGAATGCGGCTCTTTGGCACGCCCAGGTATGTATAGGTTTTTCCAGCGCCAAGGTGTCGTATAGCGCTTCTGTCGACGAGCTCAAGGTCTTTGGGGATGCTATTAAGTTTTCCTTTCTTCAAATAAACCTTGGCGTATTTCTCTAATCCGAACTCCATTCCAATCTCTTGAGTGTACTCTTTGACAGTGTCTAGAGTTAGATGTAGTTTCTCTTGATTTTTAGCATAGATCTTAATATCATCCATGTAAAATACATGAGTGACCTTATGCTTTCGATTTCCAGGTCTACCGCAGAGGTACCCTGCGGAATAGCGAAGTGCGAGAGACAGTGGCAATAATGTTAGGCAAAAGAGGAGAGGGCTCGTGATATCGCCCTGAAACACACCTCTCTGAAAGATGACACCATTAGTGATCACAGGATGTTTTCCAGATGAGATAGTACATCTGGTTTTCTAAAGCGCATTATTCTCTCTATGCATCTCACGATGTGTGGATGAACCTTTAAGCTTTCCAAAAGACAGATGATAGGTCTTTCAGCGTTTTCAAATACACACAATAGACCTAATTTCTTATTTAGCGAGATACACTTTATTTTTAAAACATCATTTGCACAGAACAATTAATGAGGACTCATTACATATTTAGCTATATTTTAGATCAAAGTCTCACTTAGATGTAAGTCTCACTTTTAAATAATATTTTGATTTTTAACATACAACGGAAACTATTATGTATTTTGCAAAATGGAGAACGACACAAAGCCGTGTCGGAACGTCGGAACAATGTATCGACAGTTTTATTTATTTTTGAAATACAACCTGTCAGATTCCTATACAGGAGTTTTCAGATGGGAAATTATATTCCTGATCGGATTCTGGGCTCCGGCTGACTACAACATCACTGCCAAGGAGAAGGAAAAGGGAGAGAAGTATCACGACCTTAAAAGGGAGCTGAAACGACTGTACACAAAATATTCGGTACAAGTAATTGTCCGTGTGATAGGTGCTCTCGGAGGTGCGAAACTATTACTGGTTCGTAACCTTAAAGCCATACCCGCGCACAGTGGGATGAAATAAACAAACGAGGTTCAAAATAACTTGTAGCTGGCAATTTTCAACCAATTTTGGATTTTTTTTTATAGAAAAATTCAGCATTAGATTTTGAAGAGAGTTATGTGGCTTGATTTTTTAATTGTATTTTGTTTAAACTTTTATTTGAATGCAAAGTGTGAAGAAAAAGTAGATTTTTTGGTTTTTTATGTTCATCTTCGTGAAAAAAAATTTTGTATGGTCAGCATTGCCAGACTTTAATCGCGGGGATATTTCGAAGCAAAAAAAAAATTATATTGTTAACATAATTTTTATAAACAAATTAACTTAACAAATAGTCTACACTATGAATTCTTCGTTTGTAAAGTAAGACGGAAATCCTTGGGTGAGGTATAACCGATCCTGCCTGCTTTCGGAATAAAGACTACTCTCGTACCCCTCCATGCGTCCGGGACATGCCCCAGCGTCAGACTAACCATAGCAAGTCTCACTAGCGGCCCTATGATGGCCTCTCCAGCCCTCTGTAAGAGAACTGGATATATGCCATCAGGGACAGGAGATTTGTAAGGGCTGAAGGACTTCTGGTTTTTCTTCTGTTTCAGGTTTTTTCGGTTTCAGGTTTTTTTTTCTGATCTGATTATTAAATGTCCATTTACTCACGATTTCCCCTCTCCTATTAATTTTAGGTTAGATCCTTCAAGTGAAACTTCGTTTAGAGTTAGAGGTGCGCATGCGCAGTTTGATTCTTATCAGAATAGTCTATATGGAAATGAAGGCGGGATGTAGTGCGGTGAATCATCTAATAATACATACGCGCATTCGCAGTTTGATTCACAGCTTTTTGCTTAGAGTGAAGGTGGAGTAGTTGAATCCCCTGATAATATATACACTCATGCGCATTTTTATTCTCAACAGAATATTCTGGATGGAGGTGGGGCGTAGTGCTGTGAGGGCGCCCACAGATAAAGTATTACTAGTACTTTGAGGGGGTTCCCACTGATGAAAGATTACGCATGCGCAGTTTGTTTCACAGCTTCTTGGTTAGAGTGGAGGTGGGGGTGACAATGCAACGGGAATCCCCTAGTAAAATGTTGCGCATGCGCAGAGTGTGGATTTCTGGCTAAAACAGCGCGTCTCCAGAGCGATTCCTTCATTCAGCAACCAGAGGACCTGTCTGATGGTAATAAGCAGCAGAATCAACAGCAGAGACCAGCTTCCAAAGTGTCTGGAGAGCAGCAGCAGCAGCAGCGACCAGCTTCAAAAATGCCTGGGAAGCGCAAGACCTGCAAGCAGCAGCAGAGGCCAGCAAAGCAGAGTCGAACCATCTCCCTGGATGAATGTGAGTTACTCGTCATCAGGACAGAAGAAGCAGTAGCTATACTCCTAGATTTAACAGATGGTGACTCCAAGAATGAATACATTCACCGCATGGTAAGACAATGCAATGCCAATATAGATAGCTTAAGATCTATACTGAAGGATCTTTTCTGGACATCCGAGAAGCAGAGATGCCTTCACATCATTAATTGAATCATCAGTCTAAGCGACATTTTCCAACAACATTCGAGAAGCGGTGGTTCTATACATGCAACAGATTACGAAAAAGACGATATCACCAAGCGACTTCACTGGGCCGATTCCGAAAAAACATTCCAATGTCGACTACAAACTAATTTAATAACAAACCTTGTACACATAGATACATGTAATTTTTTAAACGATGCCTCTTATTATTTCAAGAACGAATGTGATGTGTATTAAATAAGTATGGACCTGTAAAAGTTTCGGTGTGCTAGTATCCAAATATAGACATGTAACGAAGGATGATCATTCTGTACACGTGAAAACATTTCTGGCCAAAACAAATGACATATTCCTGACGACATTGTTAGACGATTGATTTAATGAATATATGAAATGAATATATGAATAAATGTAGAAAGTAAGGATGATAATCATTGTTTTAAATAGGCTGTTCTATCAGCATTATATCCAGATTTACAGAATGCCTATCATGTTTCTAATCATAATATGCATGGAGATAGGTTAGATTTTACTGGTATAGACTTTCCTGTAACTTTGAAGAATATCCCAAAAATTTGAGCGGCAAAATGATATCTCCATCAATGTATACGGTCTTGTACGAAGGAATGCTGATTACACTGTCGTTCCCCTATATATTGCGTCACAAAAGAGACAACGACATGTCAATCTTCTACTCGTACAAGAAGGTTACATTGATGAGAGCATTGATGATAATGTGTTTGTAATATATGATGAAGGCATCGATACTTCACATGTCCACTATGTATCGATTAAAGATATATCTGCACTAGTTAATAAACAACTATCTACAAATAAACGTGAAAAGTATATTTGCGATCGATGTCTTCATTATTTTTTAAGCGAAGAAAAGTTGTGTGAACACAATGATAACTGTAAAAAGATAAATCATTGTAGAGTGAAATTACCGAAACCTGAGAAAAATATCATTGAGTTCACAAACTGTAGAAATAAGGAAAAGGCTCCGTTTGTCGCGTATGCCGATTGCAAGTGTCTGTTGCTTTCGGTTGAAAAATCTTAGGAGAAGATAAGTGACACTGAGATCTTTCAAAAGCATTAGATATTAAGCATAGCTTATTACATAAAATGTAGTAATAATGACACACTTTCCGACTATAAGGCATGCCCGGAATATGAAGCTGTTCCTGCCAAATGGTTTGCAAAGGAATTGCAACAATTGGCAGAGGATGCTGAAACAGTATTCATGTGCCCCATACCTATGGAAAACTTGACTACTGAGGAGAAGTCTGCCTTTAGGGAAGCTACTACCTGCCATATTTGTGAGCAGAGTATATCACCCGACCAAAAGAAAGTGCGTGACCATTCACAGTTAAATGGCAAATATCCAGAGCTTGCCCATGAAGATTGTAATCTAATGCTGAAAAAATCAAATTGCTAACGCGCAAAGGAGTTTTTCCATATGAGTACTTTAACTCTAGGGAAAAGCTCAAAGAAATGCAACTACCACATAAAAAAAATTCTATAGCACATTAAATGACTCTAGGATTTCCGATGAAGATTATGAGCATGCGCAACGGGTATGGCCTTAGTTTAATTGCAAAAATCTGGGCGATTATGTGTATCTGTACATGAAAACGGTTGTGTTGCTACTTGCAGATATCTTTTGAAAACTTCCGTGATTAGTGTCTGAAAGCATATAGCCTTGATCCAGCACATTATTATACAACTCCTGGTTTGACTTAGTATGCCATGTTAAAATAGACTAGAGTAAAGCATGAACCCCTCACTGAAATTGATAAGGTCCTGTTTATGGAGTTACGCGGATTTTTAACAGCACGTAACGTTTTAGTGAACAGGCGGGAAGGATGAGTTGAAAAGGTGGAATTTTTCTGAATCCATTTTACTCGCCGTTCAAGGCGCTGTTTCCTTTTTATTATAATCCCCGATGTTACATAAACCCTTATCTTGATTTTTAGTAGCCTAGTTTTGAATTATTAAAGTTTATGCTTTTAATTATAATCCTCCATGTTGCATAATTTCTTGTCTTAAATTTCATTGAGCTAATTTTGACTTAGTTAAGTTTCTTCTTTTTTTCTTCAATTATAATCCTCCATGTTACATCAACCCTTGTCTAAAATATCATTAGCCTAATTTCAGATTATTCAAGTTTCTTCTTTTAATTATGATTATCCATGTTACATTAACCTTTGTCATAAATCTCATCAGCCTCATTTTGAATTATTTAAATTTCTTTTTTCTTCTTCTAACCATAATCCTCCATGTTACATCAACTATTGTCTTAAATTTTATTAGTCTAATTTTGAATGACTTGAATTTCTTCTTTTTTATTATAATCCTCCATGGTAAATCAATCCTTCTCTTAACTTTTATTAGCCGAATTTTGAATTCATAAAGTTTCTTCTTTTAATCCTAATTATCCATGGTGTATCAATTCTTGTCTTAAGTTTTATTAGACTAATTTTGAATTATTGAGGCTTCTTCTTTTTATTATAATCCCCCATGTTACATCAACCCTTGTCTTGACTTTTAGTAGCCTAATTTTTGATTATTAAAGTTTCTTCTTTCAATTATAATCTTCCACGTTACATAATTTCTTGTCCTAAATTTCATTAGGATAATTTTGAATCTCTTAACTTTCTTCTGCCTTTCTTCAATTATAATCCTTCATGTTACATCAATCCTTCTCTCAATTTGGATCAACCTAATTTCGAATTCATTAGGTTTCTTCTTTTAATTCTAATTATCCATGGTGTATCAATTCTTGTCTTAAGTTTCATTAGACTAATTCTGAATTATTGAGGTTTCTTCTTTTTATTATAATCCCCCATATTACATCAACCCTTGTCTGGATTTTTAGTAGCCTAATTTTGAATTATTAAAGTTTCTTCTTTCAATTATAATCCTCCACGTTACATAATTTCTTGTCCTAAATTTCATTAGGCTAATTTGGAATCAGTTAACTTTCTTCTTTCTTTCTACCTATAATTCTGCATGTTACATCAATCCTTCTCCTAATTTTTACTAGCCTAATTTTGAATTCATTAAGTTTTTTCTTTTAATTATAATTCTTCATTTTACCTCAATTCTTGTCCTGAGTTTCATTAGGCTAATTTTGAATTATTTAAGTTTCTTCTTTTTATTATAATCCCCCATGTTACATCAAACCTTGTTTTGATTTTTAGTAGCCTAATTTTGAATTATTGAAGTTTCTTATTCCAATTATAATCCCCCATGTTACATCAACCCTTGTCTTGATTTTAAGTAGTCTAATTGTGAATGATTTAAGTTTCTTCTTTCTTCTTTCAATTATTATCGTCTATGTTATATCGATTCTTTTCTTAAATTCCTTTATTGTCATTTTGAATTATTATCTTTATTATTATTCATAGCCTAATTTTGAATGATTGAATTTTCTTCTTTCTTTTATTGTATTACAATCGTCCATGTTGCATCATCTCTTGTCTTAAATTTCATTAGGCTAATTTTGAATTATTTCAGTTTCTTCTTTTTATTATAATCCCCCATGATACATCAACGCTTTTCTTGATTTTGAGTTGTATAATTTTTGAATGACTTGAATTTCTTCTTTCTTCTTTTGTATTATAATCCTCCATGTTAAATCAATCCTTCTTTTAACTTTTATTAGCCGAATTTTGAATTCATTAAGTTTCTTCTTTTAATTCTAATTATCCATATTATATCAATTCTTGTCTTAAGTTCTGTTAGGCTAATTTTGGATTATTTAGGTTTCTTCTTTTTATTATAATCCCCCATGTTACATCAACCCTTGTCTTGATTTTTAGTAGATTAATTGTGAATGATTTAAGTTTCTTCTTTCTTCTTTCAATTATTATCGTCTACGTTATATCGATTCTTGTCTTAAATTTCTTTATTGTCATTTTGAATTATTACCTTTATTATTATTCATAGCCTAATTTTGAATGATTTAATTTTCTTCTTTCTTCTATTGTATTATAATCCTCTGTTTCATAATCTATTGTCTTGAATTTCATTAGGCTAATTTTGAATTGGTTAACTTTCATCTGTCTTTCTTTAATTATAATCCTCCATGTTACATCAATCCTTCTCTTAATTTTTATTGGCTTTATTTTGTATTCATTAAGTTTCTTCTTTTAATTCTTATTATCCATGCTACATCAATTCTTGTCTTAAGTTTCATTAGGCTAATTTTGAATTATTTAGGTTTCTTCTTTTTATTATAATCCCCCATTTTACATTTTTAGTAGCCTGATTTTGAATTATTAAAATTTCTTTTTTCAATTATAATCCTCCATGTTAGATCATTTCTTGTCTTAAATTTCATTAGGCTAATTTTGAATCAGTTAACTTTCTCCTTTCTTTCTACAATTATAATTCTCCATGTTGAATCAACCCTTCTCCTAATTTCTATTAGCCTAATTTTGATTTCATTAAGTTTCTTCTATTAATTATAGTTCATCATGTCACATTAATTCTTGTCTTAAGTTTCATTAGGTTAATTGTGAATTATTTAAGTTTCTTCTTTCTATTATAATCCCCAATGTTACATCAACCCTTGTCTTGATTTTTAGACGCCTAATTTTGAATTATTAATGATTCTTCTTTCAATTATAATCCTCCATGTTACATCAATCCTTCTCTTAATTTTTATTAGCCTAATTTTGAATTCATCAAATTTCTTCTTTTATTTCTAATTGTCCATGATACATCAATTCTTGTCTTAGTTTTCATTAGGCTAATTTTGAATTATTTACATTTCTTCTTTTTATTACAATCCACCATGTTACATTAACCCTTGTCTTGAATCTCATCAGACTAATTGTGAATTATTTAAGTTTCTTCTTTTTATTATAATCCCCAATTTTACATCAACCCTTGTCTTGATTTTTAGTAGCCTAATTTTGAATGATTAATGATTCTTCTTTCAATTATAATCCTCCATGTTACATCAATCCTTCTCTTAATTTTTATTAGCCTAATTTTGAAATAAATAGCCATGAGAACATAACGCATCCTTGTTTAACGCCTTGCACAATATCGAAACAGTCACTCAGTTTCCCATATTATAAATTGACATTGTTTATTAATTTATAATATTCGCATTTAATATCAATTCCTTATATTTGTATAATGATACTTATATCTTAATAATTTAAATTAACGACATTTTCTTATTTAAACCCACTACTCGCTACCACTACCGATTCACTTCCATTCAAATTATTATAAATCTAATCTGCCTTTGTATTCACTGAATGAAACTAGACTTCGCCGTTTCAATGACAGAAATTGTCAATCTTAAGTTTCCTATTGGATAAACATCCACCATACTCTGTTTTAGAGAGATTTCAACCGATTCATATGCTTGTGCAATTAATTATAAAACGCTTATTGGAAACATTTGAGGTAAGTCGGTAATCAGAGAATAATACTGAACGCCAGAATAAATTATCTTTAAATACGTACTCATTTTCAAACTGCAATCTTTTTTTCATTAATATTATTTATAAAATGTTTTCTTCTGCAGGCCCTAGTACGTAACCATCTCGTTTCAAAGTTCCGCGTAGAGTTTTAGGGCGTACTTCCTTTCCCAATCCTTCTCGTAGTTCCGCTGCTATCTTCTTTGACGTTATTTTAGGATTTTTAAAATTATTCGTACAATAAACAACTCATCTCTACTACTTAACTTTCTTGGACGACCACTTCGCATCTTATCTCGCACATTTTCTTTGTTTTCAAATCTTTTTATAACACTTCTAATTGTTATTCTAATTGCTCGTATTAATATGTACTAGTCCGAACCTAATCACTGTTTGATTACGTTGTCGCTATTCGAACGAACAGCTGTGCCGAAACTTTTGTGCACCTAATTTTAGTACCTAACCACTTGTTTTTAATTTGTTTTAATACAAATGTGCGAATACGACGAAACAGTTTCGTGCTTTAAACCTTAGAATAGAGTACTAAATTATTGTGACCAGGCTGAATAAGAACATTTGTACATACGCTAACAATGTAACTGTAAGTAGGATCAACACAAACTGTTAATACTTACTAAACAACAAATATTGACCAAGTCTTACTTTTGCAAAAGTTACAGAGGACAAAAGGTAACAATAGTACGAGAATTCTCCCCATGAAAAAATGAAATCTAAGTTTCTAACCGATAATGTGCGATAATGCAATATCATGCAATATGTATCAATATGCATATATTCAACTGTCAGATGACGAACTAAAACTGGATGAACCGGAAGCGGAACCGAGCTTCGTCTACATATCTAATCGGTTAAAATCGTTTAACATTTCGGTGCCGTGAAAAATTATTCACATACATATTTCCCTGAAGAGATGAGGGAACAAATAATGGAGTATTATTCATTTAAAAGTAAATACAATACATAAATAGATATGAAGTAGAAGATAAGAAAAATAAAAGATGATAGATTGACAATTTGCAAAGCCTTTTAAACATCTTCTTTATTAATTTTTCTGTGAAACTCGATTCTGACTTTAACATCATGGTTATTTTTTATATTTATTTTTTGGGTGCCATGTGTAGAGTACTCATACATGCTTTCCAAATATTATATTTTCATCTGGTGGAAACTTTATTTTTTCCAACTCTCCATCTGAAATTCGAAATTAAACCAATTTTGACTGAAAAGTGCTTGCCCATCCCAGTTTTTTTTCTGAATATGTTTTAGGGATACCTCATGCTTATTTTGAGCTGTAAATAGAAAAAATCGTTGTGCCCGTTTTTCAGAAACCTTAACTATAATTAAGTATATTTCCGTTGTAATCATTGAAAATTGAACGTTTATTGGTATAAAGCCTTCAGTTTGGCGAAATATTAAAGATAGGACTTCCAATATCTTGTAGTTTTGCTGGAAAATTTATGTACTTTTATAATTTAAGTATATTTTTTCACTTCTGGAGGTGATATATCTCCTAAACTATTAAAGATAAACATTTTTTTATCACACTGAGAAGCAATTTTGAAAAAATGTATTTTTGCACTTGTTCTAGAAGAGTTTAAAGCCTTCTGAATGTTGCATGGTGTTTAATTATTATAGGATTTTTTTGATGCCAAACTAAAGTGTTTTTTACCAATAAACATTGAATTTTCTATGATTTTATCGCAAATATACTTAATAATCAAAGAAGTGAAAGATTATGATTTCTGAAAAAAGGTGACTTAACGATTTTCTTCATTAACGGCTTAAAATACTCCGAAAGCATCCCCAAAACATATTTAGAAAACAACTGGGATCGGCAAGCACTTTTCAGTCAAAATTAGTTCAAGTTAGTAGTGCAGAATAATTGTCTATGTATATTTTTTTTGGGGAAATTGAAGAAATAATTTAAATAATTTCGTACCTTGGACTTCATTTCTCAAATCATCACCTCCATCGTCTACATCTTCTTTAGGATTTGCTATACCATCTTCTCCATCTTGTTTAGAATCTGCTGTACCATCTTCTCCAGTTTTTTTAGAATCTGCTGTACCATCATCTCCAAAACCTGGATTATTTTCTGGTGGAGGAGAGGGAGTGAGAGTTCGGGGAGGTTTAACTGTTGGCCTACGTCCTAGACCATTTCCCCAACAACCAGGTTCTCCATTTTCATGATGATGATAATGACGATTCTCAAATGAAAATTTTGGTTTTATCTCTCCTGAGATAACTGAAACCTTTTTGAAAATTCAAATTTATATTTGAATAATTATTCAATAATGGGGTATAGTTGTATACATATTTGTCTTCCTTTTGAAATTAAAAGAGAACTAAAAAAATGAATGTAATTACTGAAGGAAAGTCTTTCAAATAAGTTTAAATATTTATTTTCATCTTCAGAAAATATAGCCAATTTGTATCGTTTATTGGATGTAACGATACTTTTTCCCCTCAAAAATTGATTAAAAATTTCGTTTACATATAATAAAATTTTGAGAATTTCAAGCAGTATGAACGGTTGACCAAACAGGTGTATAAAGGTAAATTAAATGGCAGAATGCCCAGAGGTAGACCGCCGAAAGAATGGTTAGAATCTGTGAATGAGACATTTACAGCTGAAATTTTACCGCGATTTCGCTGGGAGCAGGTGCAATTTTTAAGATTAGCACCTGCTCCCGGCGAAATCTTGCGGTTGTCCTTATGACAAACTTTTAACTATATTCAATAGGCATAGCTATTCCTGAATCATGAGCGTATGTATATATATTTCCTTCTTTTTCTTACAGTAAGGATTTACAGAAGTTTTGTTAATTTCAAATGGAGGACAGTCGGAAGAACATGCTATTTTGCATGAAGACTATGATGATGAAATCCTTGGTCGCCTTACCTGTAAAGATTTTATAAAGCAGTGTGATCACGACAAAATGTACGAAGATGATGTTCCCTTTAAATCGCATTAAACTTTATAATTTAGTATTATTGTTATTATTATATATTATTATGTAATGTTGCGAATGTATTCTTATAAATTGTGTTACATCAGTGAGGAATTTGAAACATAAAATAATGAATATATCATCATATTAAAAAAAATAAATGTTACCTTTAATATCCATGGAAATTAATAAATACATTAGTTAGGAGGTGTGCATATAATTGAAGAGTTTTGAATACATTCCATAGAGTGCCCACGAATTAGCTGATATGCGACACAACTCTATACGCAACTGCATAGGCTAATCTAGCCGCGTCTTATGCGGTTGTATAAGCTAACCTCAACGTCATAAACAAATTTAATAAATAAGAGCCTCTGGATATATAAAATGCATTTTTTCTGCGAAATCATTAGTTTTTCCTTCAAAAATGAAAAGTTCATGACAGAAATGGACATCAACAATATTTACCATTGTTATAAGCAATACTGATTAACAAATGCATTAAACGGTCACTCCTTGATAGAAAAAATCCATTTTTTTTGCACAATTGTTTGTTTTATCCCTAAATTGAAATTCTGATGGAAGAAACTGACATTTAACTATGTTTTTTATTGTTATTAACAATTCTGATCAACAAATGCACTTAATAGTCGCTTTCAAACAAGAAAAATCTCTTTCTTACTGAAATGTTTATTAGATCATAAAAAATGAAACTCCTACGAAATATAATGACATTCAATAAAATTTCCCATTGTTATAGACAATCTTGATCAAATAATTCTTAAAATAAATCTTTCGTATAGAATAAATCTGTTTTTTGGGTTCAATAGTTAATGCTACTTTGAAATAAGGAACCTAATCGTAAAATACCCCATTGCCTGTCGGCGAATTGACAGAAAAGTCCCAAAAGGCGAATAATAAGATTTTAAAGAGGATCAGGGAATTCAATACCTGTAAAATCAGTCGGATTGCAACCAATGAAGATTTGTGTAACAAGTTGTTGATCATGACTGATCCCTACATAAACAACTTCAGAACCCTTAAGGAGAGTGTCACTCGTCCCATGGATGCACAAGTTCAGGATCCGCTGTTTGGAGATGATTGAGACAAGAATGGACAACGCTGCTGAAAATCAGAATTTTTTGTCCAAAAATGGATAAGCTTCATGACTTCGTTCATCTTCATTGCTTATAATATTGGACAAGGATGTTGAGTGTAGGCGTTTTACGATTCGGTTCCTTATTTCAAGGTAACATTTACTATTAAACCCAAAAAACAATTAAGATTGTTTATAACAATGGAAAATGTTGTTGGATGTCAGTATATTTCGTAGGAGTTTCATTTTTTATGATCTGATAAACATTTCAGCAAGAAAGAGATTTTTCCTATTTGAAAGCGACTATTAGATGCGTTTGTTGATAAGACTTGTTAATAACAATGAAACATATTGTCAAATATCAGTTTGTTCAATCAGAATTTTAATTTAGGGAGAAAATGAACAATTATGCAAAAGAAAATGGATTTTTTCTATCAAAGAGTGACCTTTTAATGCATTTGTTAATCAGTATTCTTTATAACAATGGTAAATATTGTTGATGTCCACTTCTGTCATGAACTTTTCATTTTTGAAGGCAAAACTAATGATTTTGCAGAAAAAAATGTATTTTATATATCCAGAGGCGCTTATTTAATAAATTTGTTAATGAAATTTGTTTATAAAGACCAAAAAAATAACGCTTCAGTATTTGATTTTGATGAAATATTGATTTCACTCGATTTCGCGGGAAAAAACATGATGAAAAGAGCTCCCAGGCTTCAATGTACAGTAAAAATCCATTTTGTTCACAAATTTGTTCATAACAATTGAACGGATTGCCTGAACTTCATTTAAGTTATCAGGATGTTTTAATCGATTGTAAATCTATCAGTTTTTCACCTTTTGGAGGTAATATCAATGAAGGATAAAGAACAGGCATCTCAAATATGAAAAATTATGGTTTTTTGGCATTTTGCAACTTGAATAACCAATAAACAGAGCCTTTTTTTGCAGAATCGGCCACGACTGACCTGTTTAGCATTTAATTAGCTTTAATTTAAAAAAAAAAGAAAGATGAAATCAGATAAAAATTAGAGGCTCTGGATCATTTTGAACGCCAATTTTCTAATTCGCCGGACTGTGCCGCGGCGGGTTGGACCCCGCAGAAGAGCTCATTAATGTTTGCCTATATAGTCTAGACGCCAACCCCCTTCCTGTCCGATCGGCGAGGTCCATTCAATTTTTTTTTTTTTTATTATGTAAAATGATCTCCAGAATCCAAAATTGTGTAGCAGAACTCTGGCAAATGTGCCGTTCTCGAGATATTCGCAATTAATTATTTGTTTATAAACGTTACATTAAACATTCAAAATTTGAAATTTTTTTTCTCCTCTTGTTAGACAAGTTCATGAGAAGCAATAGTTGTTTCAGCATTTTTTTGCTCCGACGAATATTTATTGCACAAAATCAATTAACGTGTAAAATAAGTGATAACAAATACTTTTATCAATAACCAAAAAAGTATTTTATGAATGACGAAAAAGTAACACAATTTTAAAAGTACCAACTGAAATACACATTTTTTTTTGGAACATTGTTCCTCTAAGGTTAATAATTTGCAAGATAACAGAGCTTATGTTATTAGTCATTTTATCGCGTTACAACAAATGGTCATTTTTCATTGAGCGAATTAGTGTTAGAGAAAAAATTTCCGCAACAATTGTCCGAAACGAGAAGTGCCAAATTTTCTGGAACTACGATTTTCGGACAGCAGTCTCCGTTGCACACTCGAGGAGTGAGTACTCGTACGAGTCATGTACGAGTGTTTCAGCAGCCCCCTCCTTTGCTTTGTACAGAAACGCCCCCTTGCCCACTTCTTCGTGTTTCCTGACTTCCAGATCCCATTCCTACTCCCTCCTTTCTTTCTCCCTCCCTCCCAACACAAAACAAAAATTACCTTGGTCACATGGACGGTTTGGAGCCTTGGAGGTGTCTCGTAAAAGAGGAGATTACGAGGGTCTGCCTTCCCCCGCCTACTAGCCAAAGCCATGTCCCCGTGAAATGAGCAAGCTGGACGTTTGGCTCGCACTGTGGTGTAAGGGCATCAACACCCCTCGACCTTCGAAGGCCGAGTGACATAGGAATCTCACGCCTTTCCTAGTCGCCCGCCGCCTTCCACCGCTCCCCTCTTATGGAGTATCACCCCCTCTCGCCATATCTAAAACAAGGTGGCTATCAAATGCTTTCAAATACTTTGGCCATCGCGCTCAATATTGCAACTGGTCTGTAATATTTTACATCATTAAAGTGACCGCCTTTATAAAATGGTACAATAATGCTATTCTTTTATATTGCTGGAAAATCACCTTTAGTAATCAATTTGTTAAAAATGAGATGCAAGGGTGTCAAATTTAGCTTTAGGATTGCCAACGGAATGTGACACCTCGAGTTGGGGTTTTAAACCCGCCAGAACCTTGGTTATAATTCGCTCACTATCCTGAGCCGTAGGGCCTACTGTGGAATCGGTCACCGCTGGAGATTTGCAACGAGTAGCACAGCACTTGATAAACGCACCATTGCCCAATGGTCTCACTCTACCAGCACAGGATTGGTGATAAGGAGAATTGAACTTTTTCGCTCACATACGAAATTCCTCCTTTGAGGTTATGTTCGAGTCACAGATTCATCTCCTGTTTTCTAATACTGCAATATTTGTGTCATTCTAACGCAAATGCGAAACGGTAAGAGGGTAATACAACAAGGCTCAGGTACATCCAATGATGAGAATACTGCAAGAAGGTTTTTGTCTCATTCTGAATTAATGGCAGAGATTGCCGGAATAAATGTATAGTTAATGGAAATATTTGCTTACATTCTGAGCCATTTGACAAGTTCAGAGGCAAGAGGCTTGGTCGAATTTCAGAAATATTGTACTTACCCACTGTTTTGCAAAAACGCGCCATGATGCTTTGATATCTACTGAGAAACATGGACAGTGCACGAATACACAGCGCCCATATAGATACAGCGTGACAGTCCACAAGATTTAATTGCACGCTCCAGGTGTAATGTTTGTACCACAGGTACAAACGTACATAGAGCTGAGCGGTATCAAAAGTATATTTATGAAATTCTCCAAGTGTGTTACCTTTGAACTCGTCAACTTCTCTACAATGTAAGCAAATCTTTCTATTACTCTAAATTTATTCCGGTAATCTATTCCGTTAATTCAGGATCAGAATAAAAACCTTCTTGCAGTATTCTTATCATTGGATATACCTAAGCCTTGTTTTACGACACCGATTATCAATCGAGCTTCTTTGAATACACGAAAATATCGTAATATTTGAAATGAAATAATAACAATAAATTATAACAATCGGTTATTGTTAATTTTATATAGAAAGTGTCTGCGAATCTTTCTCACAAAAATTTAAAGCAGTTTTAGTCCAAAAATACTATATTGAGCAACTAATGCGGGCAATCATGGTCCCTCACGAGTTACTTACACTATTTTTTGTTATAAGTGCGTGACACGAGGTGGTGGGGTCGGGAAACGGTGGGTTCGAGGGCGGAGACCCCCGACCGAAGAAAAGCATATTCTGATTTATAGGTTATGTAGTTATCAAAAATAAAAGAGACTCGGGATTCCCCGAGTTACTACTGATTTTTTTTAATACCAAGAGATGTCGGCAGGCGTGATTGGTGTCAAGAAATATATTTTTTGCGTGAAAAGATATCAAGAACATCTATGAAACGAACTTTCAATATACGGCAATAATGATTTCGTGGGGAATTTAGAATTTTGCGGTTTCTAAACAGACGTGCAAAGTAGCATTTCTTATGCACGTATGACAAAAAATTATTTTTCCGGCCAAAGTGCCGAAGTTTTTAATTTATTTATTTAGTTTGTTAATTAAATCATTTTCAATTTTTAATAGAAATTTCGACTGACAATCACTCTCACAATAATTTAAAACATTTTTAGATAAGAAAAACAATTTTCAACAAAAATGACAATATTTGTCTATATGTTAATTTAAGTTCTTTATAATAAATGCATTATACAATAATAACATTATTTTAATTCTGGGAGTCTCCTTGCGTTGATTGAAGATGATTTGCATTATATGCAAACCGTTGCTAAAGAGTAAATAATTATTTTGTGAAAATTCACGAGTTCCGCATACTTCGAGTGAACATATAATAAATAAACCAACGAAAATGCCAAAATCTCTGACCAGAGTGCTCTTTAAAATTTTCAAAACAATTAAATTTTTCAGAATGATGATAATGTAGACAGCCCTACTGGTTCCAGGCGATCTTCTGAACAGGTAAATCTTAAATTCTGCATTTCGATTATTAATATTTCATGTACTTAGTCGACGGCATGTAAGCCTTATTACGCAGATAACCAAAAATATTAATGGAAATTACTATCTTCCGATTTTTCGTAATAAGGTATACATGCACTTGAAAATACTTCCTCGTAGTTCGAATACTCATTATTCCAAGGCCACCATAAGGCCCCCAAGAGTCGTCACTAATCCTGTTTGCATTTGATAAATTACTTGAATTATTTATCATCATGGCATTTATTTTTTATAAATGAATAAATTTGTTTGTATACATTTTTTTTCTATCTGCAATAATTAGGTCCTTTGGATGGGAAATCTGAAAATGTTTTCGATTTACTCCTTTTTTTACTGTTTACTAGATATCCAGAAAGATGTTCGTGTTGTTGATCAGGGTAAAATTATTCAAGATGGTGTATATGGTTTTGATTTACTGATCTTCGGGAGCTGGCGAGAAAGTGTTTGATGGAGGTAGAAGGGAGGAGAGGGAGGGCGATGGAATTAACGAGGTGGGAAGAAAAAAGGAGGGAGTTCTTCAAGGCTAGAGATATAGAAGACTGGACTGGAGTAAAATATAAAGTAATGGAAAAAAGGAAAAGGCAAAGACAATTAATAGAAAGATGGGGGATGATTGAAAAATCAAAATAT
This sequence comes from Andricus grossulariae, assembly GCA_011634705.1. Lineage (NCBI taxonomy): Eukaryota > Metazoa > Arthropoda > Insecta > Hymenoptera > Cynipidae > Andricus > Andricus grossulariae. Next base: position 48,199,788 of record JAABKJ010075445.1, read on the forward strand.
AATAAATAGTATAAGATGATAAAAAAGGAAGGAATACCAAATTATTTAGAAGAGCGATGGGGAGAGAAAAGAGGGACCAGAATAGCAAGATTTAGATTGGGAAACGAAGTAAAGGAGGGTATGTATTGGGAAAAGAAGGAGAACAGAAAGTGCAGAATCTGTGAATGGGAAGAGGAAACATCGGAGCATGTATGGGAAGAATGTAGGAGAGGTACGGAAGATAAAGGTAGCTGGCAAGAGAATGTGATAAAGATTCTAGGAAAGGAGGGTTTGGGGGAAGAGTGGACTAAGGAGTTCGAGGAGGCTAGGAGAACGAATGAGAAAGATTGAAAGAATGGATGCAAAAAAGTGGGAAAGTGGAGGTACCAGAGAAGTGAAAGAAAAAGGAAACGGAAGTGGCTTAAACCAGAAGCGTAAAGATTTGTAAGTAATGGGTATGTAATAGCAAAAGTAGATTAAGATGTATATGCGTTATCGCTCTCCCTCTCTCTCGCGCACTCTCGCTTTCGATCACTTGTACACACGATCGCTAATACAACCCAAATAGCGCTATCGTCAAAAATAGCAATGAGGTTCTAGATATAAGATTTTATGTAAATAGGTGTAAATAAATGTAAATAGTAAGGATAAGACTTGGAAAATATGTAGACAGAAGTGTTGTAAGAAATGGAAGTCATGTAAACCCTTAGGGGACACAATATGAATGAAGAAGAAATTAAAAAATTGTTTTGAAGTTGAAATTGTAAATCTTAATCAACTTATTCTAAGATAGTTTTGAATAAAGAGAAATTTAATTGAAAACCTGGGCCTCAGAATAGGGCCCCGAATTAATTGAATTTTAAATTCAAAAATTCTGTTGAAATTGAAATTTTGAATCTTAATCAATTTATTCTAAGATATTTTTTAATGAAGAGAAATTAAATTAGGATCCTGGGCCTCAAAAAAGGGCCTCGAAATAATTCAAATTTAAATTCAAAAATTCTTTTGAAAATGAAATTGTGAATCTTAATCAACTCATTCCAACATATTTTTGAATGAAGAGAAACTGAATTAAAAACCTGGGCCTCAGAATAGTGCCCCGAATTAATTGAATTTTAAATTCAAAAATTCTTTTGAAATTGAAATTGTAAATCTTAATCAATTTCATTTCAGATATTTTTGAATCAAGAGAAATTGAATTAAAAACCTGGGCCTCAAAACAGGGCCTCGAATTAATTCAATTTTAAATTCAAAAATTCTTTTCAAATTGAATCTGTAAATCTTAATCAATTTAATTTCAGATATTTTTGGATAAAGAGAAATTGAATTAAAAACCTGGGCCCAGAATAGGGCCTCGAATTAATTCAATATTGAATTCAAAAATTCTTTTGAAAGTGAAATTGTGAATCCTTATCAATTTAATTCAAGATATTTTTGAATAAAGAGAAATTGAATTGAAAACCCGGTCCTCAGAATAGGTCCTCGAATTAATTCATTTTTAAACTAAAAATTCTTCTGAAATTGAATATGCAAATCTTAATCAATTTAATTTAAGATATTTTTGAATAAAGAGAAATTGACTTAAAAACCTGGCCCTCAGAATAGAGCCTCGAATTAATTGAATTTTGAAGTCAAAAATTCTTTTCAAATTGAATCTGTAAATCTTAATCAATTTAATTTAAGATATTTTTGAATGAGGAGAAATGGAATCAAAAACATGGGCCTCAGAATAGGGCCTCGAATTAATTCAATGTTAATGTCAAAAATTCTTTTGAAGTTGTATCTGTAAATCTTAATTAATTTAATTTAAGATATTTTTGAATGAGGAGAAATTGAATTAAAAACATGGGCCTCAGAATAGGGCCTCGAATTAAATCAATTTTAAGTCAAAAATTCTTTTGAAATTGAATCTGTAAATCTTAATCAAATTAATATAAGATATTTTTGAAAACAGAGAAATTGAATTAAAAACCTGGGCCCCAGAATAGGGCCTCGAATTAATTCAATTTTAAACTCAAAAATTATTTTGAAATGGAAATTGTGAACCTTAATCAATTTATTTTAAGATTTTTTTGAATGAAGAGAAATTAAATCAAGTACCCGTGCCTCAAAATAGGGCCAAGAATTAATTCAATTTTAAATTCAAAAATTTTTTTGAAATTGAAATTGTGAATCTTAATCAATTTAATTGAAGATATTTTTGTATAGAGAGAAATAGAATTAAAACACTGAGCCTCAGAGTAGGGCCTCGAATTAATTCAATTTTAAATTCAAAAATTCTTTTGAAATTGAATCCGTCAATCTTAATCAATTTAATTTAGGATATTTTTCAATGAAGAGATATTGAATTAAAAACCTGGGCCCCAGAATAAGGCCTCGAATTAATTCAATATTAAATTCAAAAATTCTTTTGACATCAAAATTGTAATTCTTAATCAATTTCATTTAAGATATTTTTAAATAAAGAAAATTGAATCGAAAACCTGAGCCTCAGAATAGGGCCTCGAATTAATTCAATTCTAAATTCAAAAATTCTTTTGATAGTGAAATTGTAAATCTTAATCAACTCATTCTAACATATTTTTGAATAAAGAGAAATTGAATCAAAATCCCGGGCCTCAGAATAGGGCCTCGAATTAATTCAATTTTAAACTAAAAAATTGTTTTGAAATTGAATCTGTAAATCTTAATGAATTTAATTCAAGATATTTTTGAATAAAGAGAAATTGACTTAAATAACTGGCCCTTCGAATAGGGCCTCGAATTAATTCCATTTTAAAGTCGAAAATTCTTTTGAAGTTGAATCTATAAATCTTATTCAATTTAATTTAAGATATTTTAAATAAAGAGAAATTGAATTAAAAACACGGGCCTTAGAGTAGGGCCTCGAATTATATTATTATTTCTTATTTTCAAAACTGCCCCTTTTGGATTTTAAATTTTTAGATGTGATATGATCGATTTCCGTTATGGATAATTTAATTCCTAATAATAATGTGATTGCCACTGCAGGTGCTAAAATTTGCCTATAATTTGACAATCACCCACATACCAAAAAAATGCTCAGAGGCAATTTAATTACATATAACCATAAGCTTCAGAACGCAGATATTTAAATTATATTGTTTTAGTGATAAATAAGAGTACTTCGCATAATCTTGAATTACAATTCGGTTTCCATCTGTCGTGCCTACAATTTATAATCCATATTTCTAGTCTTTCGCTTTGTCCTAGTGGAAAACGGTGTGGTTTAAAACCATCTTCACTTCTGTTTTTACAAACCGCATCACTACATCAGACCATTTTTATTATATTCTAAGCTTAATTTCAACTAAAACACACGACATGCTTATCGCTTTGTTTCCCGCTAACTGTCCAGCAACCAATATGGCGGTTGCATATTCCTGTCTAATATAGTACCCTAATTCAGGTGACTTATTCAAATGTTAGTTCGATCCCTTTTTGACGCATGGCTTCAGTTCGAGGGAGGAAGCAGGCGTTTTTGTCACGCGTAGTTTACCATACTAGATGTCGCCCCCCCCCCCCCCCCAACACACAAAAAACTTCTGTATCCATCTCATCGATTTAATTTATCGGGGTTCTAAACTGTAGCCTTGTTCTTAGATGCGTGTGCGACAACGGATTTACGGGGCAGAACTGCGAAAGCGAATACATACCTTGCGACCCGTCACCATGCTTGAACGGAGGTTCCTGTAGTTTACTGGAGCCGTTTCAGTACGAGTGTACATGTCCAGAAGGTGAGTTCTGAAATATAAAATTTTATTATAGGGTAATGATATTAATATTGAGCCAAATGCAAGGCTATTTTTACAGGTGTACATAATGTGATATTTTAAGCGAACAAAGATTAAACGCATATGGGCGTTTCAACGAAAAGTTTCTCCAGTTCTCTCTAGATCAGGGGTCTCCACAATCCACAGGTGCTGCGTGACCTAGGATCGCACGATCTTTCTCAAGATCTACCATTTTTTTTCGGAAGAAAAACTGAGAGAAAATGTATGACCCCTCGGAAGAAAATCCCAGTTGAAAGGGCTCGGTTCTGAAATTTGTACGTGGTGGAGCCTTTTTTTTAAGATTTCGAAGCGGAAGTTTCTTCACTTACTTTTTGAACATCAAAGCCTGAAGGCTCGAATTTTCTTGCCGGTAGTAGGCAATTTTTGTTTGCACTATTATAATTGAAGGCTCATTTAATGCTCTATTGCCAACTTTAATGCCCCGCTTAAAAAAAAAATACCCGTGATTATTCTAGCTTAACGTTAAGCTGGCAGCACCACGCGAAAAGAGAAAAGACTTAACAGCATTTCTTAGCACTATAATTTAGGGCTATTTTAATGCCCTAATGCCAAATTTGATGCTCCACATTAAAAAAAAAACTGTGGTCATGCGTGCTTAACGTTAAACTAGCAGCACCACACAAAGAAAACAAAAACATAGACAATACAAATATTTTAAATATTTGTTTATAGACAATACAATTATTTAAAATATTTGTTTGAACAATCATTGTTCAAATAAGTAGTGAAAATAAGAAAAAATAGGTATGTGAAGCTGGAAATAACACATTGTCATATTTATGTCATATTTTGTGCTAAATTAGGCCGCAAAACAAATTTTTGTGCTCTGGAATTTAAACAAAGAAAGGGAAACTTTCGCTGATAAAATTCTGCTTTGCGCAGGCATATAGCACTAATGATGTGCTTTCGATATATGCTAAGCCCATATTTGTAACAGTTGTTTTTTGTGATATGAGTCTTATCGTCCAAGAGCTGGTGACGTTTTTCGTGAAGTGGGAGTATAATTCCTAGTTTGTGGCGAATATATCTGGGAAATGACCCTTCCTTCGAAACCCGTAAATGCCAGACACCCTGCCTGGGGCGTTTGAGCACCTGAGCCAGGTGAAAAAATTGGAAATTTGAAGTGATAGTATAAGAGCCAATTTTCTTTTAGGATCGATTATTGGTGCCCCGAGTTCATTATTATCCAATCGCCAGACCGACATCTTGGGGATAATATACTGCCAGACTCGATAATTATCAATAAAAAAACTTGGATTTTCAAGTGATATTATCAGGTCTGGCGTTGTTAATAACATAAAGGATGGTACTCAAAGGTAGCATTCTTAAAATGACAGTTCGAAATTCCGGGGACAACATTTTGAAAATTAACTTTGATTTAAAAAAAAGTCATAATGAAAAAAAAGTTCATGATAGTAAATGAGAAGAGCTTTCCAAAATACTAAATGTAAAGGTCCAATCGGATTATTCTAAAAGAGGATACACTAACGTGAAGATGAAAGAGCACCTGAAAAAGTGAAAACTTCAGGACCCTGTATATTGACAACCTGTTGATAAATGGACCTATGGTTAGGTGAATTAATATAGGCCCACTAGGGCTATAATTTATCTCGCAAGTTTGAGTGCGCTCAGGGCGCGCAACTATTGGTTCTCACGCTTCGCACTCGATAATATATCTATCTCGCGCTTCGCGCTCGGTCTTTGTATTTCACCCACATTTGTGCACACACCTTTCAAAATTAAAGGTCAACACATCGACGACTGTAATTTGGTGATCGTGAATTCTATTTTGTTAAAGCTCTTTCGGCTTTAACGAACACATTCTCATCACGTATCTCGTGCTTCGCACTCGATTTTGTCAACAATGTGAACTTTCCTACATTGTGTTCAACATTATTATAAGAAATGTTCATTATATTTATTTCTGTGCCCCGGTCTGGTACTGCTCATTCAGATATTGCAAAATAATGTACCAATTTTATTTTTCATGTTTACTTTTATATTTTCTTATTATTTTGCACTAATTTTTATTCTCAGCTACTCTGAAAAATGTGTCATTTCAATAAATTTATATTATTACAATTCAGAGGCCCACTTAAAGCACTCAATATTTCCAACAGTTAACTTGAAAAAAGACGTTATTGTAAACTGACCCTTGACGGGTGATCGCTAGAGAGATTGATCAGCAACCTGGGTCGGAGCAGTGTTGCGGAATGAACGTGTTATTTAAATAAATATCACGAGAATTCTAGATCAATATAAAATATTATTTTTAATAATAATTGTTAATAATAAATACCTTACACCTATATGCCTATCTACGTTATACCTATATACCCATCCACACATTACTACTTTCCAACCGAGCAATTCACGCCTACCCCGAAGAAACGGCTTAATGATATAATAATAATATAATCTTTCTATCTTTTCTCTTTTTTTTTTTTTTTGAGAAATTATTTTCAAATTTAAAATAAGTTCGATTTCAACTTTTTTATTGTTACGTTCAATTGTTAACTTTTCAAATTACGATATCATTCAGTTTACAATGCGTAATAATTCTAAGATATGTCACTTCAAAAATGTTCCATTTTAGATCTTTATCTTGGAGAGTACATTTTTAATTTAAAGAATTCAGTTTTGAAGACTTGAACCATACAAAATTAAAAACGTTTGATACTGACTATTTAAAATTTTAAAATAACTTCACATTCTATTCAAATATTGTTTCAGTCTAAAATATTCCGTTTTTAACTTACTCAATTTGAAAATTTTTAATGAAAAAAAAAGAATAATTGTTCAATATTTAGCAATATTTGACTGTTCATTTAAAACAAGCAGTTCATTATAAATCAAATACTGAAAATAAAATTTGAAACTGAATGTTTAGAATTTTGACGTATAAAATATAAGTAACAGTTGAAAATTTATTAATTTAGAAAAAATTCGATCAGAAGAGATACTTCGAATTTTTGAAATAAACATGCAAAATTAATTTAATACTAGAAATGATTTCAAATAATATAAAACAAAGTTTAAGAGTTTTGCAGATTTCGAAAAAAAATTGAGAAGCTTTTTAAGAATTGTGAAAGTTTTTAAAAAATATTTTATGAAAAATCCTAATCATTTTGAAAGATATTTAGAAGTTTTGAAAAACTCTTTGAAATAATTTAAAAAGATTTCAAAAGAATGAACACAAAATTCAGATTTTTGAAGGTTTTGAAATAAAATTTTGAAGCTTTGTAAAGATTTTGAAAGGTCTTGAGACCTTAGGATATAAAGAATATTTCTTGATATTTCTGGGAAAAGAATTTTTTATTTTGAAAAGATAATTTTAGGAGAATCTTGAAAAATTGAAGTGTTTTATCGCCCTGAAGTTCGGGATGAGTAGTCAAATATTTTTCATATGTCTAGACTCTTAACTAGTCGTCTCGAAATTTTCGGCTGACTAATCCATCCCATTTTCCAGCCCGCCAATTTTTCGAGATGACTGGACGCAACCTTCAAAAATATTTCAAAACAATAACAAATTTTTATGTATAAATGACAATAAAAAATTATTGATTTATAACTGCTTAAAATTAATATAATTTAATTTCAAATTTAAAAAGTTTTCAGTTAAAATAAAAATTGTAATCGCTCCATTTGTAATGTTTCTAGCTTAAAATTGCCTACAGTGATATAATTTTGAAAATTTACAAGTTTATTGACTCTTTTTTCAATTTAGAGGATTGAAAATGATAACGTGGATTTATATTTTTTTAACTGAATCTGAATCTTTGAATTGTACAATTTATAAAAGTTTATTTATGTGAGTGCTTTAATCTGCAGTATTTTTTTCTCTCATTAAAACGGCCTCCCTGAACTTCACTTTTTTCTGCATTAAATTAACATTGTTGCCTGAAAAGTAATTTGTTGATTTGCTTTTGAAGCGATTTGTGTTGCGTGAACAGAAGTTTTCACATAATGTGGAATTTGAAAAGGTTGCTGGACGTGACAGAGATGAAGATTAATTGTTGAAAAAATCACACACCCTACAGTTGTTTTTTCCTTTTTTGCAGCTTGCGTACGTGCACACTGCAATGGTCGTATAATAAGTACGTGAGCAAGCACGAATATACCAGCATTTTTTTCGAGACCAGCTTTTCGTGCCTCCAATTCAGTAACGCGATCACGTATGCATATTCACTAGTGAGCTGAATATTTTCATGATAATTCGGCTGAAATTACGAATTCTTAGCAAAACCCGGAGACTTGCCGCTCTATACCTGCAGGTACTGACTTCATTTCGACTTTATTACTATCGTTCACAACGGTACGAATGGGTGATGCCCATTTGATCGCCATCTACCTGCTTGCTCTACCCAACTTCCCTTCATGTAGCAAAGGGATCAGCAGACGCTGTCACCGACCCTTGTCAGCAGGGGCGTCCTTTGTACCAATGAGGAATAAAATACCAAACATTATTATTATTACTATTATTGAAACTAGGCTGGTTCATTAAAAGTACTAGCATTTGCCTGGACGTTTGGCCAGGGGATTGGAAAACTGCATAAAACCATCTTCCCTAATTCAGCCGGTTTACCGACTGTCGAATTTGAAAGTAGACATTCGATGCGTTGAGATCATCGAGTGTACACAGTCCTCGGCGTGAAACCTCCCATTCGACATTAGTTAAATTCTGGGAATAAACAACGTGGTAGCAGACGGTCACCCATCCGAGTGCTCTCCGCGCTCGAAATGGCGTATCATCCATGACGTTCTAAATTTTCAAATTTTCTGATACAATGTATTATCGTAAACTAAAATGTGCGTCGATTTATTGTTCGACGATAGTTTAAAATTTCTGAAAATTGGGACATTTACAACTATTGCAGTTGAATTTCGGTGAACCTATATATGGCCTGAAAGACACTTCTAAATTTCAACTTATAACGGCAAATAACACATCGCACTTATTCTAAATTTCAACTTGTTAAGGCAAGTAAGAGGCCATTCACAAAAGACAAGATACATTTTTCGGGAACTTTAGACCCCCCTCTGCGTGATGCTTTTTCCGTTGATGCTAACATGTTGAATGATTTTTTTTATGGGTGATTCTGAAGCCAATCCAATTCAGCTTATTAAATTTTCCAAATAGGAAAAGAAAAGAATCCAAAATAGTAAAATGCATTTCTAAATAAATTTCTAAAATTCAAAACATTCTTTTTGCAAAAATTTACATAAAAAGAAGACTTCTTGTTAAATATTTAATATCGCTCGCCCAAACCGTACGAATGTATTTGGGCAACTTTATTTTTCATAATTATACTCATTTTTACCCTGAAAAACTTATAATTTCCCTTCATTTCATCAAATAAACTCGGCCGAATGGAGGCTAATGCATTGCAGAATTGAATTTAAATAATAATAAATAATAAACGCCAAACCTAACCTGAATTCGTTTTCGCGTTATATATATTCAACTTTTTTTACTGGGAAAGCTTTTGTACGTCTACTTATTCAAAATTTGTAGGCAGTGTTTACCCTAAATCGTTTCTATGCTTCGTCAACATATTGCAGAAATATCTCTCTAAAGAATTAGCTCTACAATTTACAACAGTTAAACAAATTGCTGACAAAAGAATATTTAAAAAGACTACTATGTGTTCGCGTGTATGTTTGGTAAAAATATGTTCAAATATTTAATTTTATTTATCATATGTTTTTATGTGACGTTTGTTTTAAAAATAGTCTTTCAAATTTTTCAGCAGACGTTACGCAGTCATCGAGACGTATTAACGAGAAAATTTTTGTGTGAAAACCCATTTTTCATGGATTTAGGAGCCATTTTGCCAAACATTAAAGATTGGTACGGTGGACGCACGGAAATAGCACGTGATAAAAGCAGCAACCTAAGTATAGGCTAACATCAACGAATGAAGATTAACTTTTTTTCCGTTCTATATTCTAATACTTACTTTTTATAGTTTTTAACGACATTTTATCTGGAAAATGCATATTTTTATAGAACTTTAATTTCTTTTAAATATAAAAAAATTGATTTAAATTAGATCTACTAATAAATGTTGCTTCAATGAGTTCACATTTTTCCACTTCACTGATAAATTAATAAAAATAAGGTTCACCTATAATTGGAATTAGAGTTTTGCAATGCTATTCAAAAAATAATAAATAAAATATATTTAAAAAAATATGTTATTTTTGTATGGCAAAAGAACTTTAATTGTAATTATTACGAAATCTCGTAAATCATAACGTCACCACGTAACCTATGATTAAATATATGGGGATTAATAGGGAAATAGAGCAAGGATCTAGAAGGGACCTCACTATTTAGTCGGGTAATAGAAAGGCACCCTCGCTTGAATCTGGCCAATGAGTCTAGGCTAGCGCCTTTTCTGCAAAGCGTGACGTTCTTGTCGGGTCCTTTCCAGATTTCCCATTCAGCGCCCTAATAAAGTTAGGGCAATAAGACTAGCACCCTACAAAAACCAAGTTACAATTGCTGTACGGGTTGGTCTTTATGCGCGTATATTATGAAAATGGATCAAAACCCAAATACATGTTCTTTTCGCTCGAATTTCCAGCTGGGTAATTATCCACCTTCCGAGATTCCAGGTGGGTTGCACTACCCACCGTACCCACCTGTTCCGCCGGGCCTGATAATCTTATATCTAATTAAATCAGTAGAATTTCACTAATTTGAATTTAGAGATATAGAGTGGGGTGGAGTAAAAATACTCAAATAAATCGAATCGCTTCAGTTGAAGGAAACCATCGTTGATTGACGTGAGACAAAAGTAAACCAACAAATTGTCAAATTGGTTGGTGGCTAATTGGTTCAGTTTTTGCTAGTGAATAATAATATAAAATTATGAATTCACAAAAAAAAACTCAAAACAATAAATCCCAACATTTTCAAACAAAAAAAAAATTTTCCGAAAAAGCCGGATGATAAGATGTTTCTTTGGTTCACGCTAAAGAAATTTCAGGTTCGACATATTCATCTTTTCCCAAAACATGTACATATGACTCAATCCAAAAAAAAACATGTTTTTCACTCATTTTCTAAATATTCGTGCAAGAAATTTCTTTCTCAATTCAACATTTTTCATTACTGTTCACTAGTAGTAACTGTACATACGTAAACATTTGCCATAATTTTTTAACCAATAGCACCATTTTTTTATCAAAAAAGAGAACAGAAGATATTTACCGATTTCAAACATGTTTTTTCTCACATTTTTCGCATGCCAACATACAAATTTGTTTCCCTCAACTCGAACGTTTCGATTAATTTTAGCAGCATATCGTAAAAAACTGTTTCTGCCTGAAACTGTACTTTTCGAAATTAACAAATAAGAAGAAGGATGTTCATATCATTTAAATCGTAATTTCAAATTGTAGGCCCCAATTGTATGTTCCTTTGTTTTTTGTTTTGTTTTTTTGTGACGATGATAAATTGCGCTTACTAATTTTTCAAAATATAATTTGGAGAAGTACATGAAAAACCAATTTTTCAACGTGATATGCGGTTGCGAATGGAAAAAGTAAATTATTCTAAGATAAAATGACATTTCCCCTAGTCATAGTACCAGCTCGACGATGTGTCATATTTTTACGGGTTCTATCGCGATTTCCCAAACCGGATAAAAATGAATATGAAACAAGGTAGCTACGAAGCGTGTCATTTGTTTCTTTGACATCAATCAACGTCCCAGTGAAAGGATGAAACATGACCGACGATCCAGAAAGCAAACCCTGATTTGGAATTCCATGAAAATATGTTAACTTAAATTTTTACATCCAGAAAATTCTTTTGTTAGACAAATAATTCAGAGGATATACTATTCATAAAATTCCAATTACCAAATTAAAGTTCCTGGTACTAACGATAAATAAAGAAATCGAATCTTTTAACTTCCTGGATTAATGACATCATTTTTTATCACTCTACACTGATTAAAATAGAGGATAAACAATGTCTTCTCGAAATAAATAAATTTCAAAACAGAAACTCCTTTTGCAAGTTTTGTATAATTCAGAGATCATAGCGGAAAAGGAGCTCAAAAAAGGAGAATTAGAGTAATTTTTTCGCGAAAAGGGGGAAAAGACCAAACATATATTTTTACTTGTACAGAAGAAGAAACAATCTTTTCATAAGAAATTTTATTTTTTTAAATATTATTATATATTATTAAATGATTTCTGAAATTTAGAAATATATTTTACAAAATTGGATATAGGTAAGGAGGGGCAGCGCCGACCAGTTAACAGTCAATGATTTTTTTAAAGTTAATAAGATGTAGAATTGATCCGATTTTCAGGTTACACCGTTACAAAAAATCAAACTTTAGTATTTTAAATTGTGTTTGTTTCCCAAATTCTGGGAGATGCGACTTTCCTCTACTCAAGCGAAAAAGTATAACTTATTGTTATATATAAAAAAAAGTATGCACAAAAAGGAGTATCTTTTATCTCTCTAAATTTTTTGATAAAATTGCAAGCAGTACAGGATAACAACTTTCTATTCTGACTGAATTTTTAATTTTTTTAATTGATGTTCTCTTAAAATTAATCTTTATCAAAAACTTTGATATTAAAAAAAAATATTTCCCTTAGAGTTGTCTAACCTTTTTTTTTTAACTTTTGGCTGCAGAATCAATATTTGAACAAAAATAAACACAATTTTCTTGTTTCTCATTTATTACCGTAATTGTTAATTTTGTATGTAAACTATTGCATTAAGTAGAACAAAAATTAAAACGCAAATATCTCATAACTGATCCATTTTTCGGCGGGCTCACTCTGCTTTTCCGTAATCCGCACATTTTACGAAATATTCAGTAAAAAAATCCGAAGGATCTAGAATGGCACACGGGATTACCCAAGACTTCTACAATAGTTGTAAAAGAATGGATTCGGTAGAGAAATATTAAAATTTCGCCAGGAATTATTCAATCAAATTTTAATAAACTGCGTTTTCAATTCAACATTAAGATTGTAAAGCATCGAAATTACTTATTTGTTCAACTAAAAACTTGTATTGTCAAACTTAAGACTTGCATCGGTATTAATTGTATAAAATGTCAAAATTAAAAGCTCTTCAATTTGAAATATTTACCATTAAAATTTGTACAATTTTGAATATTTGCAGTTGAACTCTTGAATTTCAAAGATGTATAAACAAAAATCCTCAATTTAGATGATTTGGAACATTAAAAAACAAGAATTTTCTAAATATTCAAAATTAAAGAAATCTTGTATGTAAACTGTAAAGCATCAAAATTGCAGAATATTTAATTGTAAAAACTTAAAACTTGCAAAATATTTAATTTAAAATTTTCAGAATTAAAAGCTCCTCAATTTTAAAGATTTACAAATGGAAGTTCTTCAATTTTAACCATTTGCAATTCAAAATTCTTCAATTTTGAGCTTTTGCAATTGAAAAGTATTAAATATTTTATGGTATTTTTTTTTATCGTTGATTTATTTTTTGAAAATTCTTATAATTTTTACATAATATATGTTTCCGTATAAAAAAAGGAAATTTGCAGGAACCACAAGTTACTTGAATCAGCGACTGGAAATGTATCAAGTTACAAATTCTATTTACACGACGTAACTGCAGCTGTAATTAGCTTCTTTTTTAATGAACTTACCTAACACTGCATCTATTTTCAAATCATCTTAAGTCAGATAAAAAGAATTGTTATGTCGATTTAACATGCTGAGAAATTTATATTCATATCCAAACTAAAGAATTTCTATTTATTCGCAAAAAATTCAAATAGAAACAGAATATTATAACGTCAAATTGATGTATATTAATAAACTGGCATACTGGTGGAATGGAAAAAAATCAAGAGAAATCTAAACAATTTGAAAATTAATTAGTGAAAGAACTGTCAAATACTAAGATGTATAATTTAAAAATAAAAGCATTTAAAACTGAAATTTTTTTAATTAAATCAGTAATATAATATAATGTATAGTTTAACTTACTGAGTGTTTTAATTATTTTTGAATTTTTTACATCACAAATTCCAGAGAGTTGGACATAATTTGGCATTCTGCATCAGAATTCCAACATCCAGATTTTTTTTTTAATTTAAGATATCGTTTTTCGAACCTTTTTTTTAAATTCAAAGTGAAAATTCGCTTAATTTTAAATAATAACGTTTTTCATCTTCACTGCCTTAATGAAACTATTTATTCGATACTATTTCTTTGACTTAAAGGAATGTTTTGTTAATTCAAATTACTGGAAAAATTTAAGAAATAATTAATTTAATCTCATTGTTTCAAGCCAAGAAAATCATTTCCTAAAAAAGAAAGATTTAAAAAATTTATAAGTCAAAAGAGAGAAATCTTAAAACGTTAAGTCCAAGGTAACGCGTTACATTTTTCTGTAATGAAAATGATGCTTATTTGGAAATAGTAAGAAAGAGTGTGTTGTGGCATGGTGATAAATAATAAAAAATGTCTGTATGCCAAAATGTTGTTTGAAAATTTAGGTTTGTAGCTTGTTATTTGAGAAATTGGATATTGATACAATTCATACAACTGCATCCAGTTTTAGGAAGACGTGATATGTATTTTAAACTATCCTTATTTGCAGCAAAAATAAATTGTTCATTATTAAAATAACATTTTTTATTCTTAATGGAATCTTCAGTTAGAATAAATCAAAGCTTCGTATATTTAATTTTATTATTTTGTCAAACCAAATAATATAATCATTGACACAAACAACTTTTTCTTCGATATAAATTAATTTTTGTTTGCACAAAGCAAAATATTGCTTCATTAAGAAAAAAGGTTTTCGTTAGAACAACAAAATATTTTTTTAATTCAAATGCAAAAGGTAACCAAGGAATTTCTTCAAATGAAAGAAAATTTTGTCTAAGTAAAGATAGGTATTTCTAATAATTACTTTAATTATTCAACGAAATTATAGATTTTTATCCACTCACCCAGTAAAGAAAGTTGAATAGATATAACGCGAAAACGAATTCAGAGTAGGTTTGGTGTATTCGATTTGCTGCCAATATCGAATTGGACCGTTAAATTCACTTTTGCAAGGCTCCATTTGGCCAAGTTCATTTTATGAAATTAAGGGAAATTATAAGTTTTTTAGGGTAGCAATGATCATAATTATGAAAAATAAAGTTGCCCAAGTACATTCGTGCGGTTAGGGCGAGCGATATTAATTATTTGACTGAAAGGAGTGATATTAACCAAACTTTGACTCCAATTCGGCAATACACATGATTTGACAGACTCAATTCTGTAAGGTGCAGGGCAATTAACGCGGTAAGTTACCAACTGTCGGCAATGAAGTCATCAGTTACCCACCGCGTCCATCGCCCTGCACCTTGCAGAATTGAGTCTGTCTAGGCCAATTTTTAGCCCGATCGGACAACTTTCATTTTGGAGGTGGGTACACTTGAGAAATTATGCCCCATATATATTACTTCTAAACTAAAATTTAAAACAAGGCAGATCTACAGTTTGAAGGTATGTATGATATAAAAATGGTGCTGATTTTTCTTTGAATTCTGCCAAGGTCTGAACTTGGAAGAATCAAGTTTTAAATATTAAAAAATTTCTTATACTTGAACAATGCATTTATTAAGTATCTTTATATTTAAAATTGTTACGACTTTATTGTTGCAAGTTCAAAGATCTTGGAAGCAGAATCAAATGAAAAATAAGAACAGTTTTGTCAAAACATCGATGATTATATTCGATGGAATATAAGCCTAGGAAAATTCTATTATTTAGGTACCTAGTATAATGGGCTTGAAATAGAAATTTTATATTTTTTACCCCATACTGAGCTACAAAATGTTATTTGTTTTATTATCAAAATTAGATAATTAATTCTTGAATTTGTCAAAAAAATGTTTAATATGAAATATTCTCTATTTAAATTATAATGATCACTCAAAACAAAACATAGGAAAAGTATAAGAAAATTTCAAATAAAATGTCAGCAGCGCGGGTACATTCTCATTGCGCGCGGCGCCTCGCGCCATGTTTGAGCGCGCCTACGGCGCGTGAGTACGCTCTCACGCTCGTTTTTGTACGTTCAATGAATGCATTTCGACTGCATTTTTTCAAAATATCATAAATATTTTAACTTGTATCGAAACTGTGATTGAATCGTCTGATGAACTACGATCATAAATTGAAACTGAAATCGTTCATTTTGTTCTTAAAGACGGTGTAGAAAAAATGGAACGGAATATAAGAACTAGGTATGTTTTTCGATATAACGTCAATAAAAAATCTTTCTTGTTTATTTACCAAACAGCGACACAAAACCGTAGACATTGATTCCGTTCGTTCAAAGTTAGATTCTAAGTCAACTCTACACAAATTAGTTTGAAAACGATATTGAAAATCATTTCATTGCGTTATCAAAATAACCCAATATAGGTCATGTACTTGATTATTAATTATCTAGAACATTTTTAATGTGTCTCCAATCGAAAAATGTCATTGAGATAATTCGACAATCTTGTTAAAATCTACCATTATAGAAAAATGTCACCGGAAAGATATTATTATCTAATTTTGTAAAAAAATTGAGCCTCTTCGTTGAAAAATAGCCAAACTCTAAATTTCTTAATCGAAATTGTTTAAATAATTATTCATTTTTTGAAATTTGCAGAGCATTATAGCAAAAAGTCACTGGAAAGATATTCTTACTTAATTCTATCAAAAATTAAACCTATTCGCTGAAAAATAGTCAAACTCTAAGTTTTTAAATTTAAATTGTTGAAGGAATTGAAAATTCTTGTAAATTTACAAAGCAACACAGATAACAGTCATCGAAAAGATATTCTTAGTTGAATTCGTAAACGAATTGAGCCTATTCGTTGAAAAATAGCCAAACTCTGAATATGTTTATGAAAGTTGTTAAAATAATTAACAATTATTGTAAATTCTCGAAGTAACATAGGAAAGACTTATTTTTAATACATTCTTTTTGGTCCTGTAAACAAATTGAGGCAATTTGTTAAAAATAATGATATAACAAATAGTTCTTGTAAACTTACAAAGCAGCATAGAAAATAGTCATCGAAAAGACATTCCTAGTTGACTCCGTAAAGAAATTCTGCCTATTCCTTGAAAAATAGACAAACTCTGAATATGTTTAGGAAAATTGTTCAATTGATGTATAATTCTTGTATATTTGCAAAGTATCGTAGAAAAGATTGATTGGAAATACATTCTTTCTTGATTCCTTAAACTATTTGATCCTATTCGTTGAAAAATGACCGATCTTTTAATTTGTTTATGAAAATTGTTAAAATAATTATTAATTCTTGAAAATTTGACAAGCATGATACAAAAAATTAATTGGAAAGATATAATTAGCTAATTCTGTAGATTTCTGTATAAAAGAGTTATTGCAAACACATTATTGGTGATTCCGTAAACAAATTGAGCTTATTCTAAGAAAAAAGGCCAAACTCCTACTGTGTTGAAATAATTTATAATTCTTGTAAATTTGCAAAGCTTCATAGAAAAGAGTTATCGGAAGGATATTCTTAGTTAATTCTGTAAAAAAACTTGAGCCTATTCGATGAAAAATAGCCAAACTCTGAATATGTTTATGAAAATTGTTAAAATAATTAATAATTATTATATATTTGCGAAGTATCGTAGAAAAGATTAATTGAAAATACATTCTTTCTTGATAGCTAAATTAATTTATCCTATTCGTTGAAAAAAGGCCATGGTCTCAATTTGTTTAGGAAAATTATTTTAAAAATTAATAATTGTTTGAAATTTGCAAAGCATCATAAAAAAAGGCATCGAAAAGATATTTTTAGTTAATTCTGTAAACAAAATTGGCCTATTTGTTGAAAAATACCCAAAACCCTATTCGTGGAAAAATGGCCAAACTCTGAATTTGTTTTGAAAATTGTTTAAATTATTAATAATTCTTGATAATTTGCAAAGCATCATACAAAAAATTAATTGGAAAGATATTATTAGATAATTATGTAGATTTCTATATAAAAGAGTGATTGAAAACACATTATTGGTGATTCCGTAAACAAATTGAGCTTATTCTAAGAAAAAAGGCCAAACTCCTACTTTGTTGAAATAATTGATAATTCTTGTAAATTTGCAAAGCTTCATAGAAACGAGTTATCGGAAGGATATTCTTAGTTAATTCTACAAAAAAAAACTTGAGCCTATTCGTTGAAAAATAGCCAAACTCTGAATTTGTTTATTCAAATTGTTTAAGTTATTAATAATTATTGTGCATTTACGAAGCAACATAGAAAAGTGTCATTAGAAAGACATTCGTAGTTGACTTTGTAAACAAACTATACCTATTCCTTGAAAAATAGCCAAACCCTTAATTTTTTTAGTATAGTATAGATATTTTAGATTGATCTAGAATTCTCGTGTTACTCATTTAAATAACACGTTCATTCCGCAACACTGCTCCGCATGGTTTTTACCATGAAAATCGACTAGTCGCCAATTTTCACTATCATATTCGTAATCAGCGCGTCAAAATACATAAATACACGGAGCCCGAAGAAAATCGGACATATGTCCTTTTCGGAAGTATATCCAAGATAATTAACAACAATAATAATTTGTTGAAATAATTATGTTTGTGAATTGCATTAATTTTTACCGAGCTCTAAGTGAACAGTGGACAAAAAGTTTAATATATCAGAAAAAACTGTCACTTTGTAGCATTATTTTAAGAGAATATTATTAAAAATAATAAGAAATTATTTGAACAATTACTTTTTGAACTAGAGTTGATTATTACCTCACCCTAATTGGAAAGTTGACAAAAATTTGAGAAATGAGGAAAACCCGGGACTTTCTAACTCTATTCTGAGAGAAAATTGCTAAAAACAATAATAAATTGTTGATTAAATTTATATAAACATCTAATTATCAATAGAAAGTAGTATTTCATATATTAGAAGCAATTTGTATTTAAAAAACGGCAAAAAATCGTAAATAGCGTCAAAAACTGGCAAACATACATATTTTCACTTATAGGGGTTTTTTGGGACCCTATAAAACAGAATTATGAGGGTGATATTTGAAAAGTCATTTTTCATTAATAATTCATGGCTAATAATTGTAAAGAGGAATGTGTAGTTTCCATTCGATTGACCTGAAATTGACGATTCTGAAAAAAAAATTATAGAGATATCACTTGAAAAAAATGCATTTATTTTTTTATGGAATCAAACAAATTCCCAGGTGAAATTCATACAAATGTGAGAAAAAAATTTCAAATGCATTTTAGGACCACCCTAGTAAACAATCGTTGAAGATGGCAATAACAGCAGGCTCACTGCAACGAATTTATTTGTCTGACAGATAAAAATTTAAGTTTAAAAATGTAGGTTTCATTAAAACTTACAAAATGACGGGTCGTACGTTAAGATCTATTCATTTTTTTCACGTGGAATAAAGCTAAACCCGTTCAAAATAGTTTTTTCTTAAATATGCAATTATTTTTTCAATAATTAAGCAACAAGTTTCAAACTTTCATAAAATATGACCCTTGTCACTCTTAAAACGTGTGTGAAACTTCGGCCTAAATTAATGATCAGGTTTCCTGAGGATTTATTTGTTATTCAAAAATTAACTTATTTTTCACCGAAATTTGTACATGTTTGTCCCATAGGATATTAACGCAAGTGGGTGATTATAGTCTATACGAGTTGTTCTATTAAGTACGCTTAGTTGCAAACCGATTCTGTATTGTTAAATGGCATAAAAGTTGCTGCGAAAATTTGCTACATTTGTCTCTCATAAACAAATTAAATAACTCTGTCAGTTCAAACTTTGTAAAATTGGGGTAAAGTCAATTAATTAGGTATTATTTTGCTACAAGTTTCAAAAAAAAATTGTAGTACATCAAGGGGGTGGGAGAGATAATTCTTTTTGAAGTAACAATTACTGCTGCCGCAATTTTAAACATATGAAGCTTAAATTTGCAACAATAACTGAATAAGAATTGAAATAATTTTCATAAAATTAACGATGCAATGCATTCTAATTTTATTGATGATAATCGTAATTAATTCTAGGAGATGGATCGATGCAGCCTCTGGAGGCGGAGTGGGGGCAGCGGCTGTAGCCAAAGTATGCTTATCGGACAATATTTGAAGAATTTTTTCCCTAAAATAATTTTTCAAATTCAAATCATTAAAAGAATAAGGGATATTATTAGTCAATCTAATAAACAATTAATTAGTAGCAAAATTAAAAAGGATAAATAAAATAATTTTAAACTTCAGGCTTCTCCTAATTATATCAGTTACTAAATACTGACTGCAATTATTAATAGAATTGAACTAAGAATACGTTATATTTTATGAAGAGAAAATTATTATGTTAACAAGTAACAAATACTCGAGGACTACATAAAGGATATAAAAGAAATGATAAATGAAAAAGAAGGTAGGTATATGGAAAAAGAACAGAAAGAGTATGTATAAAATAATCGCTCTCTGAGACAAAGCGATTTTATATTCCAAACCAGTTTGAATTTTTTGATTTGATTTTTTCGTTTCTTGATAATAAATCATGAAAAATAAGAAGGCTCATGGATATAAGAAATGATTGAGAAATCGAGAGAAGTGCGCGTGACCGAAACGAGTGGCAAAAAAGTACGCGAGCGGTGCCCTCCGCAGTACCAAGGGCACAGTCTGGAAATCTTCCAAGAAAGATCGATTCAACGAGCTGCATTGCGCCTGAGAGTGGTCAATCGAGTCTCTTTCGAGAAGTTCATAAAACATATTCGGTTGCTCGTTTGTTTGCGCAGAAAACTGTAAACAAACAGTCGTCAAGTGTACCTTCTAATTACTCGACAGAAATTTTCCTAGAAGGACGTCTACCCCTCGGTAGCGTTGCTGTGAGCAATAGTTATGTACCTCAGCATTTCTTACTTTTTCGTAGTGCTTCAGGAATGCCGATTGGAGAAAAAATTAGTGCCGGTCGATCATGAAAGTCCGAAGAGGAAGACAACCGTTTAGATTATAAATATGAAAATAATTATCCGCAGAAAAAATTTGTAGTTAAAGGTATAATAATTTGTACATAGTTACATACGTAAAATCGATTAATTTACCACTGCTTAAGTTCTTCATTAAACTAAAATCTCTTGCATATATGTCGTAGGCATTTAAAAGTCTTAGGCAGTCGCCTGACTGCCTAGGCATTCAACCGAATGTCGACGTTCAGAAGAATTTTGTACGAAATCTCTACCTGATCTCTAAATTCAAATTACACGGAAAAAATTAGTTGACGAAACTTTAATTGACTAGTCGCCCATTCTAGGATAGGCCACTTTTTTTTTTAGAATCTCATATCATTTTTATTAAAGAACCGTAGACTTAATCGAAAAAGTGAAAAAAGTCATAGAATTATTGGAACACAATCTAAGAACATCAGTTCTCCATTTTGTATTCAGAAGATTTTGACAAAATTCTAGACAAGGATTCAATTTTGTATAAACAGTCCTCCAGATTCCAAAAGACTTTAAATACAATTAAAAATATTTTGAAACTTGAAAGGATTTGTAAATATTTATAAAATATTTGTTAAAAAGAACGAATTTTGAAGAAATAGTTAAAATTTAAATTAAAAAAAAAAAAAAATCAACTGAGAAGATCATTTCTTAACCAATAAATAAGTAAATACAATAGTTATATATTTCCAACTAAAAAGAGCGAATTCTCATAAAATAGTTTAATTTCAAATCAAAAAGATGAATTTCTATCCATGAAAATTAATTTTCTACCAAAAAAACAACGAATTTAAAAGAAAAATTTTTAATTATTCATACTTAATAAAAAATAAATAAATAAATTATATAGTTTAATATTCAAACAATACAAAAGCAAATAGAATAGTTATATTTTCAACCAAAAATAATGAATGTTGAAAAGATAGTTGAATTTTCAATCAAAAAGATGAATTTTTAGCCTTGAAAATTAATTTTCCACCAGAAAAAAATTTGTAAAAATATATTGTTAAATTTTCAACCAGAAAAATGAATTTTTAACCAAATAGATGAATTTTCAAACAAGAACCAAAACACAACGAAATAAAAATATATATAGTTAAACTATAGTTAAGATAATTTTCAATACAAATTTTTAATTTCCCACCATCCCTCGCAGAAATCGCCATATGTTTACCCTATTACACATCTGGCCCCGATCTGGCTGGCATTATCTGGCCCGGGTAGGGCTAATTTCATGGCCCAGAGTCGTGCCATATCCGGTTGCCCGTTTTGCAACGCCACCTAGTTCATATTAAGGGAAACGCTGAATTTTGTATCAGAGTGGTACCGTTGTCTACTTTATTGACACTTGAATTTCAGTGTAAACTTTTGATGTTGAATAAATATTAATTAAGTTTAATAAAATTATGCCAAAGTGTAAAAAGAGCACATTGCGGGTTTGGAAGCACCGTACGATGTCCGGATTGCCATATACACGTGAGGTGTCGAGTTGAAGTAAGTAAATCAGTGAAACTTAACCTCAAAGTGAAAATTACACTATACAATTTAAATTAAATTAAAATACTATTCAAGCTCTTTACTAAAACTAAAATTTCATTGTATTTTTAGATGTTGCTTGTGCCAAATTCAAGGCCACAGAGGGGGAAGTGCTTTCCCACATAAACACAATATTTAGCAATGCTAAAGTTTGGGACGGCAATCGCAAACAACGAAAAACTTGAAGTATATTATCATGATTTCTAATTAAAAAATAATACAGTTCTATTTATCTTGTGTACTATTAAATATTTAGATGAAAATTGCCCCATAATTTTCAATATAACTCAATCAGGACCTGATAGGCTACCGAATTGGCACTGACCCGGCACACTGATCGGGCTAAAAAGTTCGGCCCATACTGGGCCATGCGTTTCATCACGGGTCTGATCCGAACTGGCTTGCCAATCTGGGCCCCATTTGTCCAGATCGGGCCCCGATCGGGGCCACGGCAAAATTTCCGCGAGGGATTTTTCGCAGTGATGTATTAAAATAATGATTAGGACTTTTATTAACAGTCTTTGAAGTTAACTTGTAAATAAAAAACATTCTATACTTTTTTTCGAGATTCCATGATTTTTCCAGTTTTTCCAGAACTTGTTTTGAAATTCCATGACTTTCAGGTCTTCCATGCTTTTATCAAACGAATTGTAACAAACTTACTCAGTTATAATTAACCTTTCGACCAATTTCTGCTTCAATAAATTTGGCCAATTTCAACAAACAATGATTTTTTTCTAGGAAAAATTAAAACATTTTTTTAAGAAATCGAGCAATTGTAAGATATATTTGAAAGTAAAATAAAGCAATTATTTTGAAGCAAAAATAAAATTGTTAAATTTTCAATTATAAAGCAACGAATTTTAAAAAATACGTAAATTTTCAATCAAAAAGATGATTTTTAACCGAGCAGATTAATTCTCTCATGAAACAATGAATTTGAAAAAATATAGATGAATTTTCAACCACAAAAATTAATTTTTTACCAAATAGCAGGTGAATTTTCAATACAACAGATGAATTTGCAAACAAGAAGATTTATTTTCCACTAAAAAATAACGAATTTAAAGAATATATAGTTGAATTTTCAATAAAATAAAAAAATTAATAAAAAATTCAATAATTTTATTTTATTTTGCACCATTTTTCGTCTCTACGTACTGAAATAATTACTAAGCCTTTGATTATTGGTATTTAAAGTTAATCTTTGAATAAAAAAAATCCAGTAATTGTTTTCAAAATTCCATGATTTTTCAGTTTTTCCAGAACTTTTTTCAAAATGTAATGACTTTTCCAGACATTCCAGGTATTTTATCAAACAAATAATAAATAACATACTCAGTTACAATTAGCCTTTCGACCGAAATGCGCTTCAATAAATTTGGGCAATCTCTACGAACGTTTTTTTGAGGAAAATGATGAAATTTTCTTAAGATTTTACGACTTCCGGGGAACTTTCAAATGCAATTTTTCATTGATAAATTATATGTAAAATAAACTTAAAAAAGATTTCCGTACATTCCAAAGTTTAAAAGATTTTAATATTAAAATTGTTCAAAAGATTAAAAAATATGTAACTTTGAACTTAATAAGATTTCAGAAAACTTATAACGAAATGTTGAAGACAAAATAAGTTGTTTTTTTTGACGAAATTAGGCGATACGTATTTTTTCGATTTTTCAAACAAATATTTTTTATGAAGTTATGCGTATTTGAATTTTTTGCTTTGTTTAAAAAAACCTCACTTTTTTCTTTAAAATTATATATCTTTTGACCTAATTGAGGTATTTAAGATTTCTTTTCAGATTTTCGTAGAGTTTATCGTTTAAAATTGACAAAATGGCGACGGTTTTACGAAAATATTAAAAGTCGATTTTCTCAAAAAACCCACACTTATATTTTTTGCCAATTTTCTGTTAAAGTACTATCATAAGGAAAATACCTTGTTTGTTTTATGAGGGCTAAATAACTTTTGTGGCCAGGAGATTTTTTTTTTCATAAAATCGAATTTTCGCATTTTTGTTGCAAACAACAACAGATACGAAAAAATGATAACAAAATAGTTTAGAAAAAATTTTTCCCCAAAAATGTCAAAAGCGCTATCGGCTTCAATAACAACAATAACATTGAAAATTTCGATAGTGAATTTTGTGAGGCAAAATTTTCCGAAAAAAAAAACATTATTGCCAACACTGTCAAATGCACTATCGACTTCAATAACAAAAATAACATTGAGAATTTTGATATTAAATTTTCTGAGGAAAGTTTTCTGACAAATTTTTTGTTTGACAATGTGAAATGCACTATCTACTTCAATAACAACAATACATTGAAAATTTCGATAGTAAATTTTCTGTGGCAAAATTTTCTGAAAAGAAAAAATTTTTTCCAACAATGTCAAATGCACTATCGACTTCAATTACAAAAATAACATTGAAAATTTCGATAGTAAATATTCTGAGGAAAAATTTTCTGGAAAAATTATTTTTTCCAACAATGTCAAATGCACTATCGACTTCAATAACAACAATAACATTGAAAATTTCTGTAGTAAATTTTCTGAAGGAAAATTTTATGAAGAAAAAATTTTTCCCCATAAATATCAAAAGCGCTATCGGATTCAATAACAACAATAACATTGAAAATTTCGGTAGTAAATTTTCTGAGGAAAAATTTTCCGAAAAAATAATTTTTTCCCAACAATGTCAAAGGTAAATTTTCTGTGGCAAAATTTTTTGAAGAGAAAACATTTTTCCCAATAATTTCAAATGCACTATCGACTTCAATAACAACAATAACATTGAAAATTTCTGTAGTAAATTTTCTGAGGAAACATTTTATGCAGAAAAAATGTTTCCCCATAAATATCAAAAGCGCTATCGGCTTCAATAACAACAATCACATTGAAAATTTCGATAGTAAATATTCTGAGGAAATATTTTATGAAGAAAAAATTTTTCCCCAAAAACGTCAAAAGCGCTATCGGCTTCAATAACAACAATAACACTGACAATTTCGATACTGAATTTTGTGAGGCAAAATTTTCTGAAAAAAAAACATTTTTCCCAACAATGTCAAATGCACATTCGACTTCAATAACAACAATGACATTGAAAATTTCGATAGTAAATTTTCTGAGGAAAAATTTGCCGAAAAAATAATTTTTTCCCAACAATGTCAAAGGCACTTTCGGCTTCAATAACAACAATAACATTGAAAATTTCGATAGTAAATTTTCTGAGGAAAAATTTTTTGAAAAAAATATTTTTCAAACAATGTCAAATGTACTATCGACTTCAATAACAACAGTAACATTGAAAATTTTGATAGTAAATTTTCTGAGGCAAAAATTTTCTGAAGAAAAAATTTTTCCCCTAAAATGTCAAAGGCGCTATCGACTTCAATAACAACAATAACATTGAAAATTTCGATTGTAAACTTTCGGAAAAAAAAAATTTTCTCATCAATGTCAAATCCACTATCGACTTCAATAACAACAATAACATTGACAATTTCGATAGTAATTATACTGAGGAAAAATTTTCTGAAAAAATAATTTTTTCCTAACAGTGTCAAATGCACTATCGACTTCAATAACAATAATCACATTGAAAATTTCGATAGTAAATTTTCTGAGGAAAGTCTTCTGACAAATTTTTTTTTTGACAATGTGAAATGCATTATCTACTTCAATAACACACATACATTGGAAATTTCGATAGTAAATTTTCTGTGTCAAAATTTTCTGAAAAGCAAAAATTTTTTCCAACAATGTCAAATGCACTATCGACTTCAAGAACAACAATAACATTGAAAATTTTGATGTAACTTTTCTGAGAAAAAATTTTCTGAAAAAAAAAAATTTCTCAACAATGTCAAATGCACTATTGACTTCAATAACAAAAATAACATTGAAAATTTCAATAGTAAATATTCTCAGGAAAAATTTTCTGGAAAAATTATTTTTTCCAAATATGTCAAATGCACTATCGACTTCAATAACAACAATAACATTGAAAATTTCGATAGTCAATTTTCTGTGGCAAAATTTTCTGAAAAGAAAAAATTTGTCCCAACAATTTCAAATGCACTATCGACTTAAATAACAACAATTACATGGAAAATTTCAATAGTAACTTTTCTAAGAAAAAACTTTCGAAAAAAATTTTTTTTTTCTCAACAATGTTAAAGGCGCTATCGACTTCATTAACAACAATAACATTGAAAATTTCGATTGTAAATTTTAGGAAAAAAAAAATTTTCTCATCAATGTCAAATCCACTATCGACTTCAATAACAACAATAACATTGAAAATTTCGATTGTAAATTTTCTAGAGAAAAATTTTCTTAAAAAAATATTTTTCCAACAATGTCAAATGCACTAGCGACTTCAGTAACAACAATAACATTGAAAATTCCTGTATTAAATTTTCTGGGAAATAATTTTATGAAGAAAAAATTTTTCCCCATAAATATCAAAAGCGCTATCGGATTCAATAACAACAATAAAATTGAAAATTGCTATAGTAAATTTTCTGAGGAAAACTTTTCTGAAAAAATAATGTTTTCCCAACAATGTCAAATGCGCTATCGACTTCAATAACAACAATTACATTGAAAATTTCGATATTAACTTTTCTGAGAAAAAATTTTCTGAAAAAAATTTTTTTTCTCAACAATGTCAAATGCACTATCGACTTCAATAACAAAAATAACATTGAAAATTTCGATATTAACTTTTCTGAGAAAAAATTTTCGAAAAATAAAAATTTTTTTCTCAACAATGTCAAATACACTATCGACTTCAATAACAACAATAACATTGAAATTTTCTGTAGTAAATTTTCTGAGGAAAAATTTTATGAAGAAAAAATTTTTCACCATAAAAATCAAAAGCGCTATCGGATTCAATAACAACAATAACATTGAAAATTTCGATAGTAAATATTCTGAGGATAAATTTTCTGAAAAAATAATTTTTTGCCAACAATGTCAAATGCACTATCGACTTCAATAACAACAATCACATTGAAAATTCCCATAGTAAATTTTCTGAGGAAAAATTTTATGAAGAAAAAATTTTTCCCCAAAAATGTCAAAAGCGCTATCGGCTTCAATAACAACAATAACATTGAAAATTTCGATAATAGGTAAATTTTTAGTTTAAAAAAATTGGATTTTCATCAAAGTTACATTTTCAAATAGAGATGAATGTTCAATTGCAGTTATGAATCTTCAACCAAAAAAAAAAATTAACTTTTCAGGAAAAGAGTTTCACTTTTAACCAAGTAGTTGAATTTCTTGAATTTTCCTACTATCAAAAGTAAATTCCGGGTTTTTTAATTAAATCCCGGGTCGTTTCCGGTCAATAATCAAGAAGAATAGTTATCCATCAAAAAGTCGAATTTTCAATAAAATATATTAATTTTCAACAAAATACATAAATTTTCAAGAAAATAGATAAATTTTCTAAAAAAAAAATTTCAATAAAAAATCAAATGACTACATTTTCAGTAAAAACAATTCATTTACAACCAAAATAAAAAATGAATTTGGAACAAAATAGTTAAATTTTCAATTAAAGAGATGAATCTTCAACCAAACAGTTGCACGTTTAAAAAAAAGACGAAATTTCGACGAAAAAAAATGAATTTTCAAAATAAACAGAAGAATTTTCAAAAAAAGATTTGAAGTCTCAACCAAACAAGATTTTTTAGTCAAGAGAGAAAAAAAAATTCAGCCAAACAAATAGTTTAATAGGTAAATTTTTAGTTTAAAAAAATTGGATTTTCATCAAAGTTACATTTTCAAATAGAGATGAATGTTCAATTGAAGTCATGAATCTTCAACCAAAAAAAAAAAATTAACTTCTCAGCAAAAGAGTTTAAGTTTTAACCAAGTAGTTGAATTTTCCTGCGATCAGAAGTAAATTCCCGGTTTTTATAATTAAATCCCCGGTTTTTGATTATTAAATCCCCGGTTTTTATTCCCGGTCAGGTCGCCACCCTGTTAAAACCCCCCTTCTTTCGAAATCTCGATCTAATTTTCCTAATTTCCAGGGATCATGCACAATGAAACTGAACTCCACAACAGAAATGATGCCCTGCAGTCTGCCAGGATTCAAGGACATCCATCCCTTCGCCCCAGCTGAACAATCGAAAGGCTACCAGCAATTATTTTCCGAACTCGAGAAGGATTTATGTGCCATAACTGGTTACGACAGTATCAGTTTCCAACCGAATAGTGGAGCCCAGGGCGAATACGCTGGACTGCGAGCAATCCAGTGCTACCATGAATCCCAGGGGAATCAGAATCGTCAGGTTTGCCTGATTCCAGTTTCAGCTCATGGGACGAATCCAGCTTCTGCTCAGATGGCAGGGATGCAGGTGGAGCCGATTTATGTCCTCAAGGATGGGTCGGTTGATATCGAGCACTTGAAGGAGATGATAGACAAGTTCAGGGACGATCTATCTTGCCTGATGATAACTTATCCCTCGACGAATGGGGTGTTTGAAGAAACTATTGGGGATGTCTGTGATATGGTTCACGAGGCCGGAGGTCAGGTTTATCTCGACGGGGCCAATATGAATGCCCAGGTTGGTCTCTGCAGACCTGGAGATTATGGAAGTGACGTTTCGCATCTCAATCTTCATAAGACCTTCTGCATTCCTCACGGAGGAGGTGGACCTGGAATGGGACCAATTGGAGTGTAGGTTCTTATTTCTGAAAGGAAACCAACATTAGCTAGATTCAGTGTGAAGATTCATCTATTGTGGTAGAAAATTAATCTTTTTTGGTTGAAAATTCAGCTTTTTGGGCTGTAACTTTAACTATTTTGGTAGATCTTTGATATATATTTTTTTAATACAACTGTTTGGTTGAAAATTAATAATCTGCTGAGGATTGACTACTTGGTTGAAATAAAAATGATAAAATTAAAATAACTGGGGCCAGTAGACAGAAACCAATAATATCTATTTTAATTAATAATTCAGCTGGCCAACACATTAACATTAATAAATATACTTGGTTGACAATTGTAGCTAGTATGTAAAATATTAGAAAAGGATAGCAAGGGCAACATTTTTTATATTGATAATTGAAATAATGAATTTTCAATCAAATTTAACCAAATAAGTTTTTTGTTTTAAATAAAATACAGTTTAGTTCAACTAAAAAATGCGAAATTTAAACAGAATAGTTGAATCCTAAAAAAAAATTATTTTTTAATAAAATAGTTGCATTTTTATACAAAAATTATGAATCTTCAACCAAAAAATGAATTTTTAACAGAAAAGATGAACTTTCAACGAAATAGTGGAATTTTCAACCAAAACAGACGAATTATAAACTGAATTAATTAAATAGAATTAATTTTTTACTTAAAAAAGAAGAATTTTTTATAAAATAGACCAAATTTCGACCAAAATGATTGATTTTCTTCCAAAAAAGACTAATTTTCAACAAAATACGTGAATTTTCAACCAAATAGTTACATTTTCTACCAAAAACGATAAATTTTCAGTCAGAAATCAAATGATTACATTTTCAGTTTAAAAAATTAATGTTCTACCAAAATAAAATTGAATTTTCAACAAAACAGTTAAATTTTGAACCACAAAGATAAATTTTTAACTAAAATATCAATATTTAACAACAACAAAAATAAATTTTTAACAAAACAGTTCAATTTTCAACCAAGTATTTAAATTTTCAAAAAAATAGATGAATCCTCAATAGATTATTAATTTTCAAACCAAACAGTTAAATTTTTAACCAAAAAAAGATTAATTTGCTACAAAAAAGAACAATTTTCCATAAAATAGATGAAATTTCAACCAAAACGATTTATTTTCTTCCAAAAAAGATTAATTTTCAACAAAATACGTAAATTTTCTACCAAAAAAGATAAATTTTCAATCAGAACTTAAATCATTACATTTTAAGTTAAAAAAAATAATTTTCTACCAAAATAAAAACGAATTTTCAACAAAACAGTTAAATTTTGAACCACAAAGATAAATTTTTAACTAAAATATGAATATTTAACCAAAAAAATGAATTTTTAACAAAAAAATTTCAATTTTTAACAAAAAAGTTAAATTTTTAACAAAAAAGTTAAATTTTTAACCAAGTAGTTGAATTTTCAACAAAATAGATGAATTCTTAACAGATTATTAATTTTCAAGCAAACCGTTTAATCTTTAACCAAGAAAGCTTAATTTTCATCATTCTACTTAAAAATTTATCAATTTGGTTGAAAACTAATTTTTTTAACTGAAAATTTAACTATTCAATTTTTGGTTGAACTTTTATGTTTTTTGTTGTTAAAAATTCAACAATTTGGTTAAAAATTGATATTTTTTAGTTGAAAATTTAACTATTTCGTTGAAATTTCATATAATTTGTTGAAAAATTGCCTTTTTTTGTAGAACATTAATCTTTTGGTTGGAAAAGTAATCTTCTAGTTTGAAAATTCATCTTTTTGGATGAGAACTGAAGTATTCCACTTAAAGATTCATCATTTTAGTTGAAAATTCATCTTTATGGTTTAAAATTCAACTATTCCAGTTGAAGATTCATTATTGTAGTTGAAAATTCATCAGTTTGGTTGAAAATTAATTTTTTAACTGAAAATTTAACTATTCCATTTTTTGTTGAACTTTGATATTTTTTGTTCAAAATTCTACTATTTCGTTGAAAATTCATGTAGTTATTTGAAAACTCGTCTTTGTTGTAGATCATTATTCTTTTTATTTGAAAAGCAATTTTGTTTAAAAATTCATCTTTTTGGTTAAAAATTTATTTATTTTGTTTAAAAACTTTTTTTAGTTAAAAACTAATTTTTTAACTTAAAATTTAACTATTTGGTTGAAAATTAACTTTCTCCTTGAAATTTCATATTATTGGGTTGAAAGTTTAACAGTTTTGTATGAAAAATTCGTCTTTTTGTCTTGAAAATTCAACATTTTGGTAGAAAATTCAACTTTTTGTAGAAGATACGTTTTTTTATGGAAATTAAAAAAAATTAATGTGACTATTCCATTTTTGTTTAAAAATTGATCTTTTTAGTTTAAAAATTCATCTATTTGTTTGAAAATTAGTCTTTTGTGGTAGAAAATTGATCTTTTTGGTTCAAAAGTCAACTATTTGTTTAGAAATATATGTATTTTGTTGAGCTTGGATAATATTTAGAACTTCATCCCAATAAGAAAATCCAACTATATTTTTGGGTTAATGTTAATATTTTTATTGAAAATGCAACTATTATATTTTTAGTTCAGCATTCATCTCGTTTGATTAAAAATGTAATTATTTTGTTGAAATTGTAACTATATTGGTAAAAAGTCATCTTTTTTCTCAAAAATTCAACAACTTTGTTAAAAATGCCACTATTTGTTTGAAAATTTAATTACTCTTTTTTTCATTTATCTATTTTTTTGAAAATTGTTTTTTTTTCAAATATCATTTAATTTTTCGTTGGGAATTCATCTTTTTGTTGAAAAATCAACTGTTTTTGGTTCAAGTTTAATATTTTTTGTTCCAAACAATGACTATTTGTTTGAAAATTCATTTCTATAATTAGAAAATTCAAGTATTTTGTTAAAGTCACCCTTTTTGGTTGAAAATTCAACTATTTTTTTAACATTCGTCTATTTAGACAGAAAATTCGTCCTTTTGGATTTAAAATTAATCTTTTTTGTTAAGAATTAAACTGTCTTCTAAAAAAAACCAGTTATTTAATTGAAAATACAACTGTTTGTGTTTGAAGTTTAATCTTTTTTGTTTAAAATTCGATCATTTAAATTCGGTAGCTCAATCAAATTTCAACCAATTATGATCACAAAAGGTCGTCACACACAATTAATCTCACCTTGATTAAATCAACAGCAATAAATTATTTGGGTTGAAGAAATGTCATCAAATTGTTAAAGTTGAAAAAGGGAGAAACTTTGAAATATTTTTGATTCTAGCGTCGTGATTTTTCACCGTGATAAAATAAAAAATCATCTAGAAAAATTTATTTTTTTGTCCTGGTAAACCCGGAAAAGTCCTGGATTTAAAAAAAAAAAATATATGATACGCTAGACACTGTTTTATTGCATGTAACGACGAAATATTTAATTAATTTGACAAACTCATCCCTACTTATCGATGATAATAATTGACCTTAGGTTGCGGACACTCTGATAGAATGCTACCGAACGAGGATGTGCTGGGAAATTTATCCTGGTACGGTGGAGCTTCTTGATTATCTCCGAGAGCAGGGCATCCTCGTCGGAGTAATATCGAATTTTGACGATGGCCTTGACTCCATTCTACAATCTCTGGACATCAAATCATATTTTTCCTTCATTCTCTGCTCGTATCAATTTGGAAGGGAAAAACCGGATCCTCAAATTTTCGAGGAAGCCCTCAGGATCTTCCAAAACATTCAAGGGACACATATTTTCCCCCACGAGGCTCTACACATCGGGGACAGAGTTGATAATGATTATCTGGGGGCAAAAAATGCAAAATGGAATGCTGTTTTTATAAAACGCGACGATGAACCCGTAGATCCGCTGGTTTCCAAATATGACATCTTCAGCGATCTAGAAGACTTGAAAATTAATTTTGAACAGGATTTTAGTCATTCGAAAGTTGAAACCTGAGTAAAACTGAGGTTGTTGTAGTTTCTTTCAGAAACAAGATTTTTTTAATTATTAATTTTCAAATGATATTTTTATTGTAATGAAGATATTGATAAGTTTTAAAAAGTGAAAGTTAATCTAGCCACGTATTTCTAGTTAATAATTTTTTATATTCAGGGTGTCTATCCTACCTGGAAAACCTGGAATTATCAGGGCATTTTTTCGAGAGCGTGCTTATTTTTTTCAAATTTCAATATAAAATTGAATAACAATAATTCGTAATTGGTAAAAGTAGCTTTATATTACTATATTGAACTATTTTGTTGAAAATCCGTTTTTTTTTTGGTTTGAAATTCATTTTTTTAGCTAAAAATTTAACTATTCTATTTTTAGTTGAAAACGTATAGTTTTTAGCTAAAAATTCAAGTTTGGTTGAAGTATCAACTACATTTTTCGTTCAGAATTCATCATTTTTGGAACGAAAATTTAATTACGTGTTTGAAAGTTAAACTTTTTTGTTAAAACTTAACTTTTTGGTTGCAAAATGAGTTATTTTGTGGAAAATTCGTTTTTTGTTTGGCTGTGAATTAGTTTTTTTTTTACTTGAAATTTAACTATGTCAGTTGAAATTTTAAAAATTTTGTTGAAAATCTATCTGTTTGGTCTAAAATGTTGTTTCATATTTCATTTATTTTGTCTCCTGAACTTGTTTCTATGATATTCTCCTGTTTTTTCTAGCTCCTCAGACAGTTCCTCACTGAAGAAGGTTTTGGTGTTGAAACTGTTCCGGATTCATCACCTTTCTTTTTATACCCTGATTTTCTGTTTGCGCGTATGGCCTTGACCGGCCCCGAAATATCCAGGCAGTCCTTGAGCCTCAACTTGCCTGCTGATGAGCAGGTGTCACGGCATCAAGTAGCGTGAGGAGTTGTGGAGGCGACCTTCGTTCTCTCTACTCGCTCTGCTCGCTCCTTCGGTTACATATTTTGGGCATTGTCTTTTCGATCTTGATATGCTGCAAAATTTTTTCACTTTCGCTCGTTTTGGCAAATGGCTCGCGTTTTCGGGCTAAGAAAGCAATTCCTCACCGTACAGGGTAAGGTTTCGGTACAGGAATAGTAGTTGAAATTAGAGAAGCTTCAGTCATTTATTTTATAATTTGAACTTCTTCCTCAGATCTTATCTTGATTTTCCTTGTTTAGATTTGAGAAACTCAAGTCATTTGTTTTCTCACCTGATTATGTTCCCCCGACCCCAATCTTCTTTTGTTCTTTCTTCGGGGTTTTAACTGTTTCCTCACAGAAGAGGGAAAGGTTTTTGTTGAGGAAAATTTTATTTTTTCTCTCGTCGTATTAATTTGTTTTCTCATCTGAAGTTGTTATTTCGATCTTTCTTTGTTTTCGTCGGCTTTCAGGTTGGTTCTCACAACCTTCTTCCTTTGGTATAAGCAGTGTATGAGATTAGAGAAGCTATTCCTCAACGAAAACCTTTCCCTATACTGTGAGGAATCAGTCAAAAAACCGAAGAAGGAACAAAAGAAGATCGGGGTCGGGGGAACAAAATCAGATGAGAAAACAAATGACTTGAGTTTCTAAAATGTAAGCAAGGAAGAGACAAGAGAAGAACTGAGGAAGAATTTCAAATGATAAAACGAATGACTGAAGCTTCTCTAATCTCATCTACTATTCCTGTACCGTCAAGATCGGAAAGACAATGCCCAAAATATGTGAATATATATATGAAAATCAGGGTATAAAATGAAAGATGATGAATCCGGAACAGTTTCAACATCAAAACCTTGTTCAGTGAGGAACTGTCTGTGGAGCTAGAAAAAACAAGAGAATATCATAGGAACAAGTTTAGGACACAAAATAAATGAAATACGAAAGAACATGAGATGAGAATATTGGACGACTAGAAGGTATTATTATTATTTTCGGGACAATTTTTGTCTGATTTTCGAGCATTTCCAGATTGTTTCAAGTCTAATACCAGTGTAAGTTTGCAGAATCCTCATTATACATCAGCCGACGTGCATTTAACGTGGTACGCTGGAGATTTTAGATTTTTCTAACCATGAGCAGCCTCCCCGATTGATCTTAAACTTTAACGTATTTTTCCACATAATTGAAGGCATTTTTAGGCAAAAAATGGCGATTGTGCCTCAAGAAGTTCCCATTAAAAAAAAATCGAAATCATATATGAGACTTTATTACTAAGGACAAAGAATCAATTTATCCAGTTGATAATCACATCCGAAACTTGGTTATATCTCGATAATTTCTTTCTTTAAATAAAAAATTTGTTATCCTCTCTTTTTATAAATAACCTCTCCCGGGATTATCTTTTCTTTTTATTTTTCTTTTGATGAAGGATCTTGACATAATTCCAATAAAAATGATGACCATATGTGATTCTATAGTTTGAAAGGACTGAGTAATATCTGGGAATTTTATGAAAATTTTACTGCGTAACTCTTCTAATTTTCTAGAAGGTAACCTGTTTTAAAATTACCAGGGGTAGTCTGTTTTATGGTCTTTCACCAGTTTACAGGGAGATTTGTACTAATTGTGTTAATATATCACGTCTTTTAATATATTTACCTAAATATTTGACTAATTTCGCTGAAATGCATGATTCCAAAAAGAAAGTTCATTAGCAAATAGTCATTTTCGCCACATTTTTAACAAAGTGTCTCATCGTCCAGAAATTTGGGATGGATAGCCACATATTTTTTATAAGACTGGTTAGTCCATCCCCTTTACCAGTAGCGCCAATATTTCGGGCTGACTAGAAGCAGCCAATTTTCAAATATTCTTATCTGTTCTGCATATATTTTAATAATATTACAATTTTTTTTATAAAAGTCCCGTTTCCTATCACGGGACCTTTCGCAAGGTGCATAATTCGTATTTATCACCGATATATTCCTTCATCTCTTAGTTTTGTGTTTTCATACTCTCTTTGGTTAAGCTTAATTAAAAAAGAATATATTTCAGCGGTTTTGAAATTCTTTTTTGAAAAATCTCAATGTCTAAAATGGTTCACTTATAGTCAATCACCCATACGTTTATTACCACCCTAAATCTGAAGACATCAGTTTGATCTGCAACAAAATGATCCAACAATCTAACAGTCTTTTGTTTCTTTCTATTGATACTGACTTTCATATGAATTGAAAACCGCTGCAGCAAAAACGATACATTCAGATATACTGTGTAGACATTCTTCGCATGTATTAAAAGATGTTTTCCAAGTATTTTTATATTTCTCCACAATTTATAATCAAAATACAATTGAGGGCATAATACTTTAGGTACATCTACATATTTTTTGTATATTTCATTCTACACGATCGCGTAAACAATAGAAAAACAAAGACAGGTACAAGATTATAAAATGTAAGTGCCTCTGTACCATTCAAAATGTAATATTTCTCAACGACAATGCTGAACTGCTGAATAATTCATCTAATGAACATTATAAAAATAAAAAATACTAGCTACGTGATATACATTGAAGTGTATTTGTCTGATTCTTTAAACAAACTGAATACCAATACTGGTCCAGTATTACAGGATTTGTTCCTCCTTGCATACACAAGGAAATGTACCCAAAAATCGTGCATAAATCTAAATCAGACAACAGTGTTTTCGTAATGGGCCACCCTTCGTCCGTACTGCCCAAACATGCTCTTATGTTGAATTATTCGTGCAGCTGAGCAACGGCAATGCGTTCTGGCCCAAATGGCTTCGGGACCATCCCTGGACAATTGTCCGTGACTGCTTATTAATTATTGTAACCATATTCAGCAGAAACCCCTGGTACAGGGACCATCTATCCGCAACCTGAGGACACGTTCGGTAGCTTTGTCATAGGCCCTTCAGTTCTACTCCAAAGGAATAGAAACCGAAACCGAATTTATATATATATATATAATTGAAATAATGATAATAAAAATGCTTAGGGTCTTGCTGGAACGTGTGTTATGTTCGCTGGAGGATGATGCTCTTCTTTTTGCCGATAAAGAGCTTCATATCCGTTTTTGCGCAAACAGGAGACCTGATCTTTTAAATACTGAGGCGTTTTATGAGCATATTCCGGGTGCATATTGACGCAACGTTTATGTAACCTCTGCATGAATCCTCTTCGTGCCGGTGCTACAAGGAACCTTGATCGTAGCTTTCGGAGCCTAAAACTTCTCTCAAAATGGTTAACAACCACCGCAGCGTCCCACTGGGAGCAACTGCCATCTAAAAATGACACCAGCTCCCAGTAAGACCACGGTAAATCCCACTCATGGCCATGTCTCACAACTGTAAGATGGGTGGTCTATATGTGTATTTCGGTTTTGAAAATCGTAATTCGAAATGAAAATGAAAATTCGAATTCGGTTTTGGAATCGAAGGGAAGGGCCTATGAGAAAGCCAACAGTTACGGGCAATTGCCCAGGGGTGGTTCTGAAGGAATTAACCCCCAAGAGCAGGCGTAACGACTGTGGGATACCGGGCGATCAATCAGAGTATGCAGCCTTATCCTTGCATGCGGGTCTCTACAAGGATGGACAAACCCCTTTCCATAGCTGCTCGTGAAGACGACAATGATAACACATAGTTGCAAGTGTGGTTAAAAACAGTAGAATGTGCTGGGCTTCCGAAAATTGGTCAGACAGAAATGCCGAATACCTAGACTTGGGGAAAACAATCCAGACAGACTCAATGCGATCACCCGATACATTCTTCGCGGTGGGAGAAGTACCCAGAGCTTTCGCATTTTGTTATCAACTTCTGCGAAATCGTGGCAATGACTGCCGGAAAAGAGGTTATATAAGCGGAACACCTACTCTGCCGCAGCCAGAACACGCCGGAAACAGAGAAAGAGAGGCGACACTAAGACCAGCCGTGGACAGGGATCCAATAGAGAAAGCGTGATGCTTTAGGACCACGAGAAACATCAACATCGAGATTTCTCTTCTGTCCAAAGATCTGGCTGAACTAGATGGCGCGCTTCATGGAGAGTTTTTCGAAGAGTCCGACCTCTGTACCGACCATTGTAGTGAGTATGATACAGCGAGAATTTTGGCTGATACGAACCGGGAAGCAAAACCAACGGCTTATCATGATAGCAAAATACGAATGAATCAACTCAGCACAAAAATCGACGGGACAAGACAGTACGCGCCCCGCATTCCGTGTGAAATTGCCTACATAATATCTGGAAGGAATTTCACTGTCAGGGTCTGATAGTTCGCGCGCGAACTGCGGATCCGTCATCACACACTCAACAAGTCAAAGCTGCTGACCATTACGGCGCATACTCTTGACATGATGCGGCATTTTGGAGAGAAGTCTACAAAGTCCAGCACCCACTGAATGAAAACAGAAAGAACATGAATAGCTTCAAGGAGGTGTACACTGCCCTCATGATACCTGAGGAGAAATACCCACCTATCACTACCGAGGAGGTGACAAAAATATTGAGAGGCATAAAGAACTATTCCGCTCCGGGACCATATGGTATCAGGACCTTCTGGTGGAAAAAGTTTTTTTCAATCCACCGGTATCTGGCCTGCTTTCTCACCTAATATGTAAAGTCGGAAGATTCTATTTTGGCCTGTTATACCTCCCATAGACTTATCATCTGTCTGTTGGTAAGCTTGAAGGTTCATCCACACATTGTGGGATGCATGGATATATTGATAAACCTTTGAAAACCCAGATTTACTATCTCATCTGGAAGATATCGTGTGACAACTAACAACGTCACCTTTTAGAGAGGCGTCATTCAGGGCGACTCCATGAGCCCACTCCTCTTTTGCCTTAAATTATTACCATTATCTTCCGTACTTCACCATTTCTATAGGTACTTTTGTGGCAAACAAGAATAGCGACAGCAGAAGGTCACTTATGTATTTTAAATGCATTTTTGGGTTATAAAATATACAAAGGTTCATTTGAAGCGAGGACAACTTAATGGCATCCCCGAAGACCCTGAGCTTGTCGACAGAAGTGCTGTACGACACCTTGGCATTGGAGAGACCTATACATTAGGGTGGACCAAAAATGCATTGCAAAATTTTTTTCACTCTAGAGGGCAAGTCATCCCCCTACAAAAGTTTCTATTTCCGGAGAAATAAAATCCGTCATTTTTTTTCGCAATTGAAATGTCAACACGTGCCACCGGATGCTTCAAAATCCCATTTACGTAATATGAGAAAATTTTGTACATTCGAAAAATTAAACTCATACTTCAGGGTTTGATCGAAACTTGCCAACTTTTTTAGGTATTGAAGAGGAGTATCTATGGAATGAAACCATACTAATAACTTGCATTTTTAACCCATCCTTACCCCTCCCCCAAATAACCCCTAAGCGGAGGCGTAACAACCATGTCGAAAGCTGAATTGCACATGTGTGAGGTGTCTTACGCGATGACTCTGGGATACAGGGCGACCTCTTAGAGTATGCAGCCTTATCTGTGTACGCGGGGCTCTACAGGGATGGATGAATCCTTTCCCTAGCTGCTTGTGGAAACAACAATGACACCACCAAAACACCGAAAAGTTATAAATGCGAGGATTTATGGGGCGTATGCATACTTCATGGTGCTAGAAACACCCAGAGCTTCAGCACGTTTCGATTCAATCGTTGCGAAATCGACGTTCCTACCTCTGAAAAAATGAATATGTACGCGGAGCGCTTCCCCAACCACTGCTCGATCAAGCTGCAGCCGAAGATGAGGAAGCGACATTGATACCAACCGCGGAAAGCAGGCACCTTCTGAGAGATGATCACGATTTCAGGACAAGAAGGAACATTAACATGCAAGTGGCCTGACGTAGTTCTTCTTGACTTCGAGAAACGAACCATGTTCGTTATGGAATTTTCGGCACCAGCTGACAAAAACATCATAGCCAAGGAGAATGAAAAGAGAGAGAGGTATTAAGACCTTATGAGGGAGTTGCGACGGTTATACCCGGAATATTCTGTTAAGCTAATCGACCTGATCATCGGCGCTCTTGGAAGATCCAAGGTTTCACTGGTTAGTAGCCTGAAAAGCATCCCTGCGTGTCAAGAAAATGCTGAGACACTTGCGGAGAAAATGCAGAAGGCGATCATCCTTGGGTCGCTGGAACAATTGGATTGTAACAATATCTGTTTTTTTTTGTGTCTCAATTTGCAATTTGTTAGATTATATAAATGTTTATATTGGGTGTAATTTGAAGACGTAAAGATTTTTATATGGTACATTGGCTAAGTCGATGTGAATACTTGTAGGTGCACAATGTGGTTGTCAAATTTGAGAATTACAATCTAAACTGAGCTAGCAATAGGGCCAGACTTCGGAACTGAGCTTGTATGGATTTAAAATATTAGGCTTTCATAAATACCTGATTTTTCTATAATTATTTACTAATAGCGACATAGTTATGATACCCTATATATGCCTTTACATGTCTACATTGTACCCAATATAAACCTATATATACTTCTTTAAATCAGCGACTCGGACGTAACATGAAAAACAGAAGGCTGTGCTCTTAGCCTGGCTCTTTGTTCATATCCTGGATTTCCGTAAATACCTGGTGATTTTTAGATGCACATATACAGAAAGCGAGACACTTTAGGCAACAAAGCCGTTTTATTTTTCGCTTTTAAATCCCATATAGCACTATATAAGGCAAGTACCGCATTTTCAAACAGGATTCTATTTTATGCCCATCTTGTAACTCGGGAAACGTGACGAAT
Organism: Andricus grossulariae; assembly: GCA_011634705.1. Lineage (NCBI taxonomy): Eukaryota > Metazoa > Arthropoda > Insecta > Hymenoptera > Cynipidae > Andricus > Andricus grossulariae. The sequence goes on from JAABKJ010075445.1 coordinate 48,240,539, forward strand.
TGTGTACTTAAGGAACATTCAAATTTTCGCCTTTCTTGTTTGATGAAAACATTACAAGTAAAAAAAACTATAGGACTATCTTGGTTAATTACTGTTACCCAGCGGATAAGTTCTGTAACTGTTCTGGTTAAAAAAGGGAACATTTATACATAACATTGTTACAATAGTGTTCCAGATCAATTACAGAACATAGAGGTTCGACGGTTCTGTAACCAATTTACTGTAAGGATACGTAACTGTTCTGGAATTCTGTAATGTGACTAATATAGAACAGGGTAATAGAACTGTGATGTCACTAGAATGTCACACGTGTTCCAAGAAAGGAACATATAGGTCACATTGTTCTGTAACGCTGTTACTGTAAGGATACGTAACAGTTCTCGAATTTTGTGATGTAACTAATATAGAACAGAGTGTTGAAACTGTTATGTCACTAGAATGTCACACGTGTTCCAAGAACGGAACACAAAGGTCACGTTATTCTGTAACGCTGCTACTGTAAGGATATGTGACAGTTCTCGAATTCTGTGATGTAACTAATATAGAACAGAGTGATGGACCTGTTATGTTACTAGAATGTCACACGTTTTCCAAGAACGGAACATAAAGGTCACGTTGTTTTGTAACGCTGTTACTGTAAGGATATATCAACAGTTCTAGAATTCTGTAATGTAACTAATATAAGACTCGGTGATGGAACTGTTATGTCACTAGGATGTCACACGTGTTCCAAGAGCGGAACATAAAGGTCACGCTGTTCTGTAATGCTGTTACTGTGAGGATATGTAACAGTTCTAGAATTCGGTAATGTAACCAATATAGAACAGAGTGATAGAACATTCACTGAAATATTCACTAGGATGTAACACGTGTTACAGTACACGCGTTCTGTAATTGTTTTATGCTCGTTCTGTAACTACCTAACATAACCTGTTATGAAAAGACGTTACAATGTAGTGCTGCCGCAAATTAATAATTTCAAAATATAGCAGATCAATCTTTCACCACAATTCTTCCGTAACATTTATAAAAATTATCCTTTGAAATACAATATAAACGAGTGGGATGTACTCTGCAGTAAATTAAATTTAGTATGAATGTAAAATATATTATTAAAGCAAATATATAAGCAATTTTAAATACAGATGAAAAGGAGAACCTTTTTTATGATTATATTTGTATATATTAGTATGGCAAATATGATAAATTTCAATGAAAATAACGTGTATAGTTTGATAGGAAACGTATTGTAGGAAATATTTGGAACCTTTTATGAGAATTTGTTATAAAATATGAAAAAGGAATTTAATCAATGTTTCGCATTAGTTTTACATTTCGAAATTTTTATTAAAATTCAAACAAACTTTTACATAAATGTAAATAACGCAAGATATTATGATATATAATTACGGAAAACCAAATATCGTATTAGTTCATGCCGTAGAAACGTATTTTTCCATGCGGGAACAACATATATCTGCAGACATAATGCGACCCTAAGAGTGCTTTATTACCATCTTCGTCGCTCATACGGTGTTGGCCACTCCAAGGGAGATAGAGTCAATTGTCCAAAACGAGAAGTGCCCAATTTTCTGGAATTACGATTTTCGGACAGCAGTCTCCGTTGCTTACACGAGGCCTCACATTGTTCTCCAAGACTTCGAGAAACGAACCATATTCGTGATCGAATTCTCGGCTCCGGCCGACTATAACATTACTGCCAAGGAGAAAGAAAAGGAGGAGAGGTATCAAGACCTTAAAAGGGAGTTGCAACGACTGTACCCAAAATATTCGGTACAAGTAATTTTCCTTGTGACAGGTGCTCTCGGAGGTGCGAAACTTTCACTGGTTCGTAACATTAAGGCCATTCCCGCGTGCCAAAAATATGCCAAGACACTTGCGAGATGGATGCAAAAAGCTGTCATCCATGGGTAGCTTCGTGTTCTCAAGACACACGAGGGTTTCGCCGGCCTGTCGTCGTGATTTGATCATGCCACCCATCGCACGGTTGTGAGACGTGGCTATAAATCAAGTGGAAATTTACAACTGGCTTGGTACCGCGCCAGTACCGCCTGTCGGATATCGGTACTGGCATTAGTACAAAATGTCACTCGGCTGGGAGTTGTCTGTCGGTACTGGGGCGGTACTGGAAATGGTATTACCCCTAAAAACTACCCTTATAGTATGCATACCTAAAACGTTAAAAATGACAAGTTTCATTGTATATATGTGAAAAATGAAAAACTCCAAAAATCTTATTATTCTATCCTACCAATTAAAGACAAGATGATAATGCTCGGCAATACCCCTAAAAACCACCCTCATAGTATGCAGACCTAAAACGTTAAAAATGACAAGTTTGATTGTATATATGTGAAAAAAGAAAAACTCCAAAATTCTTCATTTTTCATCCTACCAATTATAGACCAGATGAGAATGGTCGGCAATACCCCTAAACGCCACCCTTATGGTATGCAGACCTAAAATTTACAACATGACAAGTTTGATTGTCGATATTTGAAAGAAGAAAGCGAAACATCTTCCTTTTTTATCCTACCAATTATAGAACAGATGGGAATGTTCGGCAATTCCCCTAAAAACCACCCTTATAGTATGCAGACCTAAAACGTTAAAAATTACAAGTTTGATAGTATATATGTGAAAAAAGAAAAACGACAAAAATCTTCTTTTTTATCCCACCAATTATAGACCAGATGAGAATGCTTGGCAATACCCCTAAAAAATACCCTTATAGTATGCAGACCTAAAACGTTAAAAATGACAAGTTTGATTGCATATATGTGAAAAAAGAAGAACGCCAAAAATCTTCTTTTTTATCCTGCCAATTATAGACCAGATGACAATGGTCGGCAATACCCCCAAAAACCACCCTTATGGTATGCAGACCTGTAATGTTGAAAATGACAAGTTTGATTGTATATATATGCAAAAAGAAAAACGCCAAAAATCCTCTTTTCTTATCCTACCAGTTATAAAACAGTTGAGAATGTTGAGCAATTGCCCTAAAAACCACCCTGTTGGTATATAGACCTAAAATGTTAAAAATGACAAGATTGATTGTATATATGTGAAAAAATAAAGATTCCAAAAATCTTCCTTTTCTATCCTACCAGTTATAGACAATATGAGAGTGTTCGGCAATTCACCTAAAAGCCACCCTTATGGTAGCAGACCAGAAATGTTAAAAATGGCAAGTTTGATTGTATACATGTGAAAAAAGAAAAACGACAAAAATATTTGTTTTTCATGTTTCCAATTATAGACCAGATGAGAATGATCGGCAATACACCTAAAAAGCACCCCTATGGTACAGATATAAAATGTTAAACATGACAAGTTTGTTTGTCGATATTTGAAAAAAGAAAAAGGCCAAAAATCTTCTTTTTTTATCCTTCTAATTATAGACCAGATGAGAATGTTCGGCAATTCCCCTCAAAATCACCCTTATGGTATGCAGACCTAAAATGTTAAAAATGACAAGTTTGATTGTATATATATGAAAAGAGAAACACGCCAAAAATCCCCTTTTTTTATCCTACAAATTATAGAACGGATGAGAATGGTCGGCAATACCCCCAAAAACCACCCTTATAGTATGCAGACATAAAACTTTAAAAATTACAAGTTTGATTGCATATATGTGAAAAAAGAAACATGCCAAAAATCTTCTTTTTTTATCCTACCAATTATAGACCAGATGAGAATTTTCGGCAATTTCCCTAAAAACCACCCTTATAGTATGCAGACCTAAAATGTTAAAAATGACAAGTTTTATTGTATATATGTGAAAAAAGAAAAACGCTAAAAATCTGCTTTTTTTATCCTCCCAATTATACACCAGTTGAGAATGTTCGGTAATTCCCCTAAAAACCACCCTCATAGTATGCAGACCTAAAACGTTAAAAATGATAAGTTTGATTGTATATATGTGAAAAAAGAAAATCTCCAAAATTCTTCATTTTTCATCCTACCAATTATAGACCAGATCAGAATGGTCGGCAATACCCCTAAACGCCACCCTTATGGTATGCAGACATAAAATTTACAACATGACAAGTTTGATTGTCGATATTTGAAAGAAGAAGGCGAAATATCTTCCTTTTTTATCCTACCAATTATAGAACAGATGGGAATGTTCAGCAATTCCCCTAAAAACCACCCTTATTGTATGCAGACCTAAAATGTTAAAAATGACAAGTTTGATTGTATACATGTGAAAAAATAAAAACGCCGAAAATCTTCTTTTTCGATCCCACCAATTATAGACAAGATGAGAAAGTTCGGCAATACCCCTAAAAACCACCCTTACAGTATGCTGACATAAAACGTTAAAAATGACAAGTTTGATTGTATATATGTGGAAAAAGAAGAACGCCGAAAATCGTCTTTTTCTATCCCACCAATTATAGACAAGATAAGAATGTTCGGCAATAACCCTAAGAACCACCCTCATAATATGCAGACCTAAAACGTTAAAAATGACAAGTTTGATTGTATATATGTGAAAAAAGAGAATCTCCAAAAATCTTCTTTTTTTATCCTACCAATTATACACCAGATGAGAATGGTCGGCAATACCCCTAAACGCCACCCTTATGGAATGCAGACCTAAAATTTTCAACATGACAAGTTTGATTGTCGATATTTGAAAGAAGAAGGCGAAAAATCTTCCTTTTTTGTCCCACCAATTATAGACAAGATGGGAATGTTCGGCAATTCCCCTAAAAACCACCCTTATTGTGTGCAGACCTAAAATGTTAAAACTGACAAGTATGATTGTGTACACGTTAAAAAAGAAAAACGCAAAAAATCTTCTTTTTTATCCTACCCATTATAGACCAGATGAGAATGTTCGGCAATTCCCCTAAAAACCACCCTCATGGTATGCAGACCTAAAGCGTTGAAAATGACAAGTTTGATTGTATACATGTGAAAAAAGGAAAACGCCAATAATCTTCTTTTTTTATACTACCAATTATAGACAATGTGAAAATGTTCGGCAGATCCCAAAAAAACCACCCTTATAGTATGCAGACCTAAAACTTTAAAAATCGCAAGTTTGATAGTATATATGTGAAAAAAGAAAAACGCCAAAAATCTTCTTTTTTATCCTACCTATTAGAGACAATATGAGAATGCTGGGCAATACCCCTAAAAACCATCCTTATGGTATGCAGACCTAAAGCGTTAAAAATGACAAGTTTTATTGTATATATGTTCTGCTTCACATGCTTGTTTTCAAGGAGGGGGACAAAAAGTATGGTGTGTATCAAGGGCGTAAAGCTATTTTGCCTCCTGTGATTGCGGCCCTCGCTTCGCTCGGGCAGCAAATTTACACTCGTCAAAATAGCCTTCTTTAAGCCCTTGATACACAATATACTATTATGTTCTCGAAAAATTGCGATTTTTTATTGAAAAAAAAACTAAGCGATTGTCTAGAGGTTTTAAGTTATTATGTTTACATTTTTTTAAAATTAGATTCAGAAAACTAAAATTAAATTCCCCATCAATCTAAATTTTCTACAAAAATGTTCAACACTTATATTTAATGATGAAATACGAATTTTATATTTAATGATAAAATACGAATTTTGTATTTCATAAGAGAAACATTTCGAAGTCTACGATTTTACTTCAATGTCTGGGATTGTAGAGTAATAATTTAGTGTTAAGATTAATTGCCATGTTTTAATTATCATGTTATAGAAATGGGGCATTGTATTATATGCAAAATTAATTGAAGTGAATTATTCCATAAATTAAGAATATAATAAATAAAAACATGCAAAAATTAACAATTTTAATTGGAAAATAGAGCATTCAGAACTGAAACTGTAAAAATGGTAAATTTTTCATATTGAATAATTTTGAATTGAAAAACATCAAATTGGATGCCCTAAATATTGTACATTTCAAAAGCTTTAGCTTAAGGTCTTCAACACTAAACAATATTATAAATTTAAGGCAAACAAAAATGGCACATTTTTAACTTTTAGGAACTCAAGTAAAAGGTAAAATGGTGTATTAGAATTACCAATTTAATACTGAATACAAATTATAAACGTGCAAAATTTAACAAAATTTAATTTAGGGCCATCAAACTTTAACATTTCCGGAGACGATTGAAAACTGTACATTAAAAATGTTAACATTTCGAATTAAGGGAAAAGTTTTCAATTTTAGATACGAAAGTAAACAATTTTAAGGTGTGATGTTCAAAATTGACCATTTCAAGTATAAAATTCGTAAGTGATTTTAATTGTTTTTCCGTACGCTTTATTATTTCATAATGCTCTCTTCTTTACACTCCAACCAGAAATTTTCTAAAAGTAGGTACAGATAAAGGTAAAACTGTTTCCTTGGAATCTTTGATAACTCGCACTTTACACTTTAGTTTTTAGATTAAAAAGCATAATTTGCATAACTAAAGCTCATATCATACTAACTACTCTTCCCACTGTATGAAACACTTCTTTAAACATGAGCCAATTAGGAAAACGCTATATTTTAGTTATACATTAAATTTCTTCTCTTATCAGGAAAAAATAGATAACAGCATATTCTTGCAAGATCTTAAAAATAAAAAATAAAGTTCTTAAAAATGGTTGATTTTCTCCACAATTGTCATATTTTTATTTCTGAGCTTTTGGAGTAATCCATTTTTTGTATCAAAAACACTCGCATTCTATATAGCCGAATAAAGTGCTTAACCCAACAATAATCTCCAAACAAACAAAACAAATTAAATCTCTACCGCAAGTGACCCCAAGTTCATAATCTGATCTAACAAAAAGCATAAACGTTTTATTTTCGTGTAAAAGAATGTTCTATAGACACCTGGCTTGTCACCGTGTCCTTGAGTGCACAACCGTAATTCGAGAGAATCAAAGTTCCTGATTATTTAAAGATCCTAACCGAAAAATCAGAACTAATGAGGACCGGTAGGCAAAAATATCAGGAGGAAACATTGGACATATCGTGATAACGGGGACTAATAATCGAGTAAATCGGAAGAGACACTGAAGCGGCTAGTCGCGATAGCCTAGATTAGTTTTTAGACTCATTTTGTAGTTTTTCTGTGCTCACCTGATTAGCTTCTTACTTATAACGGTTTATTACGTTTTGTTGTTTACTTTAGGCTTATAATTATAGTGGAAAAGGTGGATTTACCGGTAGAAAAGTGAGGATGAGTGTGGAACGATGTATTAACCCGTCGTGCAGTACGGCCATGTGCAGAAACACACATTAGACGCATCGCGAACGCGAAGCCAGGACGGTAGACGAAGAACGAACCAACGAGCAACAATGATCGACCTGCCAAACCTGAAATACCACTAGAGACGAGAAGGCAACTCTCCAACTTCCGTTACAAATTTCTTCCCGCGAACTCTCTTGGGTAAGGTATTATCCTGATTAGAAATTTTTTGAATCAAATTTTCTTGTTTTTTTATAATACTTTTTAAATTAGTGATTTTTTATCAAGGAATAAGAGCATTCTTCGAAAAAATTAACTTCGGTTCTTGCTTCAGTTGTACTTTTGATTAAAAGAGCGTTCCATTTCCGTTGGGTTAAAAGATGGCGCTGCTCACAGTGCGTGTAAAATTTAAAATTATCTATTGATAATTAATTATGCAAAGGGAAATAAGAGAGGAAAACGGGATAGGTACTATTATTATTATGGATTTATAGAACCTTGTGAATTATTATTGTTTTCCTAATATTGAAAGTGCGATATTATAAGTGAGTGGCTTATAAAGTTGGAAGATAATAATTTGGTAACATTTTGAGCGGGTAATTTAAAAATGTTTAGGAGCGTAACGGCGGCTTAGCATTTTTGTAAATACACAACAGACATTTTTTCTCTTGTCTTGCCTTGCAGTGAAAAAATTGTAAATGGGCGCAAATTTTACAGTGGCCCAGAGTGGCTTAGAACTAAATCTGGCTTGAGTGGCCATTTTAGGCATTAATTGAAGTGGACACGGGTCACTACCCAGATAGCACAAAAAATTCCGTGAAAATTTCCTGAAACTTGCATTGTAAGGTTGAGAATATTGCATTGAAAGGTTAGGGCAAGGTTTGGTCAATCAAGAAAATGCCTGCTTGTGAGGGAATGTTGTACGGCAAGTTTCAGAACAGTTTGGAAGTGCGTATAGATTTTCAGAATAAGATAAACGAACGCACAAAAGTTTTGGTGGGACTGACGTTACAACAATGACTCTTCACCATACGACGAATCACTTCTTAACTCGGACATGATTTTCGGTTCGCAAAACAAAATACACGCATAAAGGTGGTAGTTTTTCAAGATCTCGTCGATCTAACAATTAATATTGGTAGTCCAGGTGTCAAAAATACCTCTTCCTCGAGGAAGTTCTGGTCCGCATAAAAATTTAATACACGTTACTGGATGTTTGAAGATCTCATTCCATTAGGACATTCTGGTAGTTTATTTATTGAAAATTCATCTTCCACAAGAAAGTTTGGTTAAGTTTAAGAATCTAACATACCCGGATGATTTTAAAAAGGTCACGTCGTACTAAAAATTAATCCTGGTTGCTCAGGTAATAAAAATACATATTTTCCGAGGAAGTTTGGTTAAGACTTAGAACTTAACATACCCGGACGATTTAAAAAAGATCTCGTCGTACTAGAAATCAATTCTGGTTTTCCAGGTATTAAAAATACACCTGCGAGGAAATTTGGTTAACACTAAGAACCTAACATACCCGGATGATTTTAAAAACGTCTCGTCGTACTAAGAATTAATCTTGGTTGTCCAGGTATTAAAGATATATCTTCTCCGAGGAAGTTTGGTTAAGACTAAGGACTCAACATACCCGGATGATTTTAAAAAGGTCTCATCGTACTAAACAATAATCCTGGTCACCCAGGAATTAAAAATACAACTTCTCCGAGGAAGTTTGGTTAAGATTAAGAACTTAACATACCCGGATTATTTTAAAAAGGTCTCGTCGAACTAGAAATTCTTTCTGGTTGTCCGGGTATTAAAAATACATCTTCTCCGAGGAAGTTTGATGAGGACTAAGAACTTAAAATACCCGGGTGATTTTAAAAAGGTCACGTCGAACTAAAAATTAATCCTGGTTGCCCAGGTATTAAACATACATCTTCTCCGAGGAAGTTTGGTTAAGACTAAGAACTTAACATACCCGAATGATTTTAAAAACGTCTTATCGTACTAAAGATTGATCCTGGTTGTTCAGGTATTAAAAATACATCTTCTTCGAGGAAGTTTGGTTAAGACCAAGAACTTAACATACCTGGATGGCTTTAAAAAGGTCTCGTCGTCCCAGAAATTTATTCTGGTTGTCCAGGTATTAAAAATACATCTTCTCCGAATTAGTATGGTTAAGAGTAAAAACTTAACATACCCGGATGATTCTGAAAAAGTCTCATCGTACTAGAAATTAATCCTGGTTGTCCAGGTATTAAAAATAGATCTTCTCCTAGGAAGATTGTTAACACTAAGAACTTAACATACACGGATGATTTTAATAAGGTCTCGTCGTGCCAAAAATTAATCCTGGTTGTTCAGGTATTAAAAATACATCTTCTCCGAGAAAGTTTGGTTAAGAATAAGAACTTAACATACCGAGATGCTCTTAAGAAGGTCTCGTACTAAATATTAATCCTGGTCGTCCATGTATTAAAAATACATTCTCTCTGAGGAATTTTGGTTAAAGCTGAGAATTTAACATACCCGGATGATTTTAAAAAGGTCTCGTCCTAACAAAAATTAATCCTGGTTGTCCAGGTATCAAAAATACATCTTCTCCGAATTAGTATTGTTAAGAGTAAAAACTTAACATACCCGGATGGTTTTAAAAAGGTCTCGTCGTTCCAGAAATTCATTCTGGTTGTCCAGGTATTACAAATACATCTTCTCCTAGGAAGTTTGTTAACACTAAGAAATTTACATACACGGATGATTTTAAGAACGTCTCGTTGTACGAAAAATTATCCTGGGTGTCCAGGTATTAAAAATGCATTCTCTCTGAGGAAGTTTGGATAAAACTGAGAATTTAACAAACCCGGATGATTTCAAAAAGGTTTTGTCGTAACAAAAATTAATCCTGGTTGTCCAGGTATCAAAAATACATCTTCTCCGAGGAAGTTTGATTGAGACTGAGAATTTAACATAACCGGATGATTTTAAAAAGGTCTTGTCGTACCAAGAATTATTCCTGGTTGTGCAGGTATCAAAAATACATCTTCTCCGAGGAAGTTTGGTTAAGACTACGAACTTAACATACTCGGACGATTTTAAAAAGGTTTCATCGTACTGAAAATAATTCCTGGTTGTCCAGGTATTAAAAATATAATTTCACCAAGGAAGTTTGGTTAAGACTAAGAACTGAACATAACCGGAAGATTTTAGAAAGGTCATGTCGTACTGAAAATTAATCCTGGTTGTCCAGGTATTATAAATACATCTTCTCCGAGGAAGTTTTGTCAAGACTAAGAACTTAACATACCCGGATGATTTTCAAAAGGACTCGTCGTACTAAATATTAATCCTGGTTGTCCTGGAATTAAAAATGCATCTTCTCCGAGGAAGTTTGGTTAGGACTAAGAACTTAATATACCCGGATGATCTTAAAAACGTCTCGTCGTACTAAAAATTAATCCTGGTTGTCCAGGTATTAAAAATACATTTTCTCCGCGGAAGTTTGGTTGAAACTGAGAATATGACATACACGGATGATTTTAAAAAGGTCTTGTCGTACCAAAAATTGATCCTGGTTGTCCAGGTATTAAAAATACATCTTCTCCAAGGAAGTTTGGTTATGACTAAGAACTGAACATACCCAAGTGATTTTAAAAATGTCTCGTCGTACCAAAAATTCATTCTGGTTGTCCAGGTATTAAAAATACATTTTCTCCGAGAAAGTTTGGTTAAGACTAAGAATTTGACATAACCGGAAGATTTTAAAGAGGTCACTTCGTACTGAAAATTAATCCTGGTTGTCCAGGTATTATAAATACATCTTCTCCAAGGAAGTTTGGTTAAGACAAAGAACTTAACATACACGGATGATTTTAAAAACGTCTCGTAGCACTAAAAATTAATCCTGGTTGTCCAGGTATTAAAAATACATTTTCTCCGAGGAAGTTTGGTTAAGATTAAGCACTTAACATACCCGGATTATTTTAAAAAGGTCTCGTACTAGAAATTCATTCTGGTTGTCCGGGTATTAAAAATACATCATCTCCGAGGAAGTTTGGTAAGGCCTAAGAACATAACATACCCGGATGATTTTAAAAAGGCCTTGTCGTACTAGAAATCAATTCTGGTTGTTCAGGTATTGAAAATACACCTTTTCCGAGGAAGTTTGTTTGAGACTAAGAACTTAAAAAAATGGAAGTTTGTCGAAATTAAAGTTGAAAATATCATCTTTAAAATGAGATTAGGAACATGATAAAATATCTACTGGTTCTAGAATTGTTATGAAAAATGTGGAAGCATAACCAAGACAAAAATCCGACGGTCCATTGGTGAGTACATTTTTTGGTCTGTTGTTTTTCGCACGTTAACAAACTATTTAAATTCGACATTCAACTGCTGCTCGACGAACTGATTTTCGTCTTGGACATCCTTCCACATTTTTTATTATAATTCGAGAACAAGTGAATATTTCATTATGTTCTTGATCTCATTATGTTCTTGATCTCATTTTGAAGAGGACATTCCAAGCTTTAATTTATCGAAGTTTAAATTTTTCTATTTACAGCCCCGCGGCATGGAGAAGTGGAGATAACCACGGAAGAAGAGAGGCATGTATCTCAATTCAATTTTCAAAATTATATGTGGATATATTTCAATTATTCAGCGACGTTTTGTCGTACGCTATTGTTCTTCTGCATTATTTAAACGTTCTAATATGATAATGTTTTAATGATTTAGCGATGTTTCTTGATGGACAGATTTACAAATATGGCCATGAAATGAATATTTGAATTCAATTTTTCAAAATGTCATGTACATATGTTTTAATTATTTAGCAATGTATTTCGATACGCTCTTCGTTTGATATAAAAATTTATTTAAACATTCTAGTGTAAATACATGTTTATTGATTTTCATATTGAGAACTGAGAATCGGATCAGAACATCATTTTTTAAATTATAGGTATTAATTTGTTAATTATTTAGCGATGTATAATTGATGCTTAGTTTTGAAAAAATGGTTGTGAAAGTACCCGCAAATGTCATTGTACAAAATTATATTTTTTTGAATATATTAAATTCCATAATGTGCACTTGAAATCTTTAAATGATATCTCGCCATTTACTATTATTAATGGTAACAGTAAATTCTACGCTACATGGATTCACTGACTACATTCTTTGAGAATATAATTTCAGCAAGAATTTGACGTTCAAAAAATGTTAACAAATAAATAGTTATTCGAAAATTGAGTATATAAGAAAAATGAATCCGAAAGTTAGCGCGCGGTCGTAGCAGAGCCCGCAAGCCAGAATTTGAGTAGTGCGGATGCGTCTACGAAAATCATGGGGGGTGAAGCCAAATGGGAAGTAGAGGGAAGCAAAGTGGGCGGAGCTATAATATTGGACACTCAACGATTCGGTGGTATTGCCAGGACTAGTTGGAAAAATTGGCGGGAGATTCAAATCTTACCTATCTACTTTGTGAATAAAATATTTAAACGTATGAGAATAAGAACTTGGTAAAGATTATTTGAGGTTGATAAATAGGGTGCCTTTTATTCAAGCAAAATTTAGAAGTTAAAAAATTATTTCGGAACAATTATAACTCTTATCGACTTTGCATAGGTATACCAAAAAATGGGACAAGAAACAAATTTGATAGGAGTTATAATGGCTCAGAAATCACTTTTTTAATTCCAAATTTTTTCAATATAATTTAGGGCCAACTGAAATCAACTTATCTTTACCAAGCTGTCATTCTTACTTCTTCAATTATTTTATTCATAAAGTGAATAAATGAGATTTGAATCTCCCAAATCTTTATAAAATTTATATAAATATTTATTCTGCTAAATTTAATATGCAAAATTGTTTCAATGCTTTTAAAAAATAAATATGAATATTAAATGTGAAAAAATGTAAATAATTAATCTTTGTTTTAAAATTTACAGAATATATTATAAATCTCATTCACATTTTTTATTTAGATCTTTTAAATCTTATAAATACAGCACACATAAGAATATAGTCAACAAAATTTGATAGAAAGTTCTTCTTCCTCTGAAGGTGAAGCCAAATTTTCATAATAGTTTAAAATGAAGCTACGTAAAGCATTTAACGGAGTGCAATCATCAAGCTCACAGTTGCTTTCACCACTTCCTGTTTGTGACATATTGTTAACGATAATAGTTTTTAGAGCAGCTGTAAATTGATAACACGTTGGATTTGTATTAGCGACACCGTGCTGCCTAATATTACAAAACAGGTTTTCAACGGGGTCCTGATTAAAAGGTCGACAACAAAGATAGCTGAATCCTTTTTGTTTTAAGTTGGACCATAAAAATGTTAATGATTTTATATTCGTAACCCAGCCCTTGAAAAAAGAATAATAATTTGCCATGTCTTTCCAGATAGAAGTTTCACTATCTTTATCATTTTTCCATTCACACAGTATCCACTTTGGTATTTCTTCGAGTAATTGTGACCAAAATTGCAAGTGTTGAGAGGTATCACGTACACCACATTTAAAAGGTTTTCCTTCTGGATGATTCTTAGTCGCACCGTTCATGGAGTCAAATAAGCAGTCTATTATATGTGCAAACTCTGCAGTGAAAATTGCTTCCGCGGGCAATGCATTTGAAGCAACGAAATACTCAATGCTAGATGCCATCGTATTGCTCAATTGAGCAGCTGCCAAGCGTACTTTCATTTTTAAATAACTATCGCTAAAATTAAAGTCTTCAGGTTTCAATTTTGTTAATATTCGGAAGGTTTTTTTATCTAATTCAAATGCCCTTTTAATATACTCAAATTTCGCTACTTTTCCGCCTCCAAATTCAACGTTACATTTCAGCATCGCGTTTCTGGTATTTTTTAGTAGATGTGGAATATCAAAGAGCACGGTCACGGGTTCATTATTAACAATAAAGTAAAATTGATCTTTATTATTATTTGTTTCTGAACACAATTCGTTAACAGCTCTTCTATTCGTGGGACCTTGATCGCAAACAGTGGAAACAACTTTTAGTCCTATTTCTTGTAACTTTCTGATTAAAGTAACAATTAATTCCTTTAAATTAGAAACTGTATTTACTGTAAAATAGTAAGCCAAAACTTGTTTCCAAGGTTTCATAGCCCCTCTAATCATAAAAACTAAAGCATGATTAGCTCTTCGAATGCTTCGTCCTAAATGCCCCATATCCTCATAGCCAACAAGTTTTTGCTTTCGCGCATCGTAATGCAAACCAGAAGTTAGTGTAATTTTTCGCAGAGATATCCTTCAATGAAGTTTAGACAATAAGGAGGCTTTCCCCTTCCATACGCAACGCTTGCGCAGTTGAAAAAGTCTCGTTCCCGTTACATCACTGCACGAACCTGCGTTACAGTGATGTTAACGGGCCATGACTTTTTCAAATGCGCAAGCGTTGCGTATGGAAGGGGAAAGCCTCCTGATTGGTTAAACTTCATTGAAAGATATCTCCGCAAAGAAAAATGATATCTTCAATTTCAAAAAAGCTTTTTCAAGCTTGAGAATTGTATTTTTAGATGGCATGACTCGATTTTAGAAAAAAAAAATTTCGCGATGTAACATAAGCTCAAATATACCAAAAAATCGCATTTTTTGCACTTTTAGGTTAGGATATCTCAAAAACCTGACGTGCTGAGAAAATTCTGACCTAGAATTCAAAATCTAAGCAGAAAATTACATCGGAAATGATCCTCAGTTAGCCAACAACAATCGCAATCCATAAATCACGGATAATTATAATTATCTGTGATTTATTTAAAAGTGGATGAGAAAACTTTATTTATTTTGCTGCATTATATACACAGTTATATGAAGATAACTGTAAACTGATATTTAGAATATGAGTTTTTAATTAATATTTTTTCTAAAGTTCATATTTAGTATTGAAAATAAAAAATGTCCTGATTCTTGAATTTTTTTCAAATGAAAATCACTATGAAAGACATGAAAATCTCAACACACATTAAAATAAACATAGGAATTATAAGCATATAACTGGAGGTTGTAGGTATATTATACTATAAAAACACCTCGTCACCGCTGTTTAAAAAATCGATTCCATCTATAAAGGTATTTTAATTCATTAATTTTTTTCGGAATTCGATCCAAGACTTTTAAGAGATATATAAAGGTATCTTAAATGGATTGAATACTACACCTTGAATAACTATAAAACTTAATAAAAAAAATATATTGATAAGCGGTAAGCGCGCATTCTTTTAAATACACAGGAAATACTTTCAATGATATTGGCTAAAGGACAATAAAATGGTTAATGGTAAAAATATGAAAAACATTATAGGGAGTGGAGGGGGGAGGTAGCGCACAAATGCGCAGGGGGCTAGCGCCCTTAGTTATTCTGTAACTTTGCCTAATATTAGGTTCCTAATTAGAAATAAAAACATTAAAGAATTGTTTAAATCCCACCAAAAATATCTGCGATGCAAAAAATCTGCCGAATATATCTAGGGGATTTGTAAAATCAAAGTTGGCAAAGTAATTTGGGAAAAAATTTTACGTGAACTGTATAGAGAAACTTTTTTTACAGGGTACCCTATAGAAGTTTAAAAAAATTTCAAATGCAATTTTAGACATTATTTACTTCGGTGGGATAACCAACATTTTTTTTATAATTGTCTACTATAGCTTTTTGAACTTCATTTAAGAACTTCTATACGATACTTGATGAAAAAATGTCTTAATATGTTTTATTACAAATATTTTTCCCAAATAACTTGGCCAACTTCGATTAGCTTGATTTATATTATTAATGTACTAAATATGAAACTTCAAAACAATTCTTTGGACGATTTGCTTTTACAATTATTAAATGAATAAAATTGATATATTGTTCAATTCAATTTAGTGGTACCATATTATTCAAACCAAATTTACATTAAATTTTTCATTTTAAATTTAAAATGGAAAGGGCGGTTAGGTTGACTGAACTCAAGCGGTACTTCATTTTCTATTAAATTTAATAGAAATATATTTGTTTTCCCTGAACTTTGTATTTATTTATCATAATGAAAAAATGATTAGAGAATACATAATTTTATGATTGGATAGATTAGGATGTAGAGGTTAGCACATGTAAAAAAATCCATTTTCTAACACAAAATATGAGTAATTGATATAAATTAATAAAGATATATCTTTTAAATGCATATCGAGAACATATTGTTATAAATTTCTAGGTCAAATATTAGGCAAGAAGTTTGGAAAGGAGTGTTTCTTTTTATTTTTGTAAAAAAAATGTTCACCTGTGCTCATAGCGAAAAATGACATTTTTTATGAAAAAATTGATAACTTTCTCTTCTTCTTTAATGACCATATATGCATTATTTTCAAATGTTGAAGTAACTTGAATAATGTTAAAAATGCCTGGGGTCTTTTTGACCCAAGCGTGCCATCGAAGGGTTAATGAGATAGGTATGTTTAATAATTCCGTGGAAAATACTATTTTACATAACAGAGAAAAATGCCATACTTAGGAAGCTCTAATAACAAAATTTACATTTTTTTCGAAAATGTCAATTTTTAAATTTATAACACATAATATACATTATATACATTATAATATAATATATAAAATTATTATACATGAAAATTCCAAGTTACTGGACTTATGATAGTGCTGTTCTTGTCCACTTTGGAATGAATTACAACGACTTTTCATCACGGAAAAATGAAACCATTATCCAAACTCAATAATTCCACAGTATTACCATTTTTTAAATTGAAAAACTCTATGTAAAAGTGTATTGTACGTACTTTGTAAGAACTTCATTTTCTAATCATTTTTTCCAATCACAAAGTATCATTTAACTTTCTTGACAAAATCTTTACCGCTCGTCCAAGTGAAAAGTCTTAATTAATAATGTGCCAAGGTTGAACCCGATAAAGAATATTTCATGATAAATAAAGTATTGCCGAGGGAAATGAATAAAAGAAGGAAATGAAAAAATAAATACATAAAAAGAAGAATCAGCAGCGCATGACAAAGAAAACAGTCTATGATTTTATGTCGTTATTTTTCCTTTGTTGTTTTACTTTTTATTCTTTTGATTCTTAACCGCGATAAAGAGTACTCGTTATAAATTGAAGATAATAAATAAGCGAAACATAAATCTTGATTTGATTGAAAATCAAAGGAAGGAAAGTATTTTATTATTAGTATGTGTATTGTTTATTATTAGTCTTATATTACATATTTTTGAAGTGTTTTTGATAAAAACTATATTATTATTATTATATCATTAAGCCGTTTCCCTTTCGGGGTAGGCGTGAATTGCTCGGTGGTAAAGTAGTGATAAGATAATAGTTAGTAAGCTAATATTTAAGAACTTGTAAATAATAAGAAGGCGAAGCGATTATAGGTTAAGATAAACGTAAGGCATAGTGTTTAAGTGAAATTGTAAAAAATGTAAAGGGAACGGAGCCCTCAAACCCGTAAATGGGAGAGTAATAAAATACAATAGTAGCAAAAAAGTGGTATTATTGTCATAATAGTGGCATAGCTAAAAAAAGTGTCAAAACTCCGAGTCCTGACATGCTTACTGATTGGATGATCACGATTTATCATGATCTGTTTTTTCTTTAACTTTGAAGCTTTGAATAAATTTGAACTTACTTCTTTTTCTGCCTCCTTCAATTCCGCTTCTGCATCTTTGACACGTGCCACAAACATTTGTCTCATTTCATCTTCCTTCTGTTGAAGTTCTTGCAAGTGGGTCGAGCGTTTTGCTTCACAAGTTTGTTGGAAACTTACAGGTTTATTATCGCTGTCCACATCACTGAATCCCATCTAATAATAAAAATAACTTTTTTTTAATAATTTCATTAAAAATAAAACTGATTAAAATATATTTCTACAACTACCATTGGAGATAAATCATGTTAATTTTTTCCTTGCCTGCTCGAGTCTTTTTTTACGATACAGTTCGTAGTGACGACAATGTGTTTTCTCCCGCATATCTTCCATATTGGTCCTGATAAGCATTTCTCGGAGTTTCACAAAATCGCAGTGCGACTCATTTTCCACTGAAAATGAAGAATATCATACTTTAAATTGGAAAAGGATTATTTATAGAAGTAGAAGGAACATCAAAGTGTAAATCTTATCTAAAAATCAATCATTGTTGTGGATAACTTGGTTAAATTTTCATTACTAGGAGTTGTCTCAGATATTAAATTTGAAAATTAAATCTATAACTAATCCTTTTTAATGAGAAAACTCATAGAAATCCTTATGCGAATTGACACATTAAAAATTTTTAAATTCTCTTTTAAAGAGTTTCGAAGAAGACTTTTTTTTTAATTTTAGGTTGTGTTCGTTTTTTCACCGGAAATTAGCATTTTGAAACAAACGTTATCGTCAAAATTCCCAGTTTCCAATAATTATAGATTATTTTAACGTTTTACACCGAAATTGGTATTTTAAAACAAAAATCATTACAGTTTGAACAAGATTTGCAATTTTTTAACAGTTTCAGGTTTATATTAACTTTTTTTTTACAGGAAACCGGTTATTTTAAGCAAAAATCATTAGATTTTAAAGAAGACTTACAGCTATACAAGCTTGAATAATTTCGGGTTGTGTTACGTGTTTTTTGTCCGAAATTTATATTTTTTATTAAAAAATAATTCGATTTTAAAGAAGATTCATCATTTTTTTAACAATTTTGGGTTACGTTGGCGTTTTAAATCGAAAATTAGTATTTTTAATCAAAAATGTTTATAATTTGAACAAGATTAAGAATCTTTTAAAGATTTTGGATTATGTTAGTGTTTTTCATCTGAAATTGGTATTTTTAATTTAAACAAATTATAGTTCAAACATTTCAAAAAAGATTCACAACTTTTTAAGAATTATAGGTTATGTTGCTGTTTTACGCCGGCAATCGGTATTTTTAGTAAAAATTATTAGATATCAAAGAAGATTACACATTTTTGTACAATCGGAGGTTAAGCTAGCGATTTTCATCGAAAATATATAGATACAGGGTGACCCAGACCACCACTCCACCCTTTTAAAAATCTAAAATACCTAATAAAATTAAAAGTTCAGCACCTTCTAATAGTAAATGACAGTGCCCGATCGATTGGAGGTATTTTCAACTTCCGGCTCCCACCGAAAGTGGCCCATTCGGAGTAACTTTTGTAGGAAATTTTTTTTTTCTAAATCGTCGCTTTCCACCTGAATTTCCAAAATGTTACTGTTCCCCTGAAGAGTTAGATAAGTCCAAAAGGCGCAGAGCGTCAGAAAAAAATTATACATTTTTTTTAAAATAAATGTTTAAATTCCTCTTGCTCTATCAGTCGAAGGATATTCCGAGGTGTATCCCTAAAAATTTTACTTCAATATTCCGAAAAGTGACTGACTAGGCACGAGTTGATGTGAAAAACGAACGACGGCTCAGTTAGACTTCAGAAAGCAGTTTAGGGTGGAAAACGACGATTTAGAAGAAAAAAAATCCTACAAAAATTACTCAATTTTTACCGCAGAATCGAAATCAGTAAAGAAAAATATGTCATTCCATTTAAAAAAAATGACTTCCAGTCCGAATAGGCCACTTCCGGTGGGAGCCGGAAGTTGGAAATACTTCCAATCGATCGGGCACTGTCCATTTACTATTAGGAGGTCCTGAACTTTTAATTTTATTAGGTAGTTTAGATTTTAAAAAGGGTGGACGGGTGGTCTGCGACACCATGTATATATTTCCAAAAAGATTTACAATTTCAGAACAATTTAAAGTTATGTTAATATTTTGCACCTGAAACCGCGGTTATTTTACACAAAATTCATTGAATTTGGAAAAAGATTGACAAATTGGGAAAAGTGCTTGTCATGTTTTATTAGTGTTTTTCGTTAAACATTGGTAATTTTGATTTAATAAATCATAATTTTTGGACTTTTTGGCGTTTTATACCGGAAACCGGTACTTTAAATAAAAAAACATTTGATTTCAAAGAAAATAAAGCACTTTTTAACAAGTTTAGGATATGTTATGTTACTGTTTTTCGTCTTACATTGCTACTATTAATAAAAAATCATTAGATTTTGAAGAATATTTATAATATTTGAACAATACTAGGGCATGTTAGCGTGCCTCACCGGAAATAGGTTGTTGTACCGCTAGCGGGAGGAATAATGTGGGTATCTTATTTCCCTGCCGATGAAACAGCACTGACACGGCACTGAACCGCCAGTGCCGTTTGAGTGCCTGTTTTGGCTGATTTCGGCACCTAAACATCATTGAGAGTGATGCGACGGTCATATAATAGTCCTATTGTATTTGTTACGTACCGAACGAGCAGAGTGATTTACAGTAGTTGGCCGCAACCAACCGAATTCCTTTTTAAAATTTTCTTCAAATTATTAACACTTTTTTCAGCGCCGAAAAATACATAGGAATCAATAATCAAAAGTTAAAACACATGACACAACTCAAATTTTGCAGGCTTGTGTAATTTTATCAGATGTTAAATATTAAAGTAAACCTACATAGAACTTTAATTCCTATATATTAGGGTGGCCCAAAATGGCATACTTTTGATTTTTCATTATTTGCAACTGGAAAAATGTTCCTCATACTGAAGAACTAATTCTCTGGTTTTCGAAAAAAATATGATAACTGCTGAAAATTTGACACCAATCTAAATACCGATAGAAGGGTTCGAGGTGACAATCTGTCAAAATAAGTTCCTGCGCGTTTGTTTCGACACGGTTCTGCTGTGACGCTGAAACCGTGGGGGATCTAGTTCCCGGGATGTTGCTGAGGGTCGCACGACGATAGATTTCTGCCTCTTCGGGCTCCCCGGAGGGCTTTGGCGTCGGTGTTCGGATACCCAGCGTTGATGTGATACCGGAGTTCGTTTTCCCTCACGGCCGAAAACTGCCCTCAGGGCCAGTTGCTTGTGAGGACACCTTTACGGATGTTGCCGGGGTTGCCTATGAGCAAACGGGTCGTTAGGTGGCTGATGAGCTGCATGTGTTGACCCCTTGTACTGATACCCCCTCGTGGTGCGAATACGCAGAACCTTTCGGGGGAAGGAATCCTTGGACGTCCCGGGCGGGTCGTGTAGATAGGTGATATACTAGGGCGAGGAGGCGGCGTCAACCGAATCGGGGAGGTTTGAAGATCCAGATAATCGTCTTCCTGAGTGGCCTCAATTACCTCTTCCAGCGTAATCGTAAGGGTCGAGTTAGTTATCTCTGGCGGGGCCGAGGCTATTCCGATGATGCCAACGCCTCGGCAGTCTGAAGAACCTCCTCAGTCAAACAAAGCTCCTGTTCCAGGGAAAGGCCTCCAAGGACAGTTAGTTGGAGAATCCCGGGGTCCTGGGTGTTCTGGTGAAGAGCCCAGGTAATCGGTACGTCTATCTGGTTCTCTGCATTTATGGAAGGGCCGTTGCTAGATGGAGTCGCGTCTGTAGAGTGGTTTAACGGAGCCTCGGAACTCGGTGTGCAGGTTTCGTTGACCGATATCCCTCGTAAAGATATGGGATCCTGAGGGGACTGACATTGTACCCCGGGCGAGTGGGATCGTATTCTAAGACGTGGTCAGTTCACGGTGAGATTAGAGGGCTGGTGTCGGTTGGAGGGGGGGGGGCTTGCTCCTATAGATTTTCGCGAGGCCAGATAAGCGCGTTGCCATTTATCTGGGCAGCCCAGTTTCTTTTTTCTTGTTTACGAAAGAGCACCCTGTTGCTCTGTATAAGCCTGCCAGCGTTGCTCACTCCTCTTATGGAGACTCGGTTTATTCAACTTTGCCGTATCCATCTACGATCAGAGACAACTCCGATGTAGACATTTTGCCCTTTAGTCTGACCGTTTAAAGAGTGGAGGGAAAAAGATCCGTCCGTTGTGAGAGAAAGTATGAAGGAGAAAACCTCGATCCTCGCGAAAGGACCGTAGGATAGAATAAGATCCTCGACCCTCGAGAAAGGACCGTAGGATAGAATAAAAACCTCGATCCTCGAGAAAGGACCATAGGACAG
Organism: Andricus grossulariae; assembly: GCA_011634705.1. Classification (NCBI taxonomy): domain Eukaryota; kingdom Metazoa; phylum Arthropoda; class Insecta; order Hymenoptera; family Cynipidae; genus Andricus; species Andricus grossulariae. The sequence continues at coordinate 48,262,783 of JAABKJ010075445.1, forward strand.
AATAAGAACTTGATCCTTGAGAAAGGACCGTAGAAAAGTCAGAAACCAGATTAAAAAGAGTTTTGGTTGATTATAAAGTTGCCCCAAGTGGACCGGTGGAACCTTCCAGGGAGCGGTCCTCTGCGTCTGACCAATCGTCGACTCAGTGTGGCGCTCAAAAGCATTCAAACGGGAAAAAAACGAGAAAACAAAACTCCGTAACAACCACTTGAGTACCAATCCTTTATTCAATGTCAATAACAATTTCAGTTTAGTCAGCGAAGGACTCACATTCTAACACCGTAACAGTCTCTTGAGTTACCACTCTTGATTAAATGTCAATAACCATAATGGTTTAGTCCGCTATGGACTATCGTTCCACGGCGCAAAAATCGAGAAAAAAAAGTATTTCACCGGCGGGCAAAGCCCTTCGTAGCGCATACGTCGCGAGAGATATCACGACAGTTCACCGGGCGGAGTTCGACTGAACTGCTGCATAGTTCGGTTAGTGTGAGGAGCTCAGGTCTTCACCTTCCTACGGACTGATTCGAACTGAACTACGAGCCTGACCGCCGCTGCTCGCTTACCGGACGGCGCTCGCACAGCGGCCAGACTCCTTATTACGATAGTCTACATCGTCGCCACTAGTGGCGTCGCTGGTGCGCGGCAAATATTCAAATACTCAATAGTGCCCATTGCGACGAATTCAAACGGACTTCAGAGTGTGAGTGAAATAGTGTAGCAACGATCATACTGGATCATACTACGAAAATGCACTGTCGGTAAAAGTCTCATCTGTCTTGGCGGGAATGTAATGCCGCCATGCAATGCACCATTTCCATATTTCTTTTGTACGTTACAACAGAACAAATATGTACAACGACAAATCTATGATTTTATATTAATTTTAAAATTATTATAATTTATGTCAAAACAGTATTTTAAAATAATTCAATAAATAATTTAAAAGAAAATTGCAATAATATAATTGATTATTATCAGCGAGTTCACAGGGGCATCCTTTTATCACTTGTAAACTTTTCCTTTTCCGAGACCATGTTTATTATTCTAAGAAAAATGTATTATTTATGCAAATTACAGTGATACTGTTGCATCCGCCAATTATTGGAACTTGTCAATAAACAAAAACAAGAATAAAATCATAAAATCGTCAACTGTTCTAAGAAACTTCAACTTTTTCTGGGCACCTTTGTTACTGTAAATGGATTAGGAAATACTGAAGGGATATTAGGATCTCATCCAAACATAATTTCAAAAGGTTAAAACCCGGTGCTAGTGTTTTCAGTGTATTAATAAGAAAAGTGTTCCTTGGTCATTTAATATTCCTTTGGGGGCTCCAAAGGTGTAAATGTACCCTAATAGCACGGAATGTCCCAGGAACGTTCCTGGAATGTTCCGCGGACACCTTCGGAACGTTCCAGGAAAGTTCCCGGGAGGTGTAAAATGTCCGCCGGTTGGGAATGTTCCAAAGTCACAAAACGCCATCTCTCTGCAAGCAACCGCTGCGAAGATTTACCACTTTAAAAATCGAAAGGGGTCAATTGACTCCGCCCGGTTCTTCTAGTGTTAATTAATAGGAATTTTGATAAAAAATTTCTACCAAGTTTTTGAGTTAATAAAAAATAAATCTAATTTTTTGAATCTAAGAAAATCATTTCAATGAATATTTGTTAATTACTTGTTTTTTTTTGTTTCAGGTAAGTTTCGGCTGTGATAACGTATTTCAAAGAAGATTAAATAATTCCAAAAGAGCTTATTTCTGAATTCATGAAGTTTTTGAATTTAAAGATAATTTAAGGTAAAAGGGATTATGAATGTACAAATAATTCTTATTTTTTCACATTTAAGCAAGCTCACACATTGTTTTTACAATATTTCCTTCTGATTATCTCAGTGATGCAGACAATGTTACGGAATCGCGTTATGTATATAACTGTATATTAGGGTCGTCCATAATAAATAATATTTTCGAATTTTGTCCATTCTGTCCCAGAAACTGAATCTTCAAGGCAAAACGCTTGTGTTCTTTTTTCTCCAGATATTTAAAATAATAATTGAGCAAGCGCAGGGCTTTGAAATTTTTGACTCATTTTGGCCAAAAAGTTTTTCTGTAAGGATATTGAATCAAATTTTTTTTACATTTTCCAAGCACGAGTACAAGTAACCAGCGTGGATGAATAAAAGGCATTTGTCCGATTAGGATATTGAGTTTAAACTTTTTTCAGTTATATTCAACATCGAGTAAAAGTAAGTAGTAAAAGAAAATCTGAGAATGATATTTGACACCTAATTTCGTTTTGTTTTGTGTATGGAACTGCAAGACCGGAAAAACACTGTTCCTCAAATTATAAATCATAATTTGACGCTATAAGCAATTAAAAGGTGTCACGGCATAACCATGTAAGTGCCATTTTTTGTTTGTTTGAAAACACTTTTATTGGCTTGAAAATTCTCTAAAATTCTCGGACATTGCGGTGAAAGGGTATATCGAAATTCGAACCGGAAGTGGGTTTTTGAAACTTGTGATATTCCAAAATCGTGTATGTGCCATGAGTGCACCTACACGACATTTATTTGCATTCTTGATCTATTATACCGGCATATTTAAATTTGATTTTTCATTTTCATTGGTCTGGTATTGCGTTTTTAATGTTTCAGGCATACGTTTTGTGTTGATTGGGATATAAAAAACTAGTCAACGTAGGCGCGGAGCGCCTACAAAAAAGGGTTTCCAAGCCTATTAAGACGTTGAAAAAATTTTCTTTTATTTTGCAAAAAAAATTGTAAATAAAGAAATTTTTTTAAGAACCTATTGTCCGAAAATAAATTGTTCGGAAAAAAATTGTTTGGAAAAATTTGATTGTAAAAAATAAAGAATACATTTTTTAATTATTTTTTGAAATTATTTCATTAAAAAAAAACGTAATTAAGTCGTTCAAATCTCCCACTTCCATACTTTTCCACCCCTACTCCACCTACATTCTCCATTACTCACTTCCTCTACTTGAAAAAAGCGTGACCAATTTTTGAATTTTCAAGCGAAAAATACAAATTTCCAATAAAATAGTTGAATTTTCGACCATGAAGAATCACGTTTGAACAAAATTGTTGAAATTTCAACAAGGTAATTAAAATTTTGAACCAAACAATACAATCTTTAACCAAAAAAGATCAATTCTGAACGATTGTTTATTTTTCGTAAATTGCTCAATTTATCATTTAACATGCTTCATTTAAACTCTGAACACACCTTTTCCTAGAATTTAATGAGTTTGACTATTGCAAATTGTAACTTGTACAAGGATATTCGTAAAAACGGCTATCTTACGTTGTTACATTCACTAAATACTACCAAAAATGTGTTCAGACTTCAAAGTATGCATTTTGAATGGTTGATTTTTTTTGTATTTTTTTTTTTTGTAACCGTATTTTTGTGACCTAAAGTTTGTGCCTCGAGTAGGTCCATTCACGGTCAACTAAATTTTTTTAATTGTGTTTACAACCGAAAAAGATGAATTAACGATGAAATTAGTAACAATTGATATTCGTAACAAAAAATATTTTTATTTTCCATCAGAAACAGTTGAGTTTATCAAAGAAGTACTCATTTGTAAACAAAAAGATGAACTTTCAAGCAAGAGGATTTTATAGTCAATAAAGAAAAAAATTTTCATCCAAAAGCTTGAATTTTCAAAACATGAAGTCGAACTTTCGAAAAAAGAGGAGCTGAATTGTCAACAAAAAAGTTAATTTACAACCAAATACTTGAATTTGCGAAGCAAAAAAAATAATTTGCAACAAAATAGTAGCATTTATAACAAAAATTATGGCTTTTTAACCAAATTGTTGGATTTTCAACAAAATAATTCAATTTTTAACTACCTGGATGAAAATTGTGCTATTATGTTACAAACTCATTTTGTTGTTGTTGAATATTCATCCTTTTAGTTGGAGAAATATTTTTGTTCTTCTATGAATTTGTCCAATTGAAAATTTAACTGTTTGGTTGACAATTCAACTATATGGATAAAAGTCCATCTTTTTTATTGATAATAAAATATATAAAATTGAAACTTCATGAATATAAAGTTAATATAAAATTGTCCCTTTGTAAGACTGAATACTTGTTATTAAGAAATTTTCTTTTCTAAAACTATATTTCATTAATTTTCCACGTTTATTTGATTGAGAACATTTATATATATGGACATTCCTCCTAAGATTTTATGGGGTTGTCGCAAAATTCCTTGAAGCGGATGATATTGTCAGTATCTTCTTTCAACTTTAGATTTTTCGGGATCTTGTATACCTCGATCGTATACAAGATCCCGAAAACACTAAAATTGAAATGAGATACTGACAATATCATCCGCTTCAAGGAATTTTGCGATAACCTCATAAAATCTTAGGAGGAATGTCCATCAATCACTGCCGAAGTGGTGAAAAAAGCACTTAGAGGCACGAAGAACTACTCCGGTGCTAGACCAGATTGTATCAAGAACTTCTGGTGGAAGAAGTTTACTTCTACACACCAACATTTGGCCCGCACCTGCTTTCCGCGGTTGGTATTAATATCGCTTCCTCATCTTCGGCTGCAGCTTGATCAAGCAGCGGTTGGGGAAGCGTTCAGCGTACATATCCATTTTTCGAGAGGAAGGCACGTTGATTTCGCGAGGATTGAAGCGAAACGTGCAGTGGCTTTGTCATAGGCCCTTCAGTTCTATTCCAAAGGAATAGAAACCATAACCGAATATATATATATATATATATATATATATTCTATTTTGCAACCGAGCGAGTCACGACTACTCCGAAAGGGAAATGGCTTAATGGTATAATAATATATATCTCATTTTTATTAAAATCATTTTACGTGATTGGTTCCCGTATTAAATATAATTAAGAAATTGAACATTTGATTTGAAGATATATCGACAACAGGATGAGCTGCGATTTTCGTGCTTTCATTTTTTGAAGCCTACAATGCATACAAATATAGAACCGCAGTCTAATTTTGTTGACATTTTCATCATGCCTATGATTGAAGTGGTTAAAGCGCACTGTGTGAAACTGAATTTTGCCACAGGTAATTTTCTATGCGTCATTTGGACAGGTATATATCATTTAATTTTTATTTTCATAACATCGATCTTTAATTTTAGAAACTCTCCGAAAATATCCACCGGCAACAAAACTGACGAGAAGATCTTCTAAGAAATACACATTCTCTGGAACCAATGTAACAATACCGAAAGACACAATAGTTTGGGTTCCTGTTTATGGACTTCATCGTGATTCAAAATATTATCCCAAACCAGATATTTTTGACCCAGAGAGGTTTAATAATGAAGCAGAAAAAACAAGACATCCTATGCTCTTTTTACCTTTTGGAGAAGGACCCAGAAATTGTATTGGTGAATATCTCTCAAAACGATGTATTCAAGTCTTAGAATTTTCCTTTTACGTAGTTTCTGGTTTTACCGAAAATATTCATCCTACGTTCACCGAAATTTCGGTGGACCTAGCCCACTTTTACACTTTCCTCATGCTACATGCACCGAATTTCGGTGAATGTAGACACAGCCTTTTGTTAATCTTCAATAATATTGGAATTTTGTTAGCAGTAACAAGACTAATATAGAAACCATTTGACTAACAATTGATGATTTTCAATGATGATTTTAGATAATTTAGAACAAAAATTAATATTATTTATGTTAATAGGGGCAAGATTTGCTGTATTTCAAACAAAAATGGGCCTCATCAAAATAATCCAAAGTTTTAAAGTTGACGTCTGTGACAAGACTCCTATTCCATACATCAATAATCCAAGATCTCTTCTTCTGGCTCCAACAAAGGGTATATTTTTAAAATTCTCAAGACTGTCTTAGGAATCAACTTTTACATTTTGAATACGTGCTTTTAAAGATGGTTCATTTAATTGTGGAAACAAAGAATCTCGAGGAAAAAGTTCCAATCGCTCAGAAAATAAAAAATTTGTTTCACATTTTGTTAAAGATAGTTGATTATGAACCAGATATTGGAATTATAATTAAGAGGGATTCAACGAACTCACCTGTACGAGATTTCAAGATATAATTTGGAATCGAGACTTTTTTCTGAAATCATCTTCTTTATATCACTGCTATATATTTACGATTAGAAAAATTTTTCGAGTAATATTAATGGCATATATTACTATATATGCGTATGCAATTTACAACACTTTACTTTAAATATTGTATGATGACTGGGAAACCGGTTTTATTAATCACATGATAGTTGTAACATTATGTCACCTGAAATTTGAGAATAATAAGATGATTTTCAATTAATTGTTATTATAATGTAAACATTTTTCTTTCAGGCGCGGATCCAGAGAAGTGTCCTGGGGGGGGGGCTTCCGAAAATTGTATACACATGCTGTGTATATATACCATTTTACATATTTAATATTATTTTATATATTTTGCAATCTTTCAAATATTAATTAACAATTTTAAATTATTGTTATCATTATGACATTGCATACTTTTTAAAGCTTTTCTTAATTTTTCAGTGAAAAGGGAAAAAGTGAACGTAAGTTAGAAAATCCTGGGGGGGGGGCGATCCCTGGTTCGCCACCATTGGCCATACATGTCTGGTCAGTTAAATAGATCTACTACAGTTTGCCAATAATCTTGCTGTCTTCAACTACATATTTATTCTGGAATGAGTAGTTCTGTACTAATTCGAAAGTATGAAAAGTATCAGTATTTCTATCAGGTAATATAAAATATATTGGTAAATTCATTATACGCATGGGTCTCTCGAAAACTGGTCAATTTTGAGAGTGAAATATGGTGGCAAGTTTGGGAGAGTGTCGCTGATTCAAACATTTTCATGGTTACAAAATTTTTTACATTCTCATTGATAAGAATGTAATGAAATCGCCCAAATTTTCGATCTCTAGTTTTTACCGGGTCTTTACGTTTCGACACTCACATACTTCAAAAATAATGAAATATTGTTGGTGTCTATCTGTATGTATTGAGGATCTCAAAATAAAATTCAAGTTCGTTAAATAGTTATTTTCGAACAAAACAAAAAAATGTAGAGCATTTCGAAATTTAAAACAAATTTTTTTAAAGTTGTAGAAATTTGTCTCAAATTTTCTAGTACATGACAAAAAGATTTTCAAGTTGTCCTAATGGCATTTTTCAATTTGATGAAAATTAAGAAAGTTAAGATGCTTTTCAACATTTTGAAAATTTTCGGAAAATAGAAAAAATCATTTTTCTACTGATAGGCTAATGAATTTCAATAGAAATTTTCACTAAAGTTTTCAACAAGGCGTACAAAATATCTTACTCTCAATCTGAATTAGTAGAAAACTACTAAATGGCCGTAGTTTTCTACTAATTCAAATAGTGTCTCTTCGTTTACTGCTAGGAAGAGAAAATCTACTAACGCAATATGTAAGGAAAACCGACTAAATAAATAAGTAACAATATCTACTTAAGGGATGGGTAATGCTACTACTAAATGAATTAGTAAATGTATTGCTAGTAACTACAGTCGAAGCTCTCAATAAGACCGCTCCGAATAAGACCGCTTCCCCTCATCCTTGCTCGAGCTCGCCGAGGCGGTTGCTCGTGAGAGAGAGTAAGTTAAAGGAAGAGGAGAATCAAAGGTGTCTCTAAGTCACATTATGAAAGTCAGCAACTCCCAACATAGCTTCCTTCCATAGTCCACTACCAAATTGTAGCTTGACAAAGTTCAGACAATAAAAATTAGCAAGCTTGCACTAATGCCCCACCTCACCTATACATACGAACCTTCGAGTCGGTCGCAATCAAAATTTTGAAGGCAGTTCTACATTCTTCTTTGCCTCGACAAGCAGTTTGAAGGAAAAGCACTTCGCTGTTTTTCCCTCGCCCGCCCGTGGTTAGGCCTCGTGTTTCTTCTCTTCGCGCCAACGTTTTTTTTATCGTAACGGTGACAGTACAGAACTACCTACAAGACGGACGTAGACATTGAAAGAGAATCTTTGCCGACAAGTTATTCAGAATTTATTTCTCTAACAAAACTAAAATCTAGCAGGCGGAAACAGTATCGGGAGTACACAGGATCAAGTTGCCATTCAACATTTTTTCAAGAATACGGAAAAGGCTATGGAATTGAACTTAAAGTTGTGCTTGGTAAAAGACAAGGACGAAACGGTTGACAGAAGGCCAAACGGACGAAGGTGCGGAGAGTAAAACGTTCGAACCTCGGAACGGTGAAGGCAGAAAAGTGTGAACTACGGAGTCACAGGTATGTTCTAGTTTATGCCTTTCCTTTAAGCTTTCTCTCTCTATCCAAAATTTCAAAGCCTGTCATATTTCGAATGAAAGGAATAGAGGGGGTAGTATTAGATAACAATATTTTTTGTGCGATCAAAATTCGAATTTTTGATTTTACAAAATAATTCAGAAAGTTGTTATGTACAGGTCCGGAAACTCTGGTGAAGGGCTTTTAGTAAAGATGACTCGTGATTTGAAGCTTTGCATAGTTCAGAATGCCGCCACCGCACGTGGGAAGCATTGATCTTAAAGTAGCGCGAAATTTAAACATTATTAAAAGATATGGGAATGCGCATGAGTTACGAAATCAAGACGCACCTAGACTATATAGTGTGTACACTTCTAGATCACAGCGCTCCATTAGGTGGCAAGCAGTGTAGAATTCAAGAATTAAGCATTGCTTCAAATTTCGAGTCAAGCGCCACACCGTATTTTCTAAACCTTGTACTTTTCCTATAAATAAATACTGATGATGGGGTCTAAATTGGCCCCGAAACATGTTGCTTCCCTGGTTGTATAAAAAGGACGGAGAAAGGACAAAGCTAGAGGCTGGTTTTGGTTGACTTTTTCCCTTTTCATTCCTCTTCTTTCTTTGCTTTTTTTTGTGTCTAATGGAATCTTCTTCGTGCTCTTTTGTATAAAATGATTCATGAAAGAATTAATTTTTTTCGATCTTAAATTAACATTTTTTAATAAAGACACTAAACTTATGATTCGTTTCAATCTGCAGGGTTCGCTTATGAATATTTTGAGGATTCTTTTATTTGAGTCTAAATAATTTTACCTCAATTTCTTGAAATAAATATTTTTATTACAATTTTTATAAAAAGAATGCCTGAAATATCAGCAATTTTAGAAATACATTAAGATTTTTTTCGATTGCTTTTTTTCCTATTTGGAAAAGGTAATAATCTAAATAGATTGGTTCAGGATCATCCACAAATATTAAATCTGGGCACTATGATCTATTTTCCTTAATATTCATAACTTATATATTTTCAGGTTTATCCATTTTGCTTCCTCATAGAGGAAGCTTTGTAATGGTAACATTTTCCGAAAATGTTTAATTTATTCACTTAAAACTTCTTTAATATAATAATGTCTAATGCAATGTTTTAAGCAATTGTCCGGATGTGTCTGCGTGTGTGAGTGTGGAAGTCACACTTTTTTGTGAACACGATAACTTGAAAACCGTTGCAGATAAATTGATGACATTTGGAGGGCTTATTTTCACCAATAATATCATGAAACTGACTAAAGAATTTCCAAAAATATTTATTGCATTTTTTTTAGCACTCAATAATATTTAAAAAATCGGTTCTTCATAGTAAAACTTTTTTCATTAACATAATTCAAAGTTGATGCAAGAATATAAAAGCTTCATTGGTTCGAGACGAATCGATCGACCTATAATATCAATGCATTTTATTAAAAAGTATGGTAGTCATGGTAATTTATATAGTTTGAAAATCGGTTTTTTATAGTAAAATTTTTTTCATTAACACAATTCAAAGTTGATACACGAACATAAAAGATTCTATGGTTCGAGACGAATAGATTGACCTATAATATTGATTTATTTGACTGAAGATTAAGAAAGCTATGGTAATGCATAATATTTGAAAATACGGTTTTTTACAGTGACATTTTTTTCATTCACATAATTCAAAATTGATTTTGAATTTTCGTTGAAAATTCGTCTTTCTTCGTTGAAGTGCACTGTCTTTCATTAACAGATTTTATTAATTTTTGTTTAAAAATTCAACATCTTGGTTGAAAGTTAATTTTTTTAATTGAAAACTTAACTCTCAACTAGGGTGCCCATTTAAAATGCAATATTTTTTTCTTAAGGTCTTAGCCAATAAATTTGTACAGTTTGACAAAAAAAGGCCACGTTTTTTTATGTTTTTCTCATATAAAATTTTCTTGAGCTCCAGCAAGACGTTTAAAGTTCTAGGTTCGCTAACTATTTTTTTAGCTTTAAAAGAAAAAACACGTGCTAATTTTTATGTTTTAAGAAAAAATACTATAGGGTGAGACTTTGGAAATTTATTAAATTGGCTCAGATACGACATTTAAGTAGGCTAAGTTTCATAAATACAATGGGTCTTACCCCCTGCGATTTTTCTTTGAATAAACAAAAAATTTCTCGCATTCTTTATTTTCCGAAAAAAAGTATCTTAGTTCCCGCTTAAGGCGATTGAAGAAAAAAAATGTATTTTTTTTCATTTTCTCTCTTGAACTATGGGCTCTAGTAAAAAAATGAATTTCATAAAGATATTTCATTTTTTTGCAAGGAACATTTTTTAATGACAGATTTTTTGTCTCAAACCCTTCTTTCGAACAGTACATCAATTAAGTGTCAGGAAAATGGCATTTTTCACATTGAAAATTATTCAATTTTTAGAAATAAAATTTTGTTTAGATTATTCAAGATTATAGATTTGCAATTGAAAATTCTTCAATTGTGAACATTAAAAATAATTGGCGTACGGGCGTAATACCAGAATCCGAATATTCCAGGAAATACTGAAAACTGCCTAACTTTAACGGATTATATTTTTTATTTTCAACACTCATCAAACGAAGGCGCTTCCAGAAAAACGCCGGAATTCAAACAGAAAACCTGTTTAAATTTTTAATTTCTTAATGAAAAAAAAAGGAAACGCTTTTGAGCAATTACTTAACTCTATCTAACCGTGAAAGGAAAATTTCGAAAGAAGCAACCACCTTCGAAAAAAATCTTTGTAAAAATTACGAAGTGGCCCCAAAAACAAAAATATTGACACACAAGGATTGCATACCTTTTTATCTTTTAATTTTGCAAAAATCTTAAACTTACATACCTTTTCATGAAAATTTATTAGAGAAACATTCAAGCTCATAAAAAAAATGAAAAAAGTAAATTTTTTTGCAAACGGGTCGCCCTTGTCAAAGAATTTTCTGTTAAATTCATAGTCTGCCGATAGACTTTCAGTAGACAATTTATGAGGGATCAACAAAATATTTCTTGTTGCAGAATTGAGTTTACAGTTCGACTGTTTGCCTAATGGAGACCCTATTCCTGGTGTTCCTGGTTGTGGACCTTTTTCTTCTCCTCCTGACAGACAATCTCCAGAAAGTTCTATTCCTCTTGCCACACCTCACCCTTCTGTCGGTTCACGTCATCCTGCCGAGCCACCTCATCGTGTCAGGTCAAGGTCGCCTTCTGCCGGACCTGCTTTTTCTACCATATTTGGATTTCCTATTGCAGAACTTAGATTTATTCGCCTTATTCCCAAAAACAATCCGAATCGGATATTCGAACTTGGAAGATACACTTTTCCATCCGATAATCCAGCAATTCAATTGCGAGCAATAAATGATGTCCATAAACCCATGCCAACTGAAGAACAAATTGTATTATCAACGTCCAATGGCGACGTCTATGCAATATTAGAAAAAACAAAAAAGCAAACGATTCTCCGTGGAATATATACACCACATATGTTTGTGTTAAAGCGGGCAAAAATAAACGTGCACACCGGCGCGGTTGATGTATTAAGCCCAGAAGATATCGCGGTCACTCCATGCGGCAGCCATGAACGAGTCACAAAGTGTTTTAGAGTTCAACGTGCGCAAACCACAATTTTTCACACCATTGGTTCGATTTAAACAAATTTTGCGTAGTTCGGACACATTCTCATCGAGCGCTCGACGCGCGTCTGTTTTGTCAGACGCTTCGCGCTCGGTTCTCATGGTTCTCCCACTTTCCGGTATAAAAATTTCAAAATTGAAGTTCAAAACATAACAACTGTAATTTGCTAATTCTGCATTTCTGTTTGTTAAAGCTCCTTCGAATTTAACGAATCCATTGTCATCCTATTGCTTTTCGGAAATCTTTCAATGTTTTGAAATACTTTTAATCTCTTTAAAGTTTCTAAAATTTCTTTTTTGCCATCAAATCTTTCAAATGCTTTTTTTTACAATTTTTGAAATCTTTGGAAATGTTTAAAAATATTCTTAAACGTAAAAAGTGTACTTTTTCTCATTTTTTGGTCCATTAATTTTTCAAGGACCCTTTCAATCTATTTCCAGGTTTTGCTAAGTAATTCAGATTCCGGCGGATGGAATTAAGTGGCCGTAGCGGGACCAGGGCAACAGGACGGAAGTATTTCGTCCGCAACCTAGCGTGCACACGCAAAATAATCAAACTGCCATTGCTCATCACGAAATCGCGGTGGCAATGTTCCAAAAATGTCAGCTCGTTTCAGTAAGCAAAATACTAGCCAGATAATAGTCATCTAGCCACATGAAAAATCTCGTAAGGTCGTTTTTTGATACAAATCTGAACACATATGGGTGGCCCCTAAAAACAAAAACAAGTTACTTGCAATTTCCCGGCCACTAAACATTTCTCAAAGTCATAAAAATTATAGCTTTATACATGAAAAGATTTTCAATTCAGATATTGAATACTTAGCTACAAAATTTAAAAGCATTCGAGGTATTACAACTGTTCTAAATTTAATGTAATTACAATATAAGAAAATAATGATTCATCAAACAATAATAATTCATAAAACAACTTCTTAGACTTTTTTCGGAATTAGCGTTCTTTTTCATTGTTTGGAAAAAGCTTAGGCTTTTTCCTTCAAATATCTCCAGATTAGAAAATGGACTATTATTATTCATTCGTAAAAAGTGGAGCCTTAGAACTGCATGAAATTCTGAAAGAAACGAAAATGTGATTGATCGCTTATATTTCAGAACTGCATGAAATTTATAATTAAATGATGTGATTGATCGCCTCATGTTTTAGAACTATATTAAATTCATAAACAAATAACCATGTGAGTGATCGTCTTATGTTCACGATCTGCATGAAATTCAGTAACAAATAATAATGTGATAAAATATGCAACATTTAAATATTAATTAGTTACTCTGCTCTCAAAATTTTGCATTTATCAATTTTTCATACTTTTGGAAAAAATGCGGACTTTTTATAATATGGTCCTAACCTCAGACGTTATTCTTAATGTTATTGGTACGTAAATAATAAATTAATATAATTTCCTTGTATTCAGTATGTTCCAACATCTATTATATGTTCATAAACATAAACTACTATTTAAACTCTACGATATGAAAAAATTATTATTATTGATATAATTTTTTTTCTACTAACGTATAAGAATTAAAAAGTATAGTATTTTAGGGTGCCCACAATCATCACAATTACTACTTTAATGCTTTTTCCCTGAAAATATTATATGTCAAAATATTCAATTCTGATCACTCTTCGCCAAATTTTCAAGCTTCGAAGCCAAAATATTACGTTTTTCTCTTAAAATTAAATCAATTGAATCAAAATAGTGAATTCTGCGATACTTTCTTCTCCAAAATAACGACCTTGAATTTTGATTGTGACTTAAAACTAAGGAAAAATAGATTAAGTGTGTAAATGTATTTTGTTTCATGGGATGAAAAATAAATTTTCCAAAATCAATTCTAGTGCCAAGTCGACAGTTAGAGTATCTGGGCATCATGCGGAATCCTTGGACGGACCTGAAATTTTTATCCGAGAAGAAGACGAAACGAGTGAAGCAAACCCTAAGAAAAAATAATAAGTCATCAAAAATAGAGTTCGCAGCAAGCGAAGTCTCTCATAGGAACCTTGGAATTCGCTTCCTTTGTAGTTCCTCTAGAAAGACTATTTTGCAGGAACATGCAGCGAGCAACGCGCTTGCTCCCGAAGGATTTCCCAAATCAGAACTTTATTTTCTCTCATCAAGTAAAGTCTGACATGAAGTGGTGGATACAAAATTCATCAGCAAATACGCGAATCTTTCCAAACATGCCAATTATTCACTCGATAACGAATGCATCCAACGAGGGCTTGGGAGCCCAAATAGGGGAGAAATTAATGAAAGGCCTTTGGAGTTTAGAACAAAAAAGCTGGCACATCAACAAGAAGGAGATGTGGGCAGTATATATTGCTATTCTCAAAAATGCCCGCTCACAACAACAAGACTATCTTGGCTTACATTCGACGTCAAGGGGGAACGAAGTCCCTGCCTCTTTTACAATTATCAAGAAAGTGGTTGATGCTGATGTCGCGCCTAGATCTCCAAATAGAAGCTCACTTAATTACGGGAATTTACAATGTTGTGGCCGACCGATTGTCGAGAGGAAATTCGCTACCCGATTGGCATTTGTCGAAGGAGGTGACGGACTGAATTTTCGAGAAGTGGGGAGCCCTACAGATAGATTTAATGGCGACTGCTAGCTCAGCAGTAGTGCCGACCTACGCATCTCAAACCACGGACCAGACTTCAGCATTCGTGAACACTTTCAGTCGGCCCTGGGAGTACAAATTGGCTTGGATATTCCCTCCTCCATCCCTAATACCGAGAATGCTTCAACATCTCAATCTAGCTCAAGGAGTATACATCTTGATTCTCCCAAAATGGGAGAAAGTATTCTGGAGAGCGGACGTCAAACGTCGATCATTATGTCCCCCTTGGAGCATCCGCAACCTTCATCGGAATCTTGTGGACCTTCAACCAAATTGCCTACCTCAGAGAGTTCTAGACCTACATTTGGAGGCTTGGAAGGTGCGGGGTGACTTACCCATATAGAAGGATGGCACGAAGAGGACGTAGCTTTGTTGGAATCATCTTGGCGAGAATCTACGCAGAAAACGTACGCCGCACCTTGGAATTCTTGGGTGGCATGGTCTACGTCACAAGGTGTATCATAGAATAACCTATGTCCGCAGAAAGTAGCACAGTATTTGGGCTACTCACACAGGGGAAAAAAATTAGCCTACAACACAATCTTGGTTTATAGGTCGGTTTTTGCAACGTTCGCGAATACAGCAAGGGGAGAAGAGATTAGCTCACATCCTACAGTAAGGCATATGCTAAAGGCCATAAATTCATCTCATCCACCTCAAGGAAAAACAAAGATTTGAAATGTGAATATATTAATTGAGTGGATGAAACAAAAATCTGTGGACGTTGAAACCCTTTTCCAGGTTTCAAGGCACGTAGCTTCATTACTGCCGTTAGCTTCGGGTAGAAGAGTCCATGACCGTACACTTTTGCGGATTGAATTGGAAAATTTCCAAGACACGTGAGATTAAATAGTTCTTTGGCCCATTTTCGGCTCGAAAACTGACAGTGTCTTACATAGACAGTCTGGTTGGGGGCTCTCAAGAAATAGAGACCAAAAAATGGATCCAACTTGGTGGCTGCGGCTGTGAATCAAGATCACTAAGTCGCAAAGGAGTGCAAGAACAGGATTGGATAGTCTGTTCATGACCACGAGAGGAAGTGTGGCTGCAGCTTCTCGTACTGTGATTGCAGGCTGGATCCGGACTGCTTTGGATAAGGCAGGTATCGGCACCTCTGCGGGAAGCATTCGATCAGCAGTGGCAACATCTCGTCTCAAGTCTGGTATTCCAATAGACGAAATATTACAGAAAGAATATTGGAAATCAACTGATGCCGTCTTCAAACATTCTTTCAAAGACATTCAGAAACCACATTATCGGTCGGATATATTAAATTAAACATTCAAGCCACTTTAGATTCTCTTTCTTCTGCCAAAATGGCTATGATGATTAACCTTTTCTGGTTATTTTCGTCTTGTTAAAAAGTAGCGAACGTTATTTATTTAAGATAATTCCCTTTATATGAATATATATTTCATAATAATAGAGAGAGAGAGAGAGTAACATACGTCCAAATCGCAAGGGGGGGAAGGGTAATATCAATGGTCAGGCCTCCAAAGTGTATTCTTTCTTGTTTGGAAATTCAACCTTTTGATTCAGAATTCATCTTTTTTGTAAAGAAATTCTTCTATATGACTGACTTTCTTAACTGAAAATTTAAATAATTCATTTTTTTTAAATACTGATTATTTTCATTTGAAAATTCAGCCATAAAATTTGTCATTACGAATTCATCAATTTTTGGGTGCTAAATAATTAATAGTTTGAAATTAAAAATTCGACTATTTGGTTGTAAATGTATGCGTTTTGTTGGGAGATTGAATTTTTTGGTAGAATATTAATCTTCTTGAATAAAAGTTCATGTACTTTGTTGAAAGTTGAACTCATTTGTTTACAATTTATTTTACTAGTTGAAGATCTTTAAAAAAATTTTCAGCGAGTTTTTGTTCTTGGTTTAAATAAAACAAAAATGTGTATTAACTGAAATCAGTTTTATAACAACTAATTGTTGACATCAAAATAAATAAAATATACCAAACAAATTATTTTTTCTGATCTAAATAGCATCTATTTTTAATTGATGAAATATGAATAAATGTTTTTTTAACTGAAGAAAAAAATTTGTTAGTATTGCCGATGTTTGGGCTCCACTACTTTTCTTGACAATTCAAATTTGGAGTGGAGGTGCTGACTTCACCCAATCCAGCACCCCCACTATATAAAAATATGAAAAAAATTGAAAATTAAACACGACAGTATTTTGGGCTCTTTTAGGGCTCTCGAACGCGCCAACAACCAATTTCCAAAAGCCATCCCTACTCTCTCGAGCTCTTGATTGCAGAATGAATCGTTTTTGAAATAAGGACTGGAATCATGAAATGTCCATAATTGAAATTTGTTCGAATGATTCGCTAATAAAAATGTTGAATGATATTTTGAGTGTAAAGATATCAATGAGCATCACAGGCAATAATACTTGAAGAAAATCAGAAGAAAATTCGGTTCGTTTCTGCATAAATATACTTCACAAAAACCTAATCCATCATACTGGCTATTTGTTACAAATATTTGTTTATAACAAATACTTGAAAAGTTAAAAAAATCAACATTTTTTTCGCTATTTGCAGCTCTATAAAAATTTAAACAAACAAAAATTCAAAAATGGGCCTCGACAGATTTCTTGTGAATTCAGTGCTAAATGAAAAAGAAAAATTGAAAATCGATTAAGAATTATGACCTACAGGTTATTTTGAACAACGTTTTTCATTTCGACCCACTGTGCGACGCAAGCACAAAAGACTCACTTAAAATAGGCAAACCTAGAACTAGGAGAAAAAATTGTGCAGATAAGGCAGACAAGATTGTCTATAATAGTAAATACGAGGACAGGTATAAGAACCAAGATAGTAATCCCTGGAACAATAAAAAAGTTACTAATCGGAAAAAATTAGAAAAGGAATCTCAAAAATCCTAAGAAATGTCAGAAATTAATAACAGAAATTAATGGGTCAATTTTAAAAATAAAGCAATTAAATTAAATAATATTACGGATAGTTTAGGAAAAATTGACGAAAAAAACAATTGTTCACCAGAAATTTGCAAAGGCATTGTTGAGCTTAATGAAAGCCAAAAATCCCAACTGAAAAAAATTTTTAGATAACAAAATAAAAATACACCAGGGAAAAGAACATGGGGCAACTCATTTAACGAAACATAAAATTGATGTGCAAGGCCACGATGCCATTAAACAGCGATATTGACAGGTGAGCCCTAAAATCAAAGATATAATTTATAAAACAGACGATAAATTACTAGAACGGTATATGATAGAACCATCTTGTTCCGATTGGTCGAACCATATGGTGATGATCAAAAGACCGGGAAAAGATTGTAGATTTTATCTAGACTTTAGAAAGGTCAATAATGTTACAAAAAAGGACCTCTATCCAATCCCACTCATGACAGAAATATTACACACTTTAAGATCAGCAAAATTCATTTCGAAAATTGAATTAAAACTAGCTTACTTACAAATACCCTTAGAAGAAAGCTCAAAACCGATAACAGCGTTCACAGTCCTTGGAATAGGCATTTACCAATTTCAAAGAATGATAATTGGTTTAACAAATCCTCCAGCCAATTTCCATAGACTGGTGGATAAAATCATTAGCCCAGATTTAAAGCCGAACGTTTTCTGTTATTTGGATGGCATTGTTATAGTAACTCAAAATTTTGACGACCATTTGAAATATTTAAACATTGTATTAGATAAAATAAATAGCGCAAATTTAACAATCAGCCCGGAAAAATGCGAGTTCGGCTGCTCAGAAATGAAATATTTAGGTTTTAAGGTTAACGATAAAGGACTTGAAATAGACGATGAAGAAATACAACCAATTCTAGAATTCCCTAAGCCTAAAAATATTAAACAATTACAACGCATAATAGGGATGGCAAGTTGGTACAGAAAATTTATCCCACTTTTGGCCGAATCAATAGAACCAATTAACAGATCACTTAAAAAAGACAAACCATGGGATTGGGGGTTAGAACAAGATGAGGCTTTCCAGCAAATTAAAGACCTACTGACATCAGCACCAATTTTGACCGTCTGAACGGCACGTAATCGCTTGGCGGTAGTTTGGGCCAGATGGGCATCAGAACTTCTCGAATATGATTACGAAGTCATATATCCAAAAGGAAGCTCAAATTTTATCCCTAATGCTCTATCGAGATCAGTAGCATCGGTAAGAAAATATAGCGTTTGCGTTAGCATGTAGCATAAAAAAGGCAAAGGCGGACAGAGACGACAAAAAGATGACTAGTGTTCTACTAAAATCAGGCAAGTGACAAAAAGACTGGAAGAACACGAACAATGGCGAATTAGAGATTGGCAACTCTATTTTTATGGAACCGACCCACTAAAATCGACTTAGGTTCCGAAAAAACGCACGCGAGAATTTCCGAGTACTACTTCTGGACAGAGATGTATTCGGAGATAATCAAATACGTATCATGGAAAAACCATGGACCATGAATGCTGCAGATATCATGAACCCCTTACCAATTTCAAAAAATAGAAAGAATCAATATTTATTAGTTTTTGTGGATCTTTTCACAAAATGGGCAGAGATAATCTCTATAAGAAAAGCTAAAGGGATCACAATAGAGTCGGAATTTCATAAGCATGTCATTTCGCGTTGGGGAACACCGCGGATCCTCCACACTGATAATGGCACGGAATTTGTCAACAAAACCTTAACAGATCTAACCGAAGAATTGGGTATCAGACATAGCAAAACACTAGAATATTACCCTCAAGCCAACCCAACCGAGCGTTACAATAGAACAATTAAACAAATTATTAAAACGTATCTAGATAATGATCATTCTACCTAAGATGAGCACATAGACGATTTGCAGTTCGCTATAAATACTAGCAAAAACTCGCCGGGGTGGTAGGAGGAGTCAGGATAGGAGGGGTTCGAATTTGGTCACTAGCGTATGCAGATTACGTAGTGTTCTGGCTAGAAGTGAGGAGGCGTTAAAGGAGATGATGAAGAGGTTGCGAAGATACTTGGATAAGAGCAGGCTAGAGCTGAATGCGGAAAAGTCCAAGGTTATGGTATTCAGAAAAGGAAGTGGGAGGGATAAGGGAGGGGAGTGAAAGTGGAAGGGAGTGGCGGTGAAGGAGGTGAAAGAGTTTGTGTACCTGGGCTTTGTGTTTCGGAGGAATGGGAGAGTGGATGGTCACATAAAAGAGAGAGTGAGGATGGCAAATGTGTTTGATGAGGCAGGTGTGGGGGTGGAAGGAAAGTGAAAAGGTAAATAGGACACAGGAGAGGTATGTAAAGTGGACATTGGGGTTGGCAAGGAACACGCCTAATTATATTGTCAGGAAATTTAATTTCATGTTGTGCATTCTTGCTTCCATTACATGTATACTAAATCTAGTACAGATTTTTCTAACAGTGCAGTCTTAGGTATAACTACGGCCGAATATGGTCAAAAATGAACGATAGCAATAAATAATAATCATATTATGTGTTATTTTCATGTTTTATCAAGACTTTTAAAACAAAATTGAAAAATTACGGGAACAACTATCAGAAAAAACTGTCTAATTACGCGCATCGAGTGGTGGTCAACCGAGCCAAATTCATTAGAGCTTCGAGTCATTTTTGTTCCAAAATCGTAGACTTTTCATAGGAATGAGCAAGAGGGATAAATTTTCCTCCACACTGAGAAAAATTATACCTGATGATTAAAAATATGTTGTCGGGTATAATCTTGGACTATTAACTATGAGACAGCGATACAGATTATACGAACTAAAATATACAGATATTAGTGAACAGATAATACCGACTAAAATCTTGGATTATAAACTGAAATAGGAGATTTTTAAATGTATGATACAAAGATATTAAAACCTAAAATTCAAGATATTGGAGTGTATGATACAAGATATTAAAATCTATAATCCAAGATACTAAAATCTAATATCCAGGATATTATGAACTATGATCTAAGGTATTAAATCTACCGTCCTAAAATATTAAAATTACCAGAGTGCAAAAAATCTGAAAACCGCATTAGAGTGTTATAAAACCATCGAATATCAAATATTTAAATGTTATAAGCATGTTTCAATTTTCTGAAAATGCGTTTAGGAGATTAGTCGTTTATAAAGCAACAAAAAGTCTGGCATTCATCGTTCTTAAAACATTCTATCGACGTCTTTTGATTTGTATGCCCACTATATTGGTTCAATTATTAAAGGGCCGAAAAATTAACAAGGAGATTATTATAAAATTGTGAATTCTATATTTATTTAGAATGTTGAACTCCAGTTTATATATAGAACAAGTACGTAGATTTAGACACTTATACAATCTATACAAAATTGATCAAAACGCTATATTTTAGACTATAAAATAAATCTGACGCTGTTGTTCAAACTGCAGGTCTGAATTTACAGGGATAAATTCACCATAATGTGTCTGAAATCGTTCATGGTGGATTTCTGTTCGATTTACCTTTTCTTGTAAAATACATATATCTAAGTACATATATCTCCATTTTTGTTAATTCGAAATTTGATTTATTTTATCTTAAAAGTATTTAAAGTATGTATTATGGCCCGACGTTTTATGAACAGCCATCCTGTTGGTTTGAGTTTGGATAAGAAATACAATATATTTTTTCAAATCATGTATACCTATGTATATTTCCAAATTTCAAGATGATTATATTATTATTTTCAAATTTGATATTTTATTTGACAACATTTTTGCGAACATTATATTGCTGTATATCATATAAATACCTGTGATAAGTGTCCGCACAGGTTTTTCATAAATTTTAATCGAGGTCCAATTTCTGGAATTAAATGAATTACTGCTTCATCAGTCAAAAGTAATGAAAGATCCTCAACATATTCCTGCATCTTAATATTTAAAAATGCTAATCATTTTAAAAGATATTGAGAAGTTTTGAAATACTTTAAACCTTGGAACGATTTCAACAAAGTTAAAACAAAATGTAGATTTTTGAAGATTTCGAAAAAAGGTGCTTTTTAGTAATTTTGAACGGTTTCAAGGGAATAAATGTTTTCTTTTAAAGATTTCAGGAAAAATTGTATATGATTTTCTATTTTGAAAAATTAATTTCAAGGGACAATTGAAAAAGTGTTAAAAATTTCAAATGATTTCCAGCATTGTCGAAAAAATATCTGGAAAGGTTCCAAGAGAATGAAAAAATCTTTCTCAGATTCCTGGGAAAATGTAAATAATGTTTTATTTGGTAAATTAATTTTAAGAGAACATTTAAAAAGATTTCATAAGATTTCGAAAACTGACGAGCAATAATCTGGAAGATTTTTCGGTGAAATGTTTTTATTTTGCTGGATATAAAAGTGATTTTCTACAATTTCGAAAAATGTAGACAATTTTAAAGCAAGATTTTTCAATTTTTCAAGGTTACAAAGATTTAGAAAAAATTCGTGTTAAAGATTTCGATGAAAAAATTGTCTAAAGATTCATAGGAAATTAAAAATGTTTATTTTTTTTATTTTCAAAAATTATTTTAATAGAATATTCCAAAAGATATCCAAAATTATGTTGAAGAATCTGAAAGATTGTTGGGAACTTGTTTCTATTTTGCAGGATTTTAAATGATTTCCTAAAATTTCGAAAAAGAAAGTAGCAGGTTTTTTGCACAATTAACAAATTTAGAAAAAAAAATCGAGTTTATTCAAGAAATATAAAGAAGTTTTGAAAAGGTTCAAAAATAATTAATAAAAGATTTTCAAGAATTTAAAACGATTTCAAAAAATTTTAAACGAAATTTAGATTATGAAAATTTCGGAAAAAGTAGGGTTTCAAGAATTTTTAAAGGTTTTAAGAGAATAAACAAGTTATTCTAAGATTCCTGTTTTTTTTGTAAATTGCCGAAAAAGAATCTAGAAGATCTTAAAGCAATTTTGTTTAATTTAATGGAAAATCCGAATCAGTTTAAAAGATATTTAGAAGTTTTGAAAATATTTCAAGAATAATTTGAAATTAGATACGATTACAATGAATGTAAAAACAAAATGTCGATTTTTAAAGATTTCGAAAAAAAAGCTTTTCAAGAGTTTTGAAAGATTCCAAGGGAATAAAAAAGTGTTCTTGTAAAGATTCTTGGGAATACTGAAATAAATATTATTTTGAAAAATTTATTTTAAGATGAAATTGAAAAACATTTTTAAAGATTTCAAAAGATTTTCAAAATTGTCAGAAAAGTTTCTGGAAGATTTTAAGGCAATTTTTTCATTTTGCAGAATTTCGAAAAAAATAGGAAAAATTCTACTTATTCAAAAAGATATTGAGAAGTTTGGAGAAAATTTTAAAAATAATTCAAAACCTGGAACGATTTCAAGAAATTTAAAACAAAATGTAGATTTTTGAAGATTTTGAAAAAAGAAGGTTTTTAAGATTTTAAGATTAGCACCTGCTCCCGGCGAAATCCTGCGGTTGTCCTTATGACAAACTTTTAACTATATATATATAAAACCATGCATTACTTAACCTCTAAATCAGCCATTAGTATCGTTATAACTATGATGAGTTTCTGACTCGAGAAAAAGTCGTTAACCACAATTTTTAATAAAATGTAGTTTAATAATTACATAATCTCAAGGAAATTTTCCTATAAGTGTATAAAACTTTTACTCAATTACTAAAAACAACATTTTAAATTAATAAACTAACTTGTTCATAAATAATGTCTGTTTCAGATGAGATTTTTTAAGATTATACCGTAAATGATACGTTACCAAATTTTTAAAAAATTTTGTTTACAATTTTAAGCTTTTAAGAAATATACAAGATACAAAAAATGTCAAAGATGCTAAAAAAAACTCAACATAGTCTTCAGCGGGTTTTCTTTTCTCTCTATATAATACGTAAATAGCGACAATTTATATATATTATATATAGATTGAATACTCTCCAGTTTATTTTTATTTAATACATGTATTTCTCCTTCTAAAATGAGCCTCGAAAAGGACCTGAAAATACAGGTTGAAACATGTCGGGCAATTTTTTGTAATAAAAAATTTTTTCAACACCAAAAGAAGCGGAATAGGCCTTAATGAACATTATTTATCATATACCGTAAAAATACATTCAACTTGTGTATTTATGAACAGAAATTTAATATGAATTCATCTTTACCCACCCGAAAAACCTGGCGGGTGAAAAAAAAACCTAGCCAACAACGATTCGAAAAAACAGGGAATTTTATTTGGCAGCGAAAAGTTAGGGATTTAAAAAAAAAATCTTGCAAAAGTCAGAAAATTTTTATAACTTTAAACAGCTGTCAAGAAAAATAGATTTAAAATTTTCCAATTTTAATTCAAAATTGTTTTATTCCGTTTACAAAAGGTTCTACGTTGAAAATGTTAAAAGTTTAAAATTCTGGTCTTTGAATATTAATTTTCAGGGAAAATGAAAAATTCGTCAGGGAACAATTAGAGAATATTTGAAATGAAGCTAGAATATTCTTGTTAGTGATTTATTTGCCTTGCATTTATTTATATTTATTTCTTTGCAGTTTATTCCTCCCAGATATTAACATTTTAGTCGTATGAATTTTATTATTTGTTTGAAAATTCAACCATTATGTTAAAAAGTCATCCTTTTTGGTTGAAAATTCGACTGTCCTGTCGAAAATTCATCTTTTTGGGTTGAAAATTCAACTATTTTTGCAGAAACTTTACTTTTTGGTCAAAATTACAAATTAAATTAAATTACAACTGTTAGGTTGCAAATTCAAAAATTTGGTTAAAAAGTCCATCTTCTATAGTGGAAAAGTCCTTTTTATGCTTGAAATAAGTTTAAAAAATTTAAATATGTATCTGAAATATTGTTTTATTCCGTTTATAAAGGAGCATATGTTGCAAATATTACAAGATTAAAGTGCTGGTGTTTGAATGTTAATTAATGGTCAGAGAAAATGAAAAATTGGTTGAGGAAAAATCAGGGAATTTTGAAAAATAAATTTTCACCGTGCAAATCATGTATTACCTTAAATACAAAAAATGTCCATTAGTTTCATGTCCCATAATTTACTATTTCTTGAAACCATAAATTATACGAATAGTAATGAGGAGGGGGGGGGGGTAGAAATTTTTGTTTTCTGTTCGTTACAGGGGATTGGGACGTTTTTGGTGAGGACATTGATTCGTTAAATTTCAATTGTTAATTTTACCATATGAAATATATTTTCAATTTTCAAGTTTAACCAGTTAACTGGTAGGCTCGAAATCAAAGTTATGTGCAAAAACTGGTAGAGGCAAATAATTCCGCTTGCATCATTAACGTTCATTTCCCAAGGGGATATTAGGTCGCTGATGACGAATCCGGGGTCCAAATTAAGAAATTCAAAATGGCGGTTTCAATATGGCGGACTGAAATGCAAAAATCACGTGACTTAAATGAAAGGCAGTACTAAAGAGTTTTTTAAATCGCTGATGACTATTTTACTATATTATAAGCTATTTTGAATTTTTAAATTTTGACCCCGGATTCATGATCAGCGATAAAAAAACCACTTAGTACTGACTCTCATTCAAATAACGTGACTCTTCCATTTTAGTTTACCATATTCGATCGGCCATATTGGATCCGCCATTTTGAATTTCTTAATTTTGACCCCGGATTCGTCATCAGCGACCAAAAAAAGTATGGCATACTAATTTTTATCCAAATCCATTCAGTTTTGTGGCAGTTATTCCAAGTGCGCATATATGCGTCATTACCAGTTTTGTCACGGATTTTGTATCCGCATATATGCGTTCTTACTAGTTAACTGGTTAATATTTGATAACTTTAATTTCTAAATTAGACAACATCGATTGAATAACTAGTAAATGTTTCCTGAGAACATTTTTCCGAGAATTTCCGGATTTATGATTTTGGCGGGGGTGGGAAAATGAAGGTATTTGGGCCTCAGGTACATAGTAATTAGCACCACAGTCTTCACCTGTTCCTGGGTAAGAAACATTCGTTGTTACACAATATTCCTGTAAGGTCTACCAATTTCTGCTGCCTTCAACATCACTTGTACATTTTCTTTCTGTTTTCTTCTGCTGTTTAAACTGTTCATTTTATGCAAAGAGTGATAGAAACTCAAAATGGGGGACGCTGAAAAAATAAGAGAGGATAAGAAAGTCAAAAAGGAAAGAAAATCTGAGGCAACACCGGGAATTAAGTATTCGGAAATAGACAAATTAACGGACGATTGTCTGATTCAAATTTTTCAGCATCTGACGACGCTAGCGGACAAAATCCGCATAGAAAGAGGTAACTTTTTTATTATCATTATACAAATTTTACTTTGAACAATAAGAATATTTTGAAAAGAAATAGAGGAAACGAGTACATTGTGGGTAGAAACCCAGGCGGAAAATATTATATATAGTTTATATATATAGTGTGAAGTATTATATATAATATTCATTTGTTTTATATAAAAAATGTATGAAACAAATGAATATTATATATAATACTTCTTTATCATCAATTTAATTATTGCACTGAAATCGCATGACAAAACTCCACATTTGGAGCCATTAAACGGCTTCCTATCCCCATTCGTTCGCAAGATAAGGTTTTTGTAAATAAATCACCGTATGAAGTAAACTATTGCATATTTCACCATTTTGAAAAATACATTGCATTCAGAAATGTTCGAAGAATATCTGTGACTTTTTTCAGATATTTCCTAACGTCGCCCTCCTTCTGGGAACAGGTCAAAGTGGACCCTTGAAAAAGGACGCCGAAAACCCCGGTTTTTTGGGACGTTTTGCCCGCGAACTATTGCAAAAATTTGTTTAGGGTAAAAGTGAACATATCGCTGCATTCAGAAGACTTTAAGCTTTCAAATTCTTTTTATCAGTTATTTCAGAGATTTTTTTTTGCGAGTTGCAATCAAAAAAAGTGAGGGGCCTATACCCTTGGAACCGACTTTAGTTACAGATCGTTACGCTTCTAATATATGCAACTTCCGTTTCCTTTTCTGAATGATCGATCTTCAAGAAAATTCAAAAAGTTTTTATGATAATGTTGTTGGTCTTTCAAAAAGGACAAAAAGCAACGTTTTTTTTTTCTTTTAACTTTTTTATATCGTGCGTTTGTTCGGCTTTCATTATCTCGTATGGGATCGTCCATGTATTGCGTAAGCCGTTTTTCTTTTGTTTGTATCGTTGTGTCCTTCTCAACTTCACAGCAATTTTTTCCCCCTCTACATCTAAACAAAAGAAAAACGGCTTACGTAATATATGGACGATCCCTATGTTACCGCAGTCGACAAGGTCGGATCCTGCAAAATGTAAGAAATTAAAATTCAATGACTGCAACAAACTTTCTACAATCTACCTGCTAATTTGAAACATCGCCACCTTTTTTTTGCATTAATTTCATTATTTACTATATTCATTCACATTTATTTGCTACATTTGCAATTTTGAATTTTATTTTTAAACTCCGCATGCAACATACTGCTTACGCGATTATGGATGCGCTTGAAGTCGCATTCAACCCACGTTGTCGATGGGTATTATATATTTTTTAATGTTTTCAATGTTGCAAGAAAAACTATTGCAATTACTCCGTGACCTTCTAACGCAAAATTTCACCTAGAATCCGAATTTCAACAAGTTAAATGTTCATCTTCTTTGTTTAATGAGTTTTCTTGCATGATACGGAGAGTATACGATGTGGATACTATAAGGATACGCTGTAGCGTATCCGTTCCGTTCATTCGGTCCGCTAGGGAAAATTAAGAACTTTTCATGATCTACCATAACCTACCAATATCGTTTTTAAATTTTTCAACATAATTAGTTTCCTTGTTTATAAGAGGATTTTTTCATACTGAAAATATAACAGTACTGCATTTGGTGTAATTGTTCGCGTCTTCGAGATGCGTAAATTGACCTTTTGACGAACTTCCGAAGACCACTATTGATTAATCAATAGCTACTCAGAAAGTTTTAAGAAAATACATTGTTTCCATTAGGTTTTAATTTGAAATATAAAACTACCGTTGGTCAAAAAGTTTTTCATTGTAACAGAACATATCAATTGACATTTTGGTGGGTCCTCTGATTTTTTTTAAATAAAATTTTCGGAAAAACAGAAGCATAAGCTTGAAAAATATTGAAAGTATCCATTTTGTTCTTTTGTTAGGGAAAATCTCCCTCTATGAGAAAGCAAATTTATTTGATACTTATGAGGAAGCAAAATGCTCATAAAATGAGCGCAAATAAATACACCCATAATGAATACGTATATAGTACTTCGCAGCTGTATTTTCCTATTGTTGTTCATGTGTTGAGATTGTTACGGCTTATTAAATAAATGATCTCAAATATCTGAAAAATCTAATCTATAACTTTCTGAACAGATGTTTCTTGTTAAAGATTTAATTGCGAGCAGTTTAAACACAAATTAAAATTTACAAATAAGCCTTGAGCTTAAATGATAATTTTATGATTTTTATCCAGAATAATGCTATTACTTGACACTGTTAAAAATAGTATTAAATTTAAAATACCAATGTTTATTAGAATTAATATCTCAAGCATATGAAATGGCTATTTAGGTACATATTTATTCAATTTAATATACATTCATGATAATCGCTCAGATAATTCCATTTTACACAAAATTAAACTAAGATTAGCAGTAATTTGCGATTCTTAATAATGAAACATGATACCTTCTCACAATTAATCGAAAATAAAATTGTATTTCAAGTCGAAAAGTTCAATTACGTATATAAATGACAGACCTAACCTACGATCAACTGTACTCACATTAAATTTCTACCATTCAGGGTAAATTTTGGAAAGAGTTCCACATATACGTTGCACTCTGATCATAAAAAGCAATTCAATCGACGAATTATAGATTATTACTTCATTTGCGAATATTTGATCAGATTTAGAGATAGAAAAGCACATTGAGTTTTCAAGTACGCTGCTATACCGGCCTGTATATTATATTTATTATAAAGTGTACAGGTATTCATATTTTAATGTATCTTAAATTTTAACTACCGTCTATGCAAATGACTTCATATGCATTTGCATTAAATTTAATACAGATTTTTCTAACAGTGTAATCCTGACCCACATGTTTGGTTATTTTGGATTTGAAATTGTAATTTGTATAACAATGTGCTAAAATTGAACTTTTGATTTATATTAATAATATGTTCATTTGAACACCTTGAAGTGAAATAATTCAAATTCTTAAGATCGCTTAGAAATTCAGATTGCAATTAAGTTTTTTATTGTTTAATTTTGAAAGTACTTTATTTTACAGTATTCCATTTAAAAAAAATTGATTAATAAAACCGTTATGATTAGTTCATTTTTAATATTATTCTTAGGTCCAAGAATGCTCACATGAAAATTTTCTAGGCCTTTCGAAAAGCTGTATCTTTTCTTTTTTTTCTTCTTCCCTAGTAGATGAACAGGGGGGTTTCTAACCCAAGACTCCTACCTTGCCGACATCGAGAAGATTCTAGCTGTAGTGGTTCATGTCCGTGCTAAATTTTTCTAGAAAAGTGGTTCATGTCCGTGCTAATAGTTGAATTTTCAACTAAAATATTTCAATCTTTAACAAAAAAAAAAGAATTTTCTGCAAAACATTGAATCTGCAATCCAAAAGTACAAAATTCATTAAAAAAATTTTTTAACCAAAATACTTGAATTTTCAACACGAATCTTCATTTAAAAAGGTTTTTCAAACAAATGGGTAAATTTTCTATTAAATTGTTAAATTTTCAAACAAACAAAAAAAACGAATTTTCAAAACAAAGACATGAATTTTCTACCAAAATAATTTAATGTTGAAAAAAAATTAATTTGCGACAAAGAAATTGAATTTTTAACCCAAAAATATAATAAATATAACATTTGAATTTTCGACTGAATTTTTAAATTTTCAAATAAACAAAATAACTAATTCTTTACAAAATAATTGAATTTTCAATCCGCAGATATAAATTTTCAACTCGAAAATGCGAATTTTCAGTTAAAAGTTTTCTTCTACCGAAAAGTTGAATTTTTTACTGAATTGCTAAATTTACGAACAAACAAAAAAAAAACTAATTTTCTACCTGTCAGTTTAATTTTTAAAACGAAGATATGAATTTTCAACAAAAAGTTTTATTTTAAAACAAATATTACAATTTTTAAACAAAATAATTGAATTTTCTAAAAAAAAAAAAATAATCAAGTAATTTACTACAAAAAAAAATTAAATTTTTAACAGCAAATATGAATTTTCCTTTCGAAACGGTTATGTTTTAACAAAATTGTTGAATTTTCAAGACGAAGACGAATTTTCTGAAAAATAGTTGAATTTTCAACCAGAAAATATCAATTTTTATCAAAAAGTTCATTTTCAACCATATAGTTCAATTTTTATCAAGAATAGTTGAATTTTCAAGCCAAAAAATAGACAAATTGACTGCAAAACAATTGAGTTTTCAATCCGAAAATATGAATTTTCATTTAAAAATGTATTTTCCCACCGAGTTAGATTTTCTACTAAAGTTTTAAACTTTCAAACAAAAAAATAATTTTCTAAAAAAAAAAATCAAGCTTCAACATGAAAATACGAATTTTCATTTAAAATGTTTTTTTTTTAAGAAAATAGTTAAATTTTCTATTAAATTGTTAAATTTTCAAACAAACAAAAATAAACGAAATTTCTTCACAACAAGTGAATTTTCAAAACAAACATATGAATTTTTAACCCAAAACAATTGAATGTTGAAAAAGAATGAATTTGTGACAAAGTAATTGAATTTTTATCCCGAAAATATAATAAATATAACATTTGAATTTTCTACTGAATTTTTAAATTTTCAAATAAACAAAATAACTAATTCTTCACAAAATAATTGAATTTCCAACCCGCAGATATAAATTTTCAACTCGAATTTAAAAAAAAATTATTTTTAAACAAATATTACAATTCTAACCAAAATAATTGAATTTTCTACCCAAAAAAAAATTAATTTAGTAATTTACTACAACAAATTGCATTTTTAACATGAGAATATGAATTTTCATTTTAAAACGTTTATGTTTCAACTAAATTGTTGAATTTTCAAGACAGAGACGAATTTTCTGAAAAATAGTTGAATTTTCAACCAGAAAATATGAGTTTTTATCAAAAAAGTTAATTTTTAATCAAATAGTTGAATTTGTATCCAAAATATTTGAATTTTCAACCCAAAATTAAACGAATTGGCTAGAAAACAATTGAGTTTTCAATCCAAAAATATGAATTTTCATTTAAAAATTTCCTTTTCCACCGAGTTAGAGTTTTTACTAAATTTTAAAATTTTCAAACAAAAAAACTAATTTTCTACAAAACAATTTAATGTTCAACCCGCAGATATGAATTTTCAACCTCAAGATATGAATTTTCAACATAAAAGCTCATTTTCAAGAAAATTGTATTTCCAAGACAAAGGCGAATTTTCCACAAAACAATCAAATTGCAATTAATTATATGTTAACATTAAAATTTTAATTTCAATAGAAACTACTTGAGTTCAACCAAAAAGACGAACTTTCACACAAAAGTTTAATATGCAACCATAAATGATTTTTCGGTCTAGTAAGATAATTAGATCGCATTTAACCGAAGCAAATCGTGAAAAGGGGAAAAAGAAGGGGAATATGTGGAAAAGTGTGAAATCTCCTGCAAGGAGGAATGTGGCCAGTTTTTGATACGAGGTGTTTGAAATTGATTGATATTGATTGAAAGGTCAACTCAACTTAGATCAAAGGATCTGATCACTCCCAGATGCCTCAGATCTTTTGATTGGTAGCCAGTCAGGCTAGTCACTGGTGACTACCATAAGTGCAGACCTTATGCTTATAACTACGGCAACGGTCATGATGATGGGCTGTGTCAACAAAGAACATTGCCAGATTCGACAAGATGCCGTTACAACTTAGCTACATATCAAAGATTCATAAACTCGGGCATCATTTCTGCCAGTGATATTTCATTGGGGAGCGTTCACATGTCACGTGACACGTGGCACTTCCCAGATCAAAAAATAAAATTTGAATCCGTGTCATACAGTTTCTTTGTCCACCAAACAGTTGATTTTTCGAGCCAAAAAACGGATTTTTTAGAAGACAGTTGAATTTTCAGCAAAAAAGTTGATTTTCATCTTTTCTACCATAAGTGATGAATTTTTCAATTTTTTCAATTAAGAAAGACGAATTTTAAACAAAAGAGTTGAATTTCAACTGAAAAAAAACTGTGGCAGTGGGCACACACGGCAGAAGTGAAACATGGATGGATTAACTTTAAATTTTTTTCGTGAGGAATCACTATGAGTTTTGAGAAGATCGCATAATAAAAGAGTGCAAAGAGAGAGAGAAGAGAGGGAGAGCATATACTGGCTTTGGTTAGCGTGGCAGTAGTGAGGATATCGAAGAGGAGTCTTTAGACGTGGCACTTCGCTGATCAAAAAATGAAATTTGAATCCGTGTCATACAGTTTCTTTGTCCATCAAACAGTTGATTTTTCGAGCCAAAAAACGGATTTTTTAAAAGACAGTTGAATTTTCAGCAAAAAAGTTGATTTTCATCTTTTCTACCATAAGTGATGAATTTTTCAATTTTTTCAAATTGGATCTTTACCCAAGTGGAAGCAACTAAATTTAACTGGCGTACAGTTGGAAGCAACTAAAATTAAGTAGTTATCAGCTGGAAGCAACAAAAATGCAATGTTTCTCAGTTGAAACCAATTACAATTTAATTTCGCCCAGCTGGAAGCAACTAGATTGGAACTTTACCCAAGTGGAAGCAACTAAATTTAACTGCCATACAACTGGAAGCAACTAAAATTAGGTAGTAATCAGTTGGAAACAACCAAAATGCAATATTTCTCAGTTGAAACCAACTAAAATTCAATTGTACACAATTGGAAGCAACTAAATTGCAACTTTACCCAGATGTAAGTGACTAAATTTAACTGTTTTACAGCTGGAAGCAACTAAAATTAAGTAGTCATTTGTTGGAAGCAACCGAAATACAATGTTTCTCAGTTGAAACCAACAAAAATTTAATTCCACCCAGTTGGACGCAACTAAATTTAACTGGTGTACAGCTGGAAGCAACTCAAATTAAGTAGTAGTCAGTTGGAAGCAACTACGGTTGAACGATGCCCATATGGAACAAACTAAATTACATCTTATAAATTTGAAAGGAAAGAAAATCGAACGGTATCTAGTTGGAAGCAAATAAAATTGACCAGTATCAAATTCAAAAGAAATTTTTTTGAAAAATTTGGTTATTTTCTTTTCTCAAATGAAGAAATAAAATAAAATTAAATAGCAATTGATTGAAGGGAACTAAAATTGAATGTTTATCCAGTTGGAAGCAACTAAAATTATCTGTTGTGCAGCTGGAAGCAACTGAAATGAAGTAGTAATCATTTCAGAGCAACTAAAATCGAACGATGTCCATATGGAACAGACTAGACTGCACCTTATAAATTTGAAAGCAAACAAAAATTTAACGGTATCCAGTTGGAAGCAAATAAAATTGACTGATATGCAATTTTAAAAAATCATTAAAATGAATTGTTTTTCTCAAAATAAACTAAAATTGAACGGTACCCAATTGAGAGCGACTAAAATTTAATTTTAATCCAGTTGGAAACAACAAAAATTTAATTTTACCCAGTTTGTAACCATAACAAATTGCATCATATCCAGTTGGAAGCAACAAAAATCCAATTTTACTCATTTGTAACCAACTAAAATTAAATTTCACTTAGTTGAAAGCAACTAAATTGGAACATTACCCAGATGGAAGCAACTAAATTTAACTAGTGTACAGCTGGAAGCAACTAAAATTAGGCAGTAATCAGTTGGAAGCAACTATAATTGAACAGTGCCCATATGAAACAAACTAAATTCCATCTTATAAATTTAAAAGCGAAGAAAATTGAATGGTATCTAGTTGGAAGCAAATAAAATTGACCAGAATCAAATTTAAAAAAATTATTTGAAAAGTTTTTTTTTTCTTCTTCCAAATAAAGAAATAAACTAAAATTGAACAGCACCCAATTGGGAGCAACTAAAATTGAATGTTTATCCAGTTGAAAGCAACCAAATTTAACTGATTTGCAGATGGAAGCAACTGAAATGAAGTAGTAATCAGTTGGGAGCAAATAAATTGAACGATGTCCATATGGAACAGACTAGACTGCATCTTATAAATTTAAAGCAAAGAAAATTAAACGGTATCCAGTTGGAACCAAATAAAAATGACCGATATCAAATTAAAGAAAATTATTCGAAGGAATTTTTTTCCTAAAATAAACTAAAATAAAACAGTACCCAATTGAAAGCGACTACAATTTGATGTTCATCTAGTTGGAAGCAACCATAATGCAATTTCAATCAGTTTGTATTCATAAAAATTGAATCGTATCCAGTTGGAAGCAACCAAAATGCAATTGTACTCAGTTGAAACCAACTTAAATTGAATTTAACCCAGTTGGAAGAAACTAAATTGGAACGTTGCCCACATGGAAGCAACTAAATTTAATTGACGTACAGTTGAAAGCAACTAATGTGAAGTAGTAATCAGTTGGAAGCAAATAAAATTGAACAAACTGAACTGCATCTCATAAATTTTAAAGAAAAGAAAATTGAACGGCATCCAATTGGAAGCAAATAAAATTAACCAGTATCAAATTTAAAAAAATCATTCGAAAAGTTTTTTGTTCTCTTTTTCCAACTAAAGAAATAACCTGAAGTTAAACGGCACTCAATTGGAAGCAACTAAAATTAAATGTTTATCCAGTTGAAAGCAACCAAATTCAACTGATTTGCAGATGGAAGCAACTGAAATGAAGTGTCAATCAGTTGGGAGCAAATAAATTGAATGAAGTCCATATGTAACAGACTAGACTGCATCTTATAAATTTGAAGCAAAGAAAATTTAACGGTATCCAGTTGTAAGCAAATAAAATTAACCACTATCAAATTAAAAAAAATTATTCAATGATAAATATTTCAAATAAACTAAACTAAAATTGAATGGTACCTAATTCAAAGCGACTAAATTTTAATGTGCATCCAGTTGGAAGCAACCAAAATTCAATTTTACCCAGTTTTTTATCATAACAAATTGAATCGTATCCAATTGGAATCAACCAAAATGCAATTTTACTCAGTTGTAACCAATTTAAATTGAATTTCACCCAGTTGGAAGCAACTAAATTGGAATGTTGCCCACATGGAAGCAACTAAATTTAATTGACTTACAGTTGAAAACAACTGAAATGAATTAGTAATCAGTTGAGTGCAACCAAAATGCAATGTTACTCAGTTGAAACCAACTGGAAGCA
Source organism: Andricus grossulariae (assembly GCA_011634705.1). Classification (NCBI taxonomy): domain Eukaryota; kingdom Metazoa; phylum Arthropoda; class Insecta; order Hymenoptera; family Cynipidae; genus Andricus; species Andricus grossulariae. The sequence goes on from JAABKJ010075445.1 coordinate 48,297,777, forward strand.
ACTGAAATTGAATTTTACCCAGTTAGACACAACTAAATTGGAACATCACCCAGATGGAAGCAACTAAATTTAAGTGATGTACAGCTGAAAGAAACTAAAATAAAGTAGTAATCAGCTGAAAGTAACTAAAATTGAACGGTCCCAATATGGAAGAAACTAAACTGTATCTTGAAGATTTAGAAGCAAATAAAGTTGAATGGTATTCAGTTGGAAGCAAATAGAATCGACCGATGTAAAATTTAAAAAAAAGTATAAAGAACTTTTTTTCTTTTTTTAAATAGAGAAATAAAATGAATATAAAATGAAATAATATCCAGTTGGAAGCAAGCAAAATGCAATGATACTAAACGCAAAGAGAAAATTGTGAACTTAATGCTTCTGAATGATAATCTGAATTATAATTATAATCTGAAAAATCTTATGAATTTTTTTTTAATTATTTTTCTTATATTATTGCTTATATATATTGTATATAAATAGTAATATAAATATTGAAATAAATAAAGAGAAAATCAACAATCTTGAATTGTTCCGAATCTATATCGATATTTCCGTTCATACCCTAAAATTGTCAAAAATTACGAATATTCTTTGAAATCTAATGAATTTTTAATAAAAATATCAATATTGTAAAAAAAACATGAACACGATCCAAAATTGTTCAAGCTTCTAAAATTTATTATTAAAACAAAAATAATGGCTTTAAATCTCATTTTTTTTTGGTTTAAAAATACCAAATTCAGGTGAAACACAACGACATAACCTAAAATTGTTCAAAATTGTAAGTTTAATGTTTGAAGTCTTTTGTTCAAAATAACACTAATATGACTAAAAAAATGGTTTTGTTTAAAATAAACCGATTTTCCGTGAACAATGCTAACATAACCTAAAATTGTTCGAAAATTGCAAATCTCCTTTCAAATCTATACCCATTTCCGGTGAAAAACACGAGCAAAACCTAATATTTATTTATAATTTGTTATCTTCTTCGAAATACAATGATTTTTATATTAAAGTACCAATTTCCGGTATATAAAGCCAACAAAATAAAAAATTATGTATTGTATGGCAAGCTGAAAAATCTTATTATTGTTAAGATTAAATACTAATTTTCTACCAAAAAGACTAACATAAAGCAAACAAAATTTTTCCATATTGTCAATCTTCTTTGGAATGTTATGATTTTTGTTAGGAATAACCGAATTTTGATGAAAAACGTTAACATAACCTAAAATTGTCCTCAAATTGTGAATCTTCTTTGAAATCTATATCGATGTGAAAACCGCTGGTTTAAACTACATTTGTACAATAAAATTTAATCTCTTTCGAAATCTAATGATTTTTTACTAAAAATACCGATCTGCATTGTGAAAACCCAACATAACCTAAAATTGTTCAATGCAAAATCTTGTTTAAATTATAATGATTTTTAATAAAAGATGTGCGAATACTTTGGTTTTCTGGCCAGTATTTAATAAATTCAGTTATTTAATATATTAACGATTTTTGTTTCAGAATACCAATTTTCGATTTAAAACGCCAACGTAACCTAAAATTGTTCAAAAATATGTTGCTAATAAAACCAGAAAGCGTAAATTGTTGAAAAATGGTTAATCTTTGAAATCTAATAACTTTTTAATAAAAATACGCATTTCGGTGTAAAACGTTAACATAACCTAAAATTGTTCTCAAATTATGAATCTTCTTTTAAATCTATATCGGTGTGAAAATCGCTAGCTTAAACTACAATTGTATAAAAAAAATTAATCTCTTTTGAAATTTCATGATTTTTTTACTAACAATACCGATTCGCAGTGTGAAAACCCAACATAACCTAAAATTGTTCAATGCAAAATCTTGTTTAAATTATAATGATTTTTAATAAAATATGTGCGAATACTTTGGTTTTCTGGCCAGTATTTAATAAATTCAGATATTAAATATATTAACGATTTTTGTTTGAGAATACCAATTTTCGATTTAAAACGCCAACGTAACCTAAAATTGTTCAAAAATGATGTTGCTGATAAAACCGGAAAACGTAAATTGTTGAAAAATGGTTAATTTTTGGAAATCCAATAACTTTTTATTAAAAATACGCATTTCGATTTAAAACGTTAACATAACCTAAAATTGTCGTATTGATTGATGAGACAATAATTTCTCAAATTCAAACTTTAAAAATTAGAAGATTTCAGAACTAGAAATTAAAAATGAAATTTGTTTATTTGAAAATGTTTAAAAAATATTGAAAATTTTAAACTTGAATAAAAAAAGTCTCGATTTTAAAAGGCCTTAAATTGTTTAATTTCCAAAATTTGAATCATAATAACAAAATTGTGTTGTATTATCTTTTCTATTTTTTATTTTCAATGTCTAAAAATTGTCCTATTTTTAATAGAAGATTAAAAGCAATTATCAATAATTGTTTCAAACATTTCAAAAAATATTATTATTCAAAAAAAGTTTAATAACGGATTTTAAAATTGTTTATATTTTTAATTATAGGAAATAAAAATGCAGAGACAAAAATGCCGACTTTCATTTACTGCTAGTTTAAAAGAAAATTGCTCAGTTTTGAAAGCTTTGAATTTAAAATGATACAATTTCCAATTCTTTTTATTGAAATTGTCAAATTTTCAAATTTTGTTAATTTCAAACATTTTTAATTTCAAATTATTTAATTTGAAACTCTTTCATTCAGAAAAGACACGAATTCAATTCCTTTTGATTCCTTTCAAAATATTTTCCTTTTTTCAAAATTTTACCTAATCTAAAATTGTTTGATTTTGAACTTTTTCAATTTTTAAATCGTTTAATTTATTTGTTTAAAATTTCAAACGCTTTCAATTCAAAATTATTTAATATAAATTTTAAATATCAAAAGCTTTTGATTCTGAATTATTAATTATTATTGCAAATATTTTAAAAAATATTATCATTTCAAAAAAGTTCAATAATGGATTTTTAAATTGTTTATATTTTTAATTATAGAAAATAAAAATGTAGAGACTGAAATGCAAGCTTACATTTACTATTAGTTCAAAAAAAATTGCTCAATTTTGAATGGTTTAAGGCCATGTGACGAGTGGGTCACGTGACCGGCTTCCTACC
>JAABKJ010075445.1:48300900-48358709 GCA_011634705.1 Andricus grossulariae
AAAAATGCGAGCTTACATTTACTATTAGTTCAAAATAAAATTACTCAAAATTAAATGCTTTAAATTAGAAATTATACAATTTCAATTTCTTTCTGATGAAATCGTCAAATTTTCAAAATTTTCCAGTTTCAAAAACTTTCAATTTCAAACTAATCATTTGAAACGCCTGTATTTAGAAATGATACAAGTTCAATTCCTTTTCATTCCTTTCAAAGTATTTTCCTTTCTTCAACATTTTATCTAATTTAAAATTGTTTGATTTTGAACTTTTTCAATTTTTAAATCGTTTAATTTATTTGAAATTCGTCTTTTTTGGAAGTAACTTATTTTTTTTCATTATTAATCAAGTATTTTATTGAAAATTCGTCTTTGTTGCTTAAATCCAAATATTTTTTACTTTTTATCAATTTAAAAAGAAAATATAAACTGTTATATTTTTCGTTGACAATTTGTCCTTTTAGAGGGAAAATTCAACTCCTTCGTTAAAAGTGGAACTACTTTCTTAAAGGTTCATTTTTTTACTTGAAGATTCATAATTTTAGTAGATGTTTTTTTGTTTTGTTAAATAGTAATTTTTTAACTGAAAATTTAACTAATTTGTTGAAAATTAAACTGATTGGCTGTAAATTAATTTTTTTTTTTTTGAAAATTCATATTCTCGGGTTGAAAATTTAATTGTTTTGTATCAAATTCTTCTTTTTGGATTGAAAATTCAACAATTTGGTAGAAAATTCAACTATTTTGTACAAAATTAAACCTTTTTTGTAGAAAATTAATTTTTTTTTAAATTGAAACTTAATTCTTCTTAATAAAACATTAAATATTTCATTTTTGGTTAAAAATTGATCTTTTTTGTTAAAAATTTCACTATCAAGTAAAAAAAATTATAAACGAAAAAAATATAAACTAAAAATTAATAAAGTAAAATTTTGACTTACATCACATTAAAAAATCATCTATTTGGTTCGAAATTTATGTATTTTGTTGAAAATTCGTATTTATTGGTTAAATAGAACTGTTTTTTTATTTTTTATTAATTTTTGTTTTGAAATATAAACTATTACATTTTTTATTGAAAATTAATCTTTTTAGCTTGAAAATTCTACTTTCTCAAAGGTTCATTTTTTTGTTGAAGATTCATAATTTTAGTTGAAAATTCCTTTTTTTATTGGTTATTTGTTAAATAAGACCAATTTTTAACAAATTATACAATTTTTAACTAAATACTTTGAACAAGGGATGTGATGTGAGTCCAAATTTTATTTGATTGATTTTTAGTTTATATTTTTTCGTTTTTAAACAGAGAGAATACACTTTTTTAACTAAATAGTTGAATTGTCATTGAGGAGAATTAATTTACAATAAAAAAAATAATTTTTTAAGAGATTTCTATGAAGTTTTTATAAACATTTGAATTTTCAACTCGAGGATATGAATTTTCATCAAAAAAGTTAATTTACAACCAATAAGTTGAATTTTTAACGAAGTAGTTTAATTTTCAGTTAAAAAAATTACTTTTTAACAAACAAAAAAAAGAATTTTTAACTAAAATTATGAATCTTCTAAAAAAAAATGAAACTTCAAGAAAGTAGTTCAACTTTCAACCAAGGAGTTGAATTTCCAAACTAAAAACATATTTTAACAAAAAATATTCGAGTAAAAAATAAAAAACAGTTAGATTTAAACAACAAAGCTGAATTTTCGACAAAAAAGTTAATTTTTACAGAAAAAATTAAATTTTTACCAAACAATAAAATTTTTCAACAAAATACATAAATTTTCAACCAAGAAGATTAATTTTCTACCAAAAAAGACCAATTTTTAATAAATTCCGTACATTTTCAATAATATTTTTTGTACAATGGATGTGATGTTAGTCCAAATGTAATTTGATACATTTTTAGTTTATATTTTTTGCGTTTCTAACATTTTTTTTGATAAATAGTGCAATTTTTAAACTATAAAAAATAATTTTTCAATCAAAAATGGAGTAGATAAATTTGTATTGAGAAGAATTAATTTTCAATAAAAAAGAAAATGAATGTTCTACCAAATTGTTGAATTTTCAAGCCAAAAAGATGAAGTTTCTATAAAACAGTTAAATTTACAACTCGAGAATATGAATTTGAAACAAAAAAATTAATTTACAGCTAATCAGTTGAATTTTCAACAAATTAATTATATTTTCAGTTTAGAAAATTACTTTTTAACCAAAAGAAAGGAGTTTTCAACAAAAATCATGAATCTTTAACTAGATAAATAAACTTTGAGGAATATAAAATATATAATTTAATTTTCAATCGAAACAGATTAATTTTTAAAGAAGGCAGTTGAATTTTATACAAAAAATGATTGAATTTTCAAGTCAAAAAGGCGAATTTTCTATAAAACAGTTAAATTTTTCACCCGAGAATATGAAATTAAACAAAAATGTATAACCAATCAGTTGAATTTTCAACAAAATAGTTAAATTTTCAGTTAAAAAACTCTTATTTTAACAAACAAAAAAATGAATTTTCAACTAAAATTATGAACCTTCAATCAAAAAAGTGAACCTTTAAGAAAGTAGTTCAATTTTCAACCAAAATGTTGAATTTTCAAGAAAAAAGATTAAATTTCTATAAAACAATTGAATTTTCAACGCGAGAATATGAATTTTCAACAAAAAGTTATTTTACAACCAATCAGTTGAATTTTCAACAATAAAGTTAATTTTCAACCTAGTCAGTTGAATTTTCAACAAATTAATTAAATTTACAGTTGAAAAATTTAATTTTTAACAAAAAAAAAAAAAAAAACGGAATTTTCAACTAAAATTATAAATCTTCAACAAAAAAATGAACCTTTGAGAAAGTAGTCCATCTTTCAAACAAGAGGTGGAATTTTCAAGCTAAAAATAATAATTTTCAATGAAAAATGTAATAGTTTATATTTAAAAAAAAAATTAATAAAAAATAAAAAAGAAACAGTTCTATTTAACCAACAAATGCGAATTTTCAACAAAATAGATCAATTTTGAACCAAATAGATGAATTTTTAATGTGATGTAAGTCTAAATTTTATTTTATTAATTTTTAGTTTATATTTTTTTCGTTTTTAATTTTTTTTTTTACTCAATAGTGAAATTGTTTAACCAAAAAAGATCAATTCTTAAGAAAAAATGAAATAGTTAATGTTTTATTAAGAAGAATTAAGTTTCAATACAAAAAATTAATTTTCTACAAAAAAGGTTTCAATTTTGTACGAAATAGTTGAATTTTATACCAAATTGTTGAATTTTCAATCCAAAAAGAAGAATTTTATACAACACAATTTAATTTTCAACCCGAGAATATGAATTTTCAAAAAAAAATTAATTTACAACCAACCAGTTGAATTCTTTCTCTGATCTCTCTGTAACTTAATTGGTCAGAGCACCTGACCGGAAATCAGTTCATCTGGTGTTCGAATCCCAGTGGAGCGAGAGGAGAAAGATCCTTTTTCTGAATAAATTTGAATTTAATGAATTTAAATTCAAACCTCCATCGAGTCTGTATGACGAAAATAATTTTTCTGTTTCAGAGGATTTAGCTTTGGTCGATAATGTAGATGTCCTTTATTCACAGTATGTGTAATTGTATTTTTCAGCGGATCGATAATTACTATCTCCGATGATAATACAGATTCCTATTTAAAAATATTGATTATGTAACAACCTGATAAATTAGCGTATATCAGAAAAACAGTATCTTTCTCTGATCTCTTTGTAGCGCAATTGGTTAGAGCACCTGGTCGGAAATCAGTTGATCTGGTGTTCGAAGATCTGTGGAGCGAGAGGAAAGAGATCCTTTTTTTTCTGAATAAATATGAATTTAATAAATTTTAATTTATACCTCCATGTAGACTGTATTACAAAAATAAATTTTCAGTATTAGAGGATTTAGCTTTGGTCGATAATGTAGATTTTCATTATTCACAGTATGTGTGATTGAATTTCTCAACGGATCGATAATTGCTATCTCCGATGATAATACAGATTCCTATTTAAAAAAATGATTGTGTCCCAACTCGCGAAAATTAGCTTATATCAGTAAAACAGTATCTTTCTCTGATCTCTATGTAGCTCAATTGGTTAGAGGACCCGACTGGAATTCAGTTGGTCTGGTGTTCGAATCCCAATGCAGCAAAAGGAAAGAGATCCTTTTTTCTGAATAAATTTGAATGTAATAAATTTTAATTCATACCTCCACCTAGTCTTTATGAAGAAAATAATTTTCCTGTATAAGAGGATTTAACTTTGGTCGATAATGTAGCTTTCCATGATTTACAGTATGTGTGATTGGATTTCTTGAAGGTTCGATAATTACTATCTCCGATGATAATAGAGATACCTATTTAAAAATATTGATTGTGTAACAACTTGCTGATATTAGGGTATATCAGAAAAACGGTATCTTTCTCTGATCTCTTTGCAGCTCAATTGGTTAGAGCACCTATCCGGAAATCAGTTCATCTGGTGTTCGAAGATCAGTGGAGCGAGAGGAGAGAGATCCTTTTTTTCTGAATAAATTTGAATTTAATAAATCTTAATTTATGCCTCCATCTAGACTGTATTACAAAAATAAATTTTCTGTATTAGAGGATTTAACTTTGGTCGATAATGTAGATTTTCATTATTCACAGTATGTGTGATTGAATTTCTCAACGGATCGATAATTCCTATCTCCGATGATAATACAGATTCCTATTTAAAAAAATGATTGTGTCCCAACTTGCGAAAATTAGCGTATATCAGTAAAACAGTATCTTTCTCTGATCTCTATGTAGCTCAATTGGTTAGAGGACCTGACCGGAATTCAGTTGGTCTGGTTATCGAATCCCAGTGGAGCGAGAGGAGAGAGATCCTCTTTTTCTGAATAACATTGAATTTAATAAATTTTAATTTGTACCTCCATCTAGTCTGTATGACGAAAATAATTTTTCTGTAATAGAGAATTTAACTTTGGTCGATAATGTAGATTTTCATTATTCACAGTATGTGTGATTGGATTTCTCGACGGATCGACAATTACTATCTCCGATGATAATACTGAATCCTATTTAAAACTATTGATTGTTTGACAACTTACTAAAATCAGCGTATATCAGAAAAACGGTATCTTTCTCTGATCTCTCTGTAACTTAATTGGTCAGAGCACCTGACCGGAAATCAGTTCATCTGGTGTTCGAATCCCAGCAGAGCGAGAGGAGAGAGATCCTTTTTTCTAAATAAATTTGCATTTAATAAATTTTAATTTATACCTCCATCTAGTCTGTATGACAAAAATAATTTTTCTGTATTAGAGGATTTAAGTTTGGTCGATAATGTAGATTTCCATTATTTACAGTCTGTGTGATTGGATTTATCAACGGATCGATAGTTACTGTCTACGATGATAATACAGATTCATATTTAAAAATATTGATTTTGTAACAACTTGCTAAAATGAACGTATATCAGAAACACAGCATCTTTCTCTGATCTCTCTGAAGCTCAATTGGTTAGATCACCTGACTGAAAATCAGTTGATCTGGTTTTTCCAATCCCAGTGGAGCGAGAGGAGAGAGATCCTTTTTTTCTGAATAAATTCGAATGTAATAAATTTTAATTTATGCCTCCATCTACACTGTATGACGAAAATAATTTTACTATATTGGGGGATTCAACTTTGCTCTATAATGTAGATTTCCATTATTCACAGTATGTGTGATTGGATTTCTCAATGGATCGATAATCAGTATCTCCGATGATAACACAGACTCCAATTTAAAAATATTTTTTTTGTTACAACTTGCTAAAATCAACGTATATCAGAAACACAGCATCTTTCTCTGATCTCTCTGAAGCTCAATTGGTTAGAGCACCTGACCGAAATCAGTTGATCTGTTGTTCGAATCCCAGTGGAGCGAGAGGAGAGAGATTCTTTTTTTCTGAATAAATTTGAAATTAATAAATTTTGGTTCATACCTCCATCTAGTCTGTATGACGAAAATAATTTTTCTGTATTAGAGGATTTAACTTTGGTCCATAATGCAGATTTCCATTATTCACAGTATGTGTGATTGGATTTCTCAACGAAGCGATAATTACTATCTTCGATGTTAATACATCTTCCTATTCAAAAATATTAATTGTGTAACAACTTGCTAAAATTAGCGTATATCAGAAAAACCGTATCTTTCTCTGATCTCTCTGTAGCTCAATTGGTTAGAGCACGTGACCGGAAATCAGTTGATCTGGTGTGCGAATCCCAGTGGAGCGAGAGGAGAGAGATTCTCTCGCTCTGAATAAATACGAAATTAATTAATTTTAATTTATACCTCCATCTAATCTGTATGATGAAAATAATTTTTCTGTATCAGAGAATTTAACTTTGGTCGATAATGTAGATTTCCATTATTCACAGTATGTGTGATTGGATTTCTCAACGGATCGATTCTCTCTCTTTCTGTTGTCTCTTACTATGTGATCTTCTCAAAACTCATGACGATTTTCTGTTTTCTGTTTTTCCATCGGATGAGTATTTTGAATAATAAACATGAAAAACTGAACAATTTTCGTTCCCAAATGCAATTACTTTTAAAGAAATAACTCGTCTGAAGTTGGGAACATATAAATAGAACTGTTTGAAACTTTGATATACACACGAATTATAACCTAGCAATGCCTACAAATTAGAAAAAAATTAAAAATAACCTATTGTTTATTAATATATAATTACAAATAGAGACCGATCGGTAATCCCGTTTTTTCAGTCTCGCCGACAAAAAGTTTCAAGGGAGCTTTAGAGTTGAAACAACTTTCAGTGCGGCATTTGTTCCTCACCATTGGAGGCAGCTTTTTAGAAATTTTTCAGATCGATTCATTCAAAATTGGCGGAAATATCCATTTTACAAGAAAGCATGGGACGCCGCCGCCGCCAACGATAGCTGGAACTCAGAACAATCCGGCAGCGTGCTCGTCACTGATCGCCGTTGGCGGCGTCGCATGACTTCTTGTAAAACGCATATATCCCTTACTTTTCAATAAATCGATATGGAAATTTGCAAAAAGCAACACAGAAAATAGAAAGCGATTCCATCTCCTCATTCTCTACAAGCCTATATTCAGAAATAATAATTTTGTAAAGTTTCACTTCTGCCCTGTGGCCCAACTGACACACACAATTTTCTCATGTAATAAAATATTCATAAATAAATAACAAGAAATAAATATAATATATATCATGTATAATACTATATATAATGATAATAATATAATAATAAATTAAATATTCTTCCAAAATTCTGCAAATAATAATATTTTTAATTCTCTGGCTAGTGCTATAATTCTTGTTAATACTTCTGACTGATTGGGAATTTTATGCAAGTGTAAGAGTAGAATATAAATAAATTAAACACAATTCAATTTGATTTTTTATACTTTATTTTATCTGTAGTCATTTGCATGAAAAAAACATGAAAAAAATATCACATTCTATTCCAGGCAGAAAATATTTATTCATTGAGCCTTTATTCTGTTTGAAAATTCTGATTGAAAATAAAATTTTTAGTTCATAAAGAAGATTACCAACATTTATAGAAAGTAAATTTATTGCGATAAAAATGAAAAAGTAAAATAAGTCAGATTTTCCGTGAAAAACAGCAACAAAAATATTATTATTTGCAAAATTTTGAAAGATTCTTAAAGGAAATTATATTTGTAAACATTTTAATAAATAAAAAGAAAAGTGCAGGCACCGAGAATCGGACACGCAATCATCCACGTATGAAGCCGAATCGCTAGTGCCTGAGCTATCGGCCGATGGGTATAGTTTTTCGCAAAACCGTGTGTGTCGTGTAGGATATATTTGAGAGCCAATTTTTTCAAAAATAACGGAAAAGCAAAACTGCTTTGGCAAGTAAGTACTCAGAAAATGAGCTTACATTTCAAAAGTTAGGTAGTGTCTATATGTTCGGACACAAGCCACGCCCCTTTCGCTTTCCAGGTACATACGTTCAGACTTGACTATGTTGTCCGTACGTTCAGCTTCAACCAAAAAATTATGAACGGAAACTAAAGTTCATCTCAGAATGTGCGGATGAACCTTGAAGCTTTCCAACGGACAGATGATAAGTCTATGAGACATTGAATCGAATGCTTCCCTGTAGTCAATCCAGACCATTGACAACACGCGCTAATGGGCTGCTGCATCCTTGCAGACACACGTTTCAATTAGCAGAACAACCCTATAATTTAAGATAGCTGTGAAGATCTTATGCAGTGTGTTCAGACAAGTGATTGGGCCGTAATTCTGTGGGTTGGACAAGTTGCCTCTTTCGGTAGGAGTATAATGCACCCTAACACCAGCCACTGCGGAATGGGCGCTTACGACTTCAAATATGAGGTGAATATGCCGTCCAGATTTTAGTGTATAGAAGTAAAATTCTTCCACCAGAAGTTCTTGATACCATCTGGTCCTGCATCTGAAAAGTTCTTCGTACCCCTAAGTGCTTTTTTTACCTCTTCGGCAGTGATTGATGGACATTTCTCCTCAGATGTTATGAGGATTTCGCAAAACTCCTTGAATCGTATGATATTGTCAGTATCTTCTTTTAATTCCAGTTTTTTCGGGATCTTGTGTACCTTTCTCCAAAACGTCTACCTTGTTGGGCTTGGGTGGATTTCTGACAAAAACAGTGAGATCGCTGAAGAGCCGCGATGGGTCAGCCAGAAACTATTTATTATCCCTGATGCATCTCTTCCTCTTCTGTATTCTCCTTCTTACATCAGATTAACACCTGTATTTTCTCAACAATATGCTATTTGATTGTCAGCATCTTTGATTCGTTCAGTGTGTGATTGTAGATCCTCAGTACTTGGGCGAACTTTTGAACCCTTTCTGTAAACGGTCTACCAGATATTATGTAGTTAATAACACAATGATCTCGGGACGCACTCTGTCTTGCCTATCCAATCTTCTTGTTCAGTTCATGCAGGCGTCTTCTGGTCTTTTGATCCATTATCGGTTTTATCCTACGATTTGAGTCAGCCAAAGCTCTCGCAGCACCATAAACTGAGCAATTGATGGTCTAGAGGACGGACTCTTGCGAAATTTCTCCACGGAGGGAGGTATCCATTTCGGTCAGATCTGGGGGTTAGGAGGAACTTGCATGTTGATGTTCCTTCTTGTCCTGGAATCGTGATCATCTCTCAGAAGGTGCCTGCTTTCTCCGGTTGGTCTTAATGTCGCTCCCTCATCTTCGTCTGCACATTGTTCAAGCAGCGGTTGGGGAAGCGCTCCGCGTACATATCCATTTTTGGAGTAGTAGGCACGTTGATTTCGCAAGGATTAATGCGAAACGTGCTAAAGCTCTGGGTGTTTTTGGCACCACAGAGTATGCATACGTGCCATGAAACCTCGGTGAACAGGGATAATGCTGGCTTCGTAGCAGTCTGGCAAGTCATCCTTGAGTTGATTCGTCCACTCAATGTGGGCGTTTCGCCGTTTCGTCGTCGTGTTTCCATCTAAATTAAAATATCCCATTACTAGAGTAGAAGTGAAAGCGTTAACCATTCACGCTGGTATACAGAGCGAGACTCTTGATAATGTTGTACTTGGACAACTACCAAAAAGAATAATCATTGGATTTGTTGACAATGCTGCATACAACGGAAACGCCTTGAAAAACCCGTTCAATTGTTAAAATTATAAAATAAATCACTTTTCACTATACGTGAACGGCATGCAGATCCCATCGAAACCTATTCAGCCAGATTTTACAAAAAAATAATCTCTACGTTGAGGCATACCACTCATTGATCACAGGGTGTGGTATTCATTTCCTCAATGAAGAAAATAGTATAGATCGTGATGATTATGCCCAATTCTGCCTTTTCGAATTTGATCTTACACCAGATTTATCAGCACATTGCTACTCACATTGGAATCTTGTAAAACATTGGTCTTCAAGAATTGAGGTTCTTCTCGAGGAAGCCATTACACACACTATCAATTGTCTAGTTTATCCCGAGTACGACAATGTCTTGGAAATTGACGGTGCAAGGCAAGTTATTGCAGACTATAGCAATTGATTTTACGCAACAAAGGTTTCAACCAGTTCGACCATGTATGAAATTTAGTTTTGTAACAAGAGACGCATCTCTAAACCGGTTTTACCATGTCGATACATGAGACTACATGCCCCCACGTGCACACATGCCAACAGCCCCTAATTATACAAAAGACGCACACCTGAGCTGGTTTAGACACGTCGAAACATGACAAAAATGCACACCCTCAAACACACAGCTGCCAACGGATTTTTCGTGTGGAAGGGGGGGGGGGACAAGGTATATCTACAGCCTATATAAGCCGAGAGTCCTCAGTCGTAACCCAGCACTGGTAAATAAGACTTTCAACGTCTCACAGAGTTCTGCTCATATAGTTTTTCGTCGCAGTCCTCGTCCTCGTGAAATATGCAATATGGTTGGCTATGTAATCGAAATCCAAGGCTTTCGGGATCTTGATGACAATTTTCTACCAAAGGAGGTAGCTATTGTCACACTGGATCACAAGTTTTTCGCTCACTGGATAGCAGCACCACCTCATCCCTTCTGCGAACTTTCTACCTGTCTAAAACAACAAAACAATTGGCTCTCAAGATTCTATCATGGGATCGAGTGATTCGAAGGAGACATTTCTATGAAGTTTCTCTACTCTAATCTCCGAGATGTAGCTAAATCTGCAGCAACAATCTACACATGTGGGCAAGAAAAAGCAAAGCTAATTCAAGAAATGATGAGTAGACAAATTATTGACCTGGAAGAACTGACATGTCCTACATTCAACAACTACCAGACAAACGAGAATATTGTTTTTACAATGGAATCAAAAAGGAGGAGGATTATGCCTGTGTTCGCAATAATGCCATGAGAATCAAACGATGGCTCGGCAAACAACGACAAGAGCAGGTATGATTATTGAACAACAAAAGAACCACCAAACCATCTCAAAAAAAAAAAAACCATTGCTGTTCAATAACACACCGAGGACGAGGACTGCTATCGACGGAGAAGATAAAAAACCAGTGTCACCTATACTTGCATCCAGTTCACCATCGCACACATACGATGACGTATGGACGGACAATGAACAGCCTGTAAATTCCGCAAGCGCTTCAGCTGACGGGGGCTCACAGAATTGGTGTGTACCCGTTTGATCAAATAACGAAAACTTGGACACGTCCTGCTTCTATCATTATCAACACAGATGACCACACAAAACCTGGCTCGCATTTGGTCGCCATCTTCATCGGCAGCTCAGGCAGAGGAATATACTTCGAAAGTTACGGTTTACCGCCTATTATTCCTCAACATCTTCATCGTTTACGAGGAAACTGTACCCTCTTCCGATGGAATACGAAACTACTCCAGAGTGCCTCTTCGAACAGTCAGTCAGTCAGTCAGTTTTGCATTATGTACCTACTTCTATTGGTTGGGCCAATATATTTACATATAAAAGACACAATAAGCACCCTTATATATGAAAAACATCTTCAGCCTAAAAAATATGGGAATATGTTTTACATAACAAAATAAAAGTGATGTACGGTTCAAGAAAGCTAATTTACAATGGAAAATATATTTCAGATATTAACGTTTACAATATTGCTTCTTTATATTCGCATAAAAAATTTAAATATAAAAATAAACCCTTGACATAGACTCTTCAACTTATTACAGAAATATATATGGACTCCAATTTAGTATGTATAAGTCACAGTAAAAGAAAAATTCGATTTAAATACTGAGGACCCGATAAACGACGCTTTACCTCTAATGTGTAATAGACATGAAGGTGCTTATTGGGTCGGCCAATATATGTATATATAAAAGACCCAATAAGCACCCTTATATATAAAAAAACATCTTGAGCTTAAAAAACATGTATAAATATTTTACATAACAATATAAAAGTGATGTACGTTTCAAGAAAGCTAATTTACAACGGAAAATATATATCTTAGATATTAACGTATACAATATTGCTTCTTTATATTTGCAAAACAAAATTACATATTAAAATGAACCCTTTACATAGACTTTCAAACTTATTAAAATAATATCAATTAACTACAATTTAGTATGTATAAGCCACAGTAAAAGAAAAATTCGATTTAAATACTAAGGACCCGATAAATCACGTATTACCTCTAATGTGTGGTGGACATAAAGGTGTTTATTGGGTGGGTCAATATTTTTATATATACAAGACCCAATAAGCACCCTTATATATAATAAAACATCTTTAGCTTAAAAAACATGTAAAAATATTTTACATAACAAAATATATGGAAGTACGGTTCAAGAAAGCTAATTTACAATGGAAAATATATCTTAGATATTAACTCATACAATATCCCGTGCAGAAATGGCCCCGGTTGGCCCTACTACAACAAGGTTTCTGGTCGGATCCCGGCCGGGCAACCCCTGGTTGGATTTCATGTTCGGAAGCCGCCCGGTTATCGGCCGGGACAACCCTGGTTATATTTCATGGTCGGGAGCCGACCGGGTACTGGTCAGGATACTTTTTTTTGTAGAAATTACACATTATGGGATCACTTTCTCCCTGCAGTACACATGTTCGGATCTTGAGGAGAGTTAAACCTAACGATTCATTTTGCGTCGGCTCAGGGATCAAAACCCAAAGTGATGAAACCTTTTACTCTCAGTCCCTGATGGTAATCGTTGATTACCTGACGAAATTGAAAAAAACATAATGTAACATTCATGAGATTTTTCGAGAACCCTTGGGACCTCAAGATTATAATAAATGAAGTAGGTCTCTTAAAACTTGACAAGCAATAGTTAAGGTGAAAATTAGGCAATTTTTAGTCACATTTAGCAAGTTTTTATTAATTTAAAAATCTCGTGGACCACCTTTTCGACGTGTTTTCCACTTGATTAAAAACAAATAAGAAGTTTTCTCCTTTATTTATTTATTATCGGTTTTCTTATAAAACAGTATTACGATCTACATGTGAACTAGTTCTAAAATCGTAAAATTAATTTTGGATAAAACAAAAATATGTATGAACCAAATTTAATAATGTATAACTAGTCTATTAAAGATTGTTTAGTGTTCACGTATTTAATATAACAACATAACGTAATTTGTTGAAAATAATTAATAATACCTACGATTGAACGATTTATGTATCATTTATGATATTATTAATAATAAGTTGTTATTCTTCTGCATTCCGCGCCGAAATATACACAGCCGTAACTATCTCATTATTAGTAAGTGTTGTTCAATTAATAGGAAAATAATATTATAATTATTATTGTATTTAAAAAATTTTATTTCAAAGCACATATAACTTCGAATGTAAGATAGTCCAAGTCTTTGGAAAAATCCACGTCTATGACGATATTATTATAATATTCATAGTACTTTACTATAATATTTTTTCTTCGTTTTACCAGCGAGTATTGAGCTTGGTTTCAATTAATAGAAAAATATTTGTTACACCGTGAAATGTGTTCATGCAGTACATTTATTTATGCTAAAAATTCGTTATAAAATTAAGTGCGGCTCTGAAGAAGTTCTAGCCCCCACCATGCCTCACATGGCGTTTGCGGATTTCTCTTGTTGTATCGAGGGCTGGTACGCTCGATAACTTTACAGCGAAATACTCCGCAAGCGACATTGCGTATTTCTTAACTGGAATTTGACTCCACAAAAATCTGCAAGTACATTTTCTAATAGAAATTTTTCAAATAATCAATTTTTCGTTGCAAAATTAGAAAGAGCACATGCGTTTTATCAAAAAGGGATACTTGCATTAATGAAAATCTGTTTCTATACTAAAGTTCTTAGCGCAAATCGTTTTTCTTGAATATCTCGGTTCAATTCCCTGATCCACAGCTAGCACAGAGTAAGTCATGCTTACCCTGAAAGGAATGTGGCTTACTGGTAAAATAATAATATTAAATAATGATACGAATAAATGTAAAATACAAGTAGAAATTCGTGCAAATGAATATTACAAACAAACAAAAAACGATATTCTAATATTAAGGGTATCATATTCGTACAGGCATATTCTTAGTAATATTCTTAGTGAAGTAAGCGAAATTCTTACTTTAAGAGTATCTTCTAACCAGAGGGAGAAAACATTCTGAAAATGAGAATATGCGTGGGGAAAGAAAAAACGCGTGCGCACATCTATCTCCTTCTCTTTACAGAAAATTTTAGAGTGAGAAAGGTCTGACGTCACATTGATGTTGAATACCGGCGTGCCGCACCGAGACATAACCTCACTACATTAGAAAATTCGTTGACGTGTGACATTAAACTTTTCTCACTTTAACATTTTCTGTGAAGAGAAAGAGATAGAGTTAGAGATGTGCGCATGCGATTTATCCTTAGAATTGGTTACATTTCTTCGAGCTCAACACTTATTATACATTCACTGCGACATATTTCGGACGAGTCCGGCCTCGAAAAATGGAAGAAATGAAAACGTGGCTAGAAGACCACCAACTTTGTGATCTTGTCCACTTATTTCTACGTAAGTATTGAGAATGATTTCTTTTAAAGTTATTTTATGTCTTGTTTTTTTATTGCTTGCTTGCGGAATTTAATCTCTTTTTACATTAAGAATATATTGATACCTATTTAAGTTGCAAATATTCTTAAACTTAGCAGGAAATTCTTACAATTAGACAAGAATATATATTCTCAAGGTAAGAGGGCCTCCGTCGTAAATTAAGAATATATTCTTGGCGCCTATTTAAGTTTTAAATATTCTTAAACTTAGTGGGAAATTCTTAAAATTAGAATATCGTTTTTTTTTGGTATAGGTTATCGGGAAATTCGTGAAAATGACAATTATGCTGAATACAATTTCGGCAAAACAGAAATTGTATTAAATGAAAATTGGGATATATAAATATGATGGGTAATAGAGAATCGAAAATATGAAAATGGTGCCAAATGAGGATTCAATATAATAGAAATTATGATAACTATAAATGTTCATGTGCCTCGGTACGGTACTTGCACTCTATATTTATTTGACTAAATTTGAGAGATTTCCACGGCACATGCCTCATTAACGCACTAAAATGTGTACAATTTTACATGAAGTGAGAAAAACAGTCGTACATTTAGGTTTATCCCTTTGAATACCAAAAGCCCCTTTGCAGTTGATAGTGATAATTTTTTGTTCAATTGTCAGATGGTTTCTTGTATAGAAACAACATGGTTGAAAAATATACTTTAAAAAAATTAAATATAAAATATTAGATATTTAAGAAAAAAATCTTTACTTTGTTGAAAAATTTCTTATACCGGATGCCAATAGACGCAGATTAAAATTTATAATTATTGTTATATGAGCTTTGTCCGTTTGTTACAGTAGTTTTCAATCCGCGTTGGCCGAGGATTAATAAGCGCAAGCGGTCCAATTCGTGCTTGTAAATTAAACGATTGATTTTTCAGTAAATGACCGAGCTTTTTGAAGCTATTATCGATTGTCACGCGAATTGACTTGTTTTGTGACGTAATTGATCCTTTTCAGTTCCTGGCAGAAATAAACTTTTTTCTCATCATACCTTCATCGAAAGATCGATTTTCAATGCCTGTAGAGCGAAGCGAAAGTGGCTGAATGCAGCCGAGTTTTAGATGCCGCTAGGTAGAGATGCCGCAGTTGTGACATGCCGCAAAGAGACTTGCCGCATGTGAGATGATATGGACCCAATATATTTACCTTACGCTGCATGCTCGTTTTTTTTATAATTTTGGCCAAAGCATCGACAAATGTGATTTGGTGATTGTGAATTCTCTTTTGTTAAATCTCCTTCAGCTTTAACGAACACATTCTCAAAACGTATCTCGCGCTTCGCACTCGATTTTGTTCGCAATGCGAACATTTCATACATTTTATTCCAACTTGTGTCGTTTTTACATAAATTTAGTTTCTTTATTTTCAATGTTATTTTTTATGATTTGAATCAAAAATACGCATCCTAGCTTAAAGTGGTTCTAAAAAGATTTGTATATATAATTTAGGCAACAAATTTTGTCAACTAAAATGTTATTGTAGCTTGTGTCGTTTTTCCAAAAAGTTATTTATTTTTTATTTTTGACTGTGTTCTTATGATAAATTTATAGATTTTTTGGTTGAACAACTTTTGTCTTTTCATTTTTTTCGTCTCTTGTGTGATTTTTCCAAAAATTTAATTCTTTTATTTTAAATTTGATTGTTTACGATTAAAACAAAAACTACGCGTGGTATCAAAAAATAATTCATAACAAATTTGTAAGTATTTTTTGGGTGAACAAATTTTGTCTAGTTATTTTTACGTCGCTTGTCTAGTTTAGCCGCAAAATGGAATATTTATTTTTTCATTATTTTTTGTCGTGATCAAAATTTGAACGACTATTCAGCTTGCTTTGCTTCAATGATTAAATTGCGCTATCATATTCACGTATAATGTATGAATTAGTTATACAGTTCTATCAAATATTTATCCAAAATTTAATAAATCCACTTCGGTTTTTGGCATTCCAATAAAAATTAGTCTGTGGTGCCAAAAAATGGCGCTTTTTATGCATCTAGAATTTGACGAAAATAGTAGTGAACAAGATCAAAAAATATATCTACAATTTATTTGTATAGTGTTTTTTAACCAACGTGATATTGAACTATTTTCAGCTTTCATAAAGAGATAGATTAATTGGAGATCGAATTAAATATATGTTTTAACACGTTCAAAACAAAAATAATACCTTACATTTAACTATAAATTATATGAATTTTCTTGAAAATATTTTTTTTCTGTTTTCGTTGACTATTTTAAATATTATCACTTTGTTTGAGATAACGGCAAACTCAATTCAATACATCAAAAATTAGCATAGGACATGATAACAAGAAATTAATTACAAGGAATTATTTTTTTGAAGGTTGCTTTCCTAATATTAGTTTTCTTTAAACTGTGAATGTGTAGGAACGAATTATTTTTTCGGAAAATCTCATTACGCTAAACTTGTCTTATAAAAAGCCTACCTATTCGGAAAAAGTGGGATATGTTGACATTGCGAAGATTTACGATTTTTTAGTTTAGTAAATTCTATGAACTGCAGATTTTATTTACATTTTGACAGTTTCCCACATAAATAAATTGAAAAATTCAAGTCAATATTCATATTTTATATAGTTTATATAAAATAAAAAAAGCATACATCTATGCTGTAAAAGGTCACAGAAAGGCTTTTAGATACTTGACATTGCGGTCAGGAACACGATATATATTTCAAATATTTAAAGATTTTACATCTACTTAAACAATATTTGGTTTAAATATAAATATAGGGTATTGTGGCGTAACTCTTGTGCTAAAATATCCTTACATTTCAATCAAGATATTAATTAAAATAAGATTATAATTTTCTCTGGACAATTGTTGGTCGATTTTTTGATGATCACCATATATTAATTTAAAAAAGGCTCTGGAAATGAAAAACGTGACTAATAAAGAAGCTTAATAAAAGAACACGGTAATGTGACATTTTCTGCTTTATTGAAACAATGATAAGGGGCAGTATTGTGGAACTTCTAAACAGGCAAAGCAACCTCCATCAACACATCGTATGTAGTTACGAGCTACTGCTTCGAAATGAAAAAAGAGCAAGAATTATTTACACACTTAATCCATTTGGCCTTACTTCATTCACACATACAATTTTATATCAATGAGAATCAACAAAAAAGCTTACTAATTAATTACGAGAAATTAACTAATTAATTAATTAATTCAATTAAATTAATTAATTAAATTAACTAAAATCGCTAAATAATTTGTTAGTACTTTCAAAGATAAACTTTAGTAAAATAAAACTTTAATTTTGTCACTATTTCATTGGAGGGCCCTCCATATTGGAGTCGATTAGCGAAAAGTGAACCACCAAAGGTTAGTAAAAAATTAATAATTCGATTAGTTGTGATATGTGCCAATTCAGTAGGAAAGAAACTAATTGCTTTATGTAAATAAATTAATTTACTTCGGACTATATATAATAATTAAAAGAAAGCTTCAAAAATGAAAAATGGTGTTACATTCTCATCTCTACTGAAATAATAAGAAGTTCATATTCTGAAATTGCGCTAATTTTCAAGAGAGTCCTGTTTTCGATTTTCAATATTTTTGTTGTTATACGAGGGCTGTTTGATAAGTCAGTGACTTTTCGACTAAAAGATTTTTTTTCGGTAAATGAACATTGTACTTCTCAACATAATCTCCTTTTAGCTCGATACCTTTAGTTCAGCGTTTTTCCAATTTTTGTATTCCTTCCAAATAATAGGTTTTCTCAAGGCCCTCAAAATGGGCGCTTGTTTCGGTGATGACCTCTTCATTCGACCCAAATCTCTTACCGCTCCGGCATTTCTTCAGGTTTGGAAACAGGAAATAGTCGCAGGGGGCAAAATCTGGAGAATATGCTGGATGAGATAGCAGTTCGTAGCCCAATTCATGGATTTTTTTCATCGTGACTAGACACGTGTGCACCCTTGAATTGTCCTGATGGAACAGCACTTTCTTCTTCGACAAATGCGGTCGTTTTTAATTCTAATCAATATCGAATCTGTCCAAAAGTTCTGAATAATATTGGCCGTTGATCGTTTCACCCTTCTGAAGGTAATCGATGTGAATGATACCGCGTGCATCCCAAAAAACTGTGGCCATGACCTTGTTGGCCGCTGCCGAACGCTCCAAGGGAGATAGAGTCAATTGTCCGAAACGAGAAGTGCCAAATTTTCTGGAACTACGATTTTCGTACAGCCGTCTCCGTTGCACATTCGAGGCTTGTCATTGTTCTCAAAAACTTCGAGAAACGAAACATATTTGTAATCGAATTCTCGGCTCCCGCCGACTAAAGCATTTGTGCCAAGGAGAAGGAAAAGGAGGAGGGCTATGAAGACCTTAAAAGCGAGTTGCAATGGCCATACCCAAAATATTCGGTTAAAGTAATTGTCCTTGTGATCGGTGCTCTCGCAGGTGCGAATCTAGCACTGGTTCCTAACCTCAAAGCCACTCCCGCGTGCAAAAAATATGCCATGACACTTGCGACATGGATGCAGAAAGCTGTCATCCTTGGGTCGCTTCGTGTCCTGAAGGCACACGAGGGTATCGCCAGCCTGTCGTCGTGATTTCATCCTGCCAGCCATCTCACGGTCGTAAGAAGTGGCCATAAGTGTGATTTACTGCGGTTCTACTGGGAACCGATGTAATTTTTAGATTACAGTTGCTCCCAGTTGGACCCTGCGGTGGTTGTTTACCCTTTTTTTTCGAAATTATATTTGATCAAATTATAGATCAATATTCCCCAATTTTTCCGATTGCGGGTTCATTAAAAATCAGAAAATGTATTTAATTTTTGTGTACCATATAATATTCTTCTTAAGAATCTTCTAAACAAAATATTTGGCAGATTTCATTTTTTTTAATTCTCCTTTGAAGTTATGATTAATTAGAGATTGATCCATATTTACACTCCCGCTGGGGCTATTATGGATGAAAACTTTTGTTTCCTGATAAAAGTATGTAAACATTTTTTTCTTGGGTCCAGATCATATGTAAATCTTAGTTTGAGCATTAAAGAGTATAATAGTAACAATAATTTGACATTTTTAATTTGCTTTTTTAAAACAGATATGTATAGTTCCATAAAATAAATATTTGCAGATTATGGGAAAAAGAATCTTCTAAGAATTTTTATTCAATGCTTTTTATAATTTTTCATTAGTTTAGTATTATTTTTACGAAGTGTCTCGTCGTCCCGAAATTCGGGATGACCAGTCCAATATTTTTCATGAGCTTGGCTAGTCCCCAATTTCCCAGGACGAGTAGCCACAGTCTTATTTTTCATATAGTTTTAGACAGACTTTTATTTACATTTATAAAATTTAACATCAAAATTGTTTAATTTCCAACGAATTCTTTTTTAGGCCAGGTTGTACCTATCTATAAACATCATTATTCTCTTTTTTCACTTTCTGGCATAAAAGTATCAATAGAGTGCAAAGAAAGTCCGTGGTATCCCGAATAATAATTGAAAATGTTTTTTATAAAATTCAATTTTTTTAATTTGATCCCTAATGTTTCTCTAAAAATACGGCATTAATAACTGATTGTAACACTTTTAAAGGAATACATGAAAAATGAAAAGCCAAACAAAATCTAATTTTTAATAGGCGAAATTTTTTCAATTCTCCATTGCAATTTCATTTGAGATCGGAGAAATAACATAAACTATGGGAGTAACGAATTCTCGCCTATAATATTTCCCATATAATTTAAAATAAGTCCATATAATGGAATATATCCCTTTTAGAAACTCTTTTTCGACTCAATCAAATACTTGTTTTAATTTCATCCCATATACAGTAAAATCTCCCTTATTTCAAGTACCCTCTATTTCAAGACCCAATTCCGTCAACTGCCACCACGGTCCCTGTAAACTCTCTTCACGTCAGTGGCTGACCATTAAACAAGAGGCCCGAAGAGCGGGAAGCCTTGAATTGAGTATTTTAGCATGACGTCATGGGAATACGTCACACGACTTTTTCGAGAAAATATTCTAAACGTAAACGTAAATCATAAATGTACGAATGGTAATATTTTTCAAGTGTTATATCTATTTTTCTCAGTCACATCCCATTCTTTTGTCGATTGACGACCTTTTAGTTTCACGAAATACAAGAAACTGTCCTAAATTTCAGGTAAGTGGCACTCTAAACTTAAATTGCGAACAGTTTCTTCTATTTGGTGAAATTGGAAGGTTGTCAATCGACAAAAGAATGGGACATGAGTGCTAGAAAACTCACTAATGCGCGAAATATTCAAGTCGTTTTTTCATTTTATTATATTGATTTTCAGTTGGAAACTTGAACTATTTCCAGGAAATTTTATATTTTTCATGTCGTACGTCAACAAAAACACTGGCCAGCGGACCGCGCCTTTTTCAACTGCGCAATAATTCGGGGCCGTCTGAACCGTTTCTACTTGGAATACATCATATTGCAAAATATACTCGACTGAGTACTCGTGCGCTGCCAGCCCTTCCGAGCCTGAAGTCGCAACCGTCTCTCGCCCCTTGAGCTGAGAAACTGCGTGAGCCAGCAGTTCTAGGAATGTCGAGTGTATTTATCTGTATTATTATTGATAGTATTTATTGATTTCAAATCGACCCGCGGTTTTCGGCACATGCGCAGTTGAAAAAGTTGCTTAGAGCAAGCGCAGCGATACAAGACCGTGGCAGCCAGTGAACTTCGCTTGACCAAAATCTCCTGCCCATCCACGGTAGAGGTGGATGCCCCTCCAGCATTGAAAATAAACAATCCTTACGATTCAAGGACGCGGAAATAGGGGAGACTTCACTGTTTTTAAAAGTGATTTGCTAACTTTTTACAAAGGGGTACTCATAAATATTGCAACAAACTCCAAAGAAATCATTACATAGTTATTCAGAATTATTTTTGGAGTTCAAATTTTTTGAAATTTAAATTTCATCTGAATTCTGGGCCTGAGAGATGAATATCGGTTTTGATTTCTTCTGGTAATTTTTACTTACTTTTTTTATCATTATGTTTTTTTTTTTTGAATAGTTAAAAGTTCTACAAGTTCCTGAAGCCTTCAAGAATATTAAATAATGATGTGATATCTATCACAAATAAGAATACAGTAGGAGGAATGGGGGATATACCATCTCACATGCGGCAAGTCTCTCTGCGGCAAGTCACAACTGCGGCATCTCTACCTAGCGGCATCTCTCCCTCATTGCTCGATCTTCTGAGATGTGTAGATTAGTCCTGATGTCCTGTACCTTAGCGATAAGATCTCTTAGTGCGACTTTCTCTATTTGAGGATTTTTTGCAGCAAATTTCGTTCTAAAATTGTATCCTTTTTCGCGTAGGTTTTCAAACTTTGCACTTCCATAATAGAGACGCACCAATTCCTCATTCATTGTGGTATCTCACTTGATGCTCTCTGACGGTATTTCCGTTGAGGTGGTTGGCTGCAAATAGCTAACGTTAGCCAAAGCATCCTTAGCAGACACAGTTGATGTTCCACGGCTTACCGTTTGTCGCAGATGTTTTTTCTGGTCAGCTGTTAGATAAGTGAGACCTGCCTCGTTATCTCGTGACTCACCATCATCACCGTCCCGCATGCTATGGCCCTTAGCGGTTAGGGTTTTGGTGTTCCTCTTAGTCACTTATCTCTTCGTTCTCTGTCTGTCTGGCATGGGAAACCCTGTGAGTAGCAATGCACTAGCCAACATAGCCGTCAAATTCATGAGAGGAAAACTCAAGCCCTACCGCGACGACAACGCAAGAACACCTCCGGTAGGATTATATACAGCAGCGGTAATTGATGTTCTCCCTCAACCTGGTGATGATCTAGCACAATCACATCCTCCAGAGGTAGATGGCATAATACAAGCAGAGCCAGAAGCAGAGGTTCAACAACCAAGAAGGCGATTAAAATGGACATATCACATGAACAGAGATATAATGCGCTTTTTTTTTGGCAAAGAAAAGCGGGCAAAGTGATAAAAGATAACATCATCGACTCTTCTTACCTAAGTTCCCAGAATTAGCCACGAGAATAAAAGAGCAGAATCTAGCAGATCAAAAACGCTCAATATCTGTAAACAGATTGCTTTCGGCTGTTGAAATAGCTGCCATCCAAATAAAAGTAGATCAGCAGCTTCCTAATGATGAACTACCCTTGGAAGATGTGGACAACGAAAACCTGATTGAAGCTGAAGGCATATGTGCAAGAGATAATGAACGTTAAGTATTCACAAGAACCACATCTGGACATTAATGAGGATGATCTGAGCAGCGAAATCCGACAAAAACTACAGCACCTTGAAAGGAATTTTGGTCATGCTTTACAAGAGTTCAGATATATAGAACTAACACCAAGGCATCCTCTGCCCAAGATGAACAACACAAATGATCGGAGTGCACTGATAGAACACCTTAACAGCAAGGTTTTAACTATGCATTTGAATGCAACGCAATCTGCGTTAGAGGTGCAAATTCTGGTACACTGTGCAGCTGTGGCAACCGTTAGAACGCTGGGCCGCAGAACTAGGCCTACAAATGCAGTCTTTGCTCCAGAAAGGGAGTGAGATCTACTATGGATGATCAGGTTGGATATGGATGTCAGCAAGGTAAGGTGCAAATTGGGTCGACTGACTCAATATGAAAAAGTAAAAAACCCAGTAAGACACCAAAGTGCCTCAACTGGAAGGCGTGACTAACTATTGGTCAGGTCTTTGGGGAAAAACTGACAGAAGCAATTTAAACTCTGCGTTGTTCCAACTAGAGATGGCAAGAGCTAGAAATAATCCTGAATGGTGCAAAACTTCTGGTACAAGTCCCTGACTAGTGTGTATCAGTGTTTTCAGAAGCTCATCGAACAACCAGATCTATTTCCAGGGTTTATGCTCCAGAGTACTACGTATATGTTGTCTAAAAAACCAGATGCTCAAAATCCATTCGATTTTCGACCGATAACCTCTCTTCCAACAATATATAAATGTCTTACAGCTATCATAACAGATGAGTTATATTTTCACTGTGACGAGAATGGCAACCCTACAGAAGAACAAAAAGGATATTGTAAAAACTCGCAAGGCAGTAAAGATCTAGTCATCATAGACGATGTTGCTATGACGTAAGCTCGTAAATATCGAAGAAACTTGCACATCGCATACATTGACTACAAGCTAGCGTTTCCATTCTTACCACATGACTATTTGCTTGAAGTCTTAAAAATATATAAAATTTGCCCACGCATTATTGACTTCCCAAGTCGTGCGATGATGCTTTGGGGTACAAGAATGAAGTATTTTGATCATGGACAATCAAGGATAACTAGATCAATACGTATTGCGACGGGTATTTTCCAAGGTGACTCCTTCAATGCATTATGGTTCTGTTTAGCATTGAACCCTCTGAGCACAACAATATATAGCATGTCTCATTGGTTCCGAATACATGATAACGAGGATGGTCATCGAGTGACCCATCTTCTATACATAGATGACCTAAAGCTATACGCTAGTTCGGACCAGAAACTGCAGCAAGTGATCAATCTCACAAAGCAGTTTTCCAATCATATCCACATGGAGTTCGGACTAGATGAATGCAGAATAGTACATTTAACCAGAGGAGAATTAGGGACCGCAGAGCTAGAGAACGATTTCGAAAGTGACATCAAGGCAATGGCTGAGAAAGAGTAATATAAATACCTGGGTATTATCGAATCTAAGGGTATACAGCATGGTTCTGAAGAGTTCTCTTAACTCGTCAAACAAGATCAGGGCAATTCCCACCTACGCCAACCCTGTCCGTAAGTACTCCTTTGGGCTCGTCAAATGGTCGAACACCGACCTCGAACGCTTGAACACAATTATCTGCGTAGAAATAACGAAGCACCGAATGCACCACAGTAATCCGGCGATCGAAAGGGTAGTTATACTACAACATAGAGGGGGTGGGGGCATTGTAGTACCAGAGCAGAAACAGTAGAGGAATTAGATATGCAATGGAGACAGCAGGCCATCTACGGTGAGCAACAGAAATTATCGCAAACACGTGCTACATCAAGACGTGGTTGACGGGTGCCGATTATGTGTAGATACCGACGAATCCATCCAGCACATTATTGATGGTTGTCGCGTAATAGCTTAAAGAGAATATACGCACAGACATAATAATATGGAAACGAAGATTACATCTTATATTGCGATGTTACTATCCAGGAGGATCATTACATCCGAGCCAATCGACCGGACATCGTAATGCGAAAAAAAAGGTGGAAGAGTCTACATCATCGACATTCGACCATGCGATCTCTTGAGTCCATTGCATCAGTGATGGGTCCTGATCAAGTGTTTTACTTATCTCAAGACGACAAAATCTGTTATTAATACATTACTTATTTATACCTACGTGACATTGTTCTTTTTTTAATTTCTTTTCCCGCCATATAAATTTTTCACTCCAATATAGAATATCTGTTATTTAATTTCCACTTCTGATTAATTTTCATATTTAATAACTGTAATTTTTCTTACGAAATATAATTTCACAATATTATGATCGAAAATGTATAATCAATTTAGATATAATTTCGTATAATTATATGTTACAACAACAAAAATATTGTTAATTTCTCCATGTTTTTTTAAAACTTATTTTCTGATAAAATACTTTATATAATTATTATATACAAATTTGTAATTTAATTATAAAATTTCATATAATTATAAGTTTAATTTCGTTTCTTAAGTTGAAAAATAATTTAAATTCATTTTCTCCAAGTTACGATTGAAACCTATCATAATTTCCGCAGCTAGGAAAAAGATTATAACGCTTTTTTTACTTAAAATTACTGTAATATTTGAAAAAATATGCAACTTTAATTTTGTATGCATAAAATCAATTATCATTATGAAGAATATCAATTAAATTAATTTTTCACTAATTTTGCCAATGCTTACTATGCAAAAATAGGCTGGAAATACTCTCAGCGCTATCTGCGCTCCACGTTACAGCTGATCGCTCTAGTGAACTAACGTCGATTCATTGGGCTTGAAACAGAGTATAGGCAGAGATGAGGTGGGAGATTGCTCATGTAATGGAATAAGAGACTCCGTCAAACAGTGTTTTGAGCTCTTCTTTGGTACCTTCCCCCAACGTTAGGAACCGAAAGAGTCCCGTCGTTACCGATCATGCACGAAGCTGAAAAGAGCCGGTTGGCGCCCAATTTAAATGCCTACATATAAAGTTTGGTACATTCGCGTAGTTCATAGATTAATTTAGAAAGAAAAGTATTGTTTTTTTTTCAAAATCTTTGTAATTATTGATTCATGCTCATTATATATATTCTTTACAATTTAACTAGTGCATAGGCGCATTTCAATTGAATAAAATGCTTATGAATGAATTTTATTGTATTTTTAGAACTAATTTACGAACTGAAGAAACAATCAGAGGGCAATGCAATTAAGAACTAATGCTTTTATTCATATTTTTACAGTCTGAAAATGTAGAATAGAATAGAATTTTATTTCTCAATGTACATCCTCATTAGACTTTTACATATACTACTTTTGTACATTCCGAATACAATACTTTTACTTTGGCACATTTTGCGATGCTTCGTAAATACAAAAATCACAAGTTTAGCTCATTCATGCCTTTCTCCGCTTATTATTCTTACAATCATTTATTCTGAAATTGCTTAATATTACCACTTGATATTCTCCCTTTCATGAGCCTTATTCTTTACAATTCCATAAAAACATAAGTATCTAAATTTGTACAACATTTAGCTTAACTAAAGTTGGTTAACAGTCTGTTTCTTTTAATAGACGCTTATAATTTCATCTTCGATTACTTCCTCGCTAGCTTCTTTGAAATTTTTCAAGTTTAAAAATTTATTTCTTCAATATAAAACCGGACACTCTAATAAACATAAACCTACAAAAATGTGTAACACAACAGGGTGGCGATTTGACGTGGAAACCTTGAAAATGACCTGTAATTTTGGATTTGTATTTGGAAAGGTTTAGAGATAATTAAAAAAATTTCTTAAGATTCCTGCGACAATTTAAAGTGATTTTTTATTTTTAAAAATAATAATTTTGAGATAATATTTAGGAAGGTTTAAAAAAAAGTTTTGATGTATAAATAACAATTTAACAGTTATTAACACTACTTTAAAAAGTGTTCAGTTAAAAAAAATTGTCATCTCTCTATTTTTAATCTTTCTGACTTAAAATTGCTTAAAATTATATAATTTTGAAACTATTGTGATAATTAAAAAAGACTTGACATCATAATTAAATTAATTTGAGTTGACCTGGAAAATTAAACAATCTTGACCTGGAAAGCCCTTGAAAATGATAGCGTAGTTTTATGTATTTTTTCTTAATTTTTCAACTGTACAATTTTCCAGATCAGCTTAAATTATTTCAATTATGATTTCAATACTGTTTTAATTATCACAATAGTTTCAAACCATTTCCATTTACAGGAATCTTAACAAACATTTTTTATTATCTTTAAACCTTTCAAAATCCTGAAGAAGCTTAACAATTTTATTTTGAAATCTGCATTTTCTTTTTAAATGTTTTGAAATCTTTTCATATTTTAAATCACTTTCCATATTTTGGCGAAGTTTACAAAATTCGAAATGACTCTCTTTTAAAAAGTGATTACTAAACAATCAACGTTTTGTAATTAAATTACAGGTCATTTTAATGGTTTCTACTTCAAATCGCCACCCTGTTGTGTTACACATTTTTTTTTTAAATAAAAAGAGGGCGAGATACCATAAAAAAATTTAAGAGGGCGTTTAGAGATTCCTATCTAAAGATATCGTACAAGTTATATATTTTTTCCTTCTACATCTTAGGAGATATTCGAAGAAGAAAATGGAGGATTTAACCGAAGGGACGATTTTCATTAGCCAATTTTATATATAAAGGGATGAAATTCTATAAATTTTTAATTAAAATTAACAATATTAGGGATATATCTATCATAAAAAGTTGAATTTAATTATTTTCATATAATACTGACGT
Organism: Andricus grossulariae; assembly: GCA_011634705.1. Classification (NCBI taxonomy): domain Eukaryota; kingdom Metazoa; phylum Arthropoda; class Insecta; order Hymenoptera; family Cynipidae; genus Andricus; species Andricus grossulariae. The sequence continues at coordinate 48,328,575 of JAABKJ010075445.1, forward strand.
AGAAATGTCAAGTTGAAAACCTCAAAATTTGACATTTCGAAGCATTATTTTGTCATTACTTTGATTACTGAAATTACTACTTAAATGGAAATGAGGGTTCGGATCAAAGAATGGTTCCAACGCTCGAAAACGCGGAAAAGTATTGTCCACGTGTCTCGCAATATCCAAATTTTTAAGTTTAGAAAATTAAAATTTTTAAAATATGGTCATATAGAAAAGGGCAAGACGAAACTTTTTTACATTTGCAGTTCTTTTGTCCGATAAATATTTTCAATAGTAAAAATGAAAAAGTGAAAAAAAATTTCCCCAAATTCAATTATTTTTTAAAGGAGTATCGTGCAGCCTCAGTAGTGAGCCAGATATTATAATTCATAATTTGATGAATTATCTTTAACTTAAATATTAGCATTAAGTATGTCTTGTGAGTTGCAAATTGCAACATTACAAAAGGTAGAATGTATAATAATTTGCTCTAGGATTCATCTCATATGAGACAAACATTTCATAAAATTTTGAGGTTAAGACGATCCAATTGTAAAATCTCAAAATATAAGTTTATACTTGACAACTATGTACAATCTTCCAAGAAACTTTTTTAATTTCCGTAACTAATAATAAGAACTACGCCTTGAAAAGGTCTCGGATCCGAGTCGAAACAGGTCGGCAATTTTTAAATAAAAACATCAATAAACCGGAAAAGACCTTCACTACATTAATATTTTAATTTTTTAAATCGGTTATATAACTAATAAATTACTTTTATACACTTGTTACATAATTATTTAAAAAAGCTTAAGACATTTTTTCATGCCAAATATGGAATAACCGAATTAAATTTTAGATACTTTTTTACTGTCTGTTTTTCATAAAATATAATATTTGATAGTAGAGTTTTCGAACACGTGAGAATAATTAAATTTTATTCTCTGTTCATTTTTGTCGATTTCCTGGTGAAGTTTTTTTTAAGAATTAAGACCAAGAATGTACATAAGCTCGTATTCAAACAGGCAGCTCCTACTTTTGATTAGTCTTTTGCATTAAATTGACAAAAAATAACATAGAATAATCTACGTGAACGTATAGATATTTTTCCATATATCTTGACTATTCAAGAAGCTCTTACCTTCACTATATTATTTCTTGCAGAGAAGGAAATCATCGACATTCATTTTCAAGGAGATTTTTTTTGTCCTGTGATTTGTCACATCTTTTTTCCGTGCTGTGACCTGAAGAATGATAAGAATCTTTTTTAGTACGTTGCATTACAAGCGCGAACTAGCGCGAGTTGAAAAAAAAAAGAAACGACGGAAAAAAAGTCACACGCATATAATGACAGAAAAAAAATGGCGGGACAGTATTTGCAATTACATTTTCTAACGCTACATAAAAAGTGAGAACAGAAATGGATGTTGCATACCAGATAATCATTCTGCGTTCAATTCTGACAAGCGAAATCGATTCAAGTCGAAAAATGTTGCCAAACATCACATACTGTAATGTCATTTATCGGTCTGTCAGTTTACGCATGCATTTTTTTCTGTCATCATCTGCGCGTCTTTTTTCTTCTATCGTTCTTTTTCTGTCATCTTTTTCCGACCCGAATCTAGCCTCCAGTATCAGTCGTAGATCGGGTCGGTTTTCGCTGTAGGCCAGTCAACGAAGGACTCTAACATCGAATTAAATCTAATAAAGCTAAATTTTCTATATAACTTCTACATGTTATGCTTAAACGTAAAAAAAAATCAGTAACTTTGAGCCTTATGCTTTTTTTATAATAATGAAAAATAGTGGAAAAATAATATTTTTAAAGTTTTTATTGATTTTCACTAAAACGGTTACTTTTAGTGAAAAATAATTATATAGAAAAGTGTTTAGCATCTTATTCTGCACGTATATGCTGTTATTTACTTTTTTATATGTAACTGTTTATTTAAAATGGAGGGATCAGCACCAATTTTTACACAAATATTCTTGCCTCATTTATTAATCGTTATGAAGACTTATCTTGATGACAGTGAACATAAATTGTCCCTATAAGCATTTCTCCAGGTTGCCTACCACTTCATATAAAGAAATTTGAAATAAATTAATTATCAGCTCAGTTAATACTTTTTTTTCATCAATCTTCAGCTTTAAATTTGGTACACTTAATTTGGTGCCTGAGGGTAGGGACTTCATGGAACGCTTGCTTCACATGTATACAAGATATCTGTAAAGTTTCAATAATTTCCTATATTTTTTTAATTGTAAGAATGCTTTCATTTACCTGTGTGAAATTTCTTGGAAAATGCTGAAATCTTGCACTTGCTACTAGGTGACAACGATGTTCTGCTACTGCCTCGATTTTTGCCTACTACTTCTAGTATTTTTTTTTACTTATCTCGGCTTAGCCTTTCCATTTCCAGACCTACAACATTTTTCTGTACAGTCGGATACAGACATAGTTTGAGCAAATTTGTTGTTCTTAAAGAAATATTTGCTCAAATATTTTGTGTTCATGTTTACTTGAGTTTTAATGGGTTTATTTTTTAATACTTCTACTATTTCAGTGGATAGAGGTAACTTTTCTTGTCGTATGACTTTTGAAAATTATTTGTTTTGATCATTAAAAATTTTCTAGAAGTAAAATTTGTTCATAAGAATGCGTATGCATTTGGGGCGTAGCGTAAAATACAAATTTTAGAAAAGAATAGAAAAAATTTCTTATCACTTTTAACCAAATGAATCGGGGTTACAGAAAGAAGCACGTTTTTCTTAATTCACTTCAAAATTATTGGTTGTTCTAAAAAAGTGTCTGCATAAATGTGAATGATTTTCCTTTTCTCTTACTTTTACTTATCTTTAATCAACAAAAACATGCGCAAGAAATATTTTTAATTTGCAACGCAAGATCTGTGCAAAAATCAGGATTTATAACAATTACTTTATGCTCCAATTTTTAACTGCTTAATCGATTCCTTCCATCACAATCGTTACTGAAATTTACTGAAATTAAATAGGATATTGAATACAGCTTTCGTGAAACCTTTACACAAATCATGATTTTTAACAATTACCCTCATCAATAGAAATATCCCTCAATGTAGGAAATGCTAGGAAATAGATATTACTGCTTCACTTTTTGAATGCTGAATCGATTCCCTCCTTTATAATTGTTACTGAAATTTGCTGAAACTGTATATGACATTGAAAACGCCTTTCTCAAGACTTATGCAAAAATCAGGATTTATACAAATTACTCTTATTAATAAAAATAGACCCAAAAGTAAGAAATTGTAGTATATATATAATTAAAAATTAAAGGTTAACAACCACCGCAGGGTCCCACAGGGAGTAACTGTCATCTAAAAAATGACATCGGCTCCCAGTAGGACCGCGGTAAATCCCATTCATGGCCACGTCTCACCAGGTCCTTTTTAAACTTGAACAAAGGAACTGGAATATGAATCAAAATTATGTCCATCTAACAGAAACAAAACTAAACAAATCGGACGACTAAAGCAGCAGGCATAAGGACTATTGTCCGCCCTCAAAACCCTGAAAATCAAGGTCATCCTCGTCTAGAGGATCGCGGTTAGTCGTAAAAGGTTTCTCCTTGCCTAAGCTGGATAGAGCCCTTCGGATTTGATCGCACGTTTGATTGTTGTCCACCAATAATTCATTGGACAATTCTCTGAATGAATTATGAGAATGACGCGATAGATCCAAAGCAGACGGGGATATAACCTGAGATCCGCTTTGATGATGAGTCACTTCTCTAGGAGGAGAGGGAATATGAACAGAGGGGGACAGATCGGGAGAAGGCACAGAGTTGCGACCTCTTGGACGGAAAGTACCCATCTCCTCCAACCTTCTCTCTGCCTCATCATAATCGCAGCTGTTCCAGAACCGATATCGCATAATTTCGAACTCATATGCGTACACTGTACAATCTCGGGACGAGGCCAGATGCTGTCCCCGGCAGTTTGAACATAGAGTAAGTCTCAATCTGTTCTGACAACTGTCCGTCCTATGGAAGCCCGCACAAAACTCACAGATTGGCCGCGATGATCTGCACTGATCAGATGCATGACGGAATCTCTGACAGAGGTAACATCTCCTGGGAGGGGGGTCACAGGAGTTAGGTTGAACGTATAGTTAGAGATCAAAATAGTACGTGGAATTTCGGAACAGCAAAACACAAATTCCACTCTCTCGTTCAAGGATCCATCATTGTTGGTTCTACGTCTTACCGAAATTACTGTCTCCAATGTTTCCAATGACACTCTAGCGACAATCTCTTGAATCGAGTATTTAATAGGAATGTCATTAGCAAAAGCTTTTTTAACCGTAAGGGATGGCGGGATATATACCTTGTACCCCATTCCTTTAAGTTCAGAGGAGGTAACCAAGGTATTCGCATCTTGTCTCTCTAAGCAGAAGATTTTGACTCGGTTTTGACCATTTCTGAAAATCTGGCAAGGCTTTAACAGAACCCTGTCAATCCTGTCCGACAGTTCGAGAGGGTCATATCTGCCGACATTCCTGCCCTGGACCGTGCTCTCAAGGAAAACCATGTAGGGAGGAGGAGCGGAATCGGGATAAAGTAAGACCGACGGGCCTCCTGGCTTGGACCAAAATAGGAACTTCTCAGGGCAGGGCTCCAAGGAGACAACATAGCCACGTATTGATGGGGCTGAATCCCTCACGTCACTATAGATTTGCTGAGTAGTTGCCACAGAACCAGGAGTAGGTGAAGAGCTAGAGGAATGCGCTTCAGGATTTGAGGAACTCTGATTTGGGGGGAGCGAAGCTGAATGGAGGTTAGGTTCTTCAAGACGAACTTCCGAGATTTGATTGACAACACCCTGCAAAAATGGACTATCATTTCCGGAATCCGTTCGCTGCTACTTGGTACCCTCATCAGTGCGTGGAGAGAAAGAACCACGCCTTTTTTTATTCTTGTCCTTTCCGCGAGGTCCCCCTTTAGTAAGAGGAGGAGAGGCACGAGGGGGACGTGGTTCTGTTAAGGAGCCACCCGGTACTCCTGTTCCAGCCCTTAAGTTCCCAGCACCGCGCCCACGAATACTGGAATTGGTGCCAACTCTTACTGTCCCCAGTCCCATATTGACACGCCGTCCAGGGGTATCAGGCTCCGTTGGCACGTAACGCGGCATTGCACGGAGATCAGAAGTCCAATCTGCGAAAAAGAACTAGTTACTACCGGCAACTGTACCCTCTCATAACAGAGATCCAGTATTAAACTTATTTGCCTATATTCCAAAATTAGAGAACATTTGTCTATCTATAAGCACTACCAGAGACCCGTCCGCACGAGGAAAGTCAGGAACTACGTAGAAGCATTAATTAAATTAAGCAACATCAACCCGAGTCGTGAGTCACTAATCACAAATACAAAAAAAAAAAAAAACTCCCCTGATCAGCACCACCGGAGAGGCGAAATAAAAGACAGTTATCATCACAAAAGGCACCATACAAAAACTGTCGGCAAGATGGGGTATGTACGTGTGTATGTGTGTATGCGTACAAACACCTACATAGATTGTGACTGCAACTCTTGACTACTTAATTAAGCAATACATGCAGACACATTAAAAGCTAAAAATAAAATTAAATAGAATTAAATCTTTTAAGAAAAAGCATAAGCCCCAAAAAAAACCGAGCCACAACGAGAATCAGTCCTGAATAGGTGAGATAGAGCAAGGAGAAATTGGAGGGAAAATTTGGAGGTTAGAGGCGGGAATATGAGACTGGAACGCGTTGCTCGACCGTTGCGGACGATGGCAAAGTTCAAAAGTTTTAAATTTGACCTTGCGGATAACCTCTACAAGCGATTCAGTTTCAAGCAACACTCGCGTTCCAATGGTATCTTAATTTCCATATTTTAATCCCTCACCATCCAGCAGCAGTGAAGCAGTGAACGCCCGCAGTAAGCACAAAAAAATCAAGAGCGGCAAAAAACTTTTAATATTCCACATTACCACATTACTTTATTTACAAAAAAGCCGCTTATCCACACCAACACCTTATCAATGTTCACCGCATCATTCAAACTTCGAAAATCTCAAATTACACAATGCACAGCTGGCGCAACGAAGCGACGCAAAAAAAATCAATCAGTTCCACACATGATATTAAACACAACCGCTCGCTTCCAACGCTGAGAAACGAGCGCGGCGGCAGCATCTGCTGCTCACACTATATCAGTCCTTGATAACGCAGTGTTGAGGTGTTAGTTTGAAGCACTATTCATGTAATGCCAGGTACGTGTAGCCGGTGTGTACGTGTGCCTTGTGCTTGCTCATATGACATATGTGCACTGTCGGTGCAGCCCTCTGCGCTGAGCTTGATAAATCGCCGTCCTCATAGGTACAAGGTTGTGGACGCCTATTCGGGACATGCATATATATATATATATAATTAAAACCTAAAGGTTAACAACCACCGCAGGGTCCCACTGGGAGCAACTGTCATCTAAAAAATGCCTCGGTGAACAGGGATAATGCTGGCATCGTAGCAGTCTAGCAAGTCATCCTTGAGTTAATTCGTCCACTCAATGTGGGCGTTTCGCCGATTCGTCGTCGTGTTATATATATATATATATATAAATTGGTAACAATGCAATACTCAAATTTTCATACGAAGAAATTAATTTTCAAGGATAAAAAATTATGTTTTAGGAAAATGGTGACATTCTGCAGCTGAGTTATCAAATGTTGAATGAAATAATTATTCTTCAAATAGAACAATAGAATTTTTAACCAAGAAGATGAATTTTCAATTAAAATAATTATTCTTCGAATGGAATAGTAGATTTTTTAACCGAAAAGATGAATTTTCAACTAAAATTATGAAACTTTAATTGGAATAGTTGACTTTTCGACTAAAAAGATGAATCTTTAACCAAGAATATTGATTTAGCAACCACGGAAAAGACCAACTTTCAATAAAATACATGAATTTTAAAGAAAATAGTTGAATTTTCAACATAAAAAGGTCAACTTTCAACCAAATAGTTACATTTTCAAAAAAAAAAACAATTAACCGAAAATGCAATACTTCAATTTTCAGTTGAAGAAATTAATTTTTTAAATGAATACCGCTTTTTTAGCAACATAGTTACAATATGCACCTAAGTTATGAAATATGGAATAAAATATTTAATCTTTGACGGGAATAGTAGAATTTCAAATTAAAAAGATGAATTTTCAACCAAAAATGGAGCAAATAAAGGTCAGAAATGTGAGGTGCCACGGCGAGAGGGATCTCGTTCTAAATGTAGTTACTACTTTTCTTGTTGAACTGGAGAAAAATTTTTCAATGAACTAGTCGGTACACAGACTATACATGGGCAATTTTAAACATTGCCTTGTATACATAAATAACACAAATAATGTAAATAGCCTACCTCTTAAAGAATTGATGACTTCCTCATACACTCTTTTCGACTCCAGGAAATCAGCTAATTCGTCAGAAGTTTGACAGGGATCCTAAAGAAACAAATTTTCCACTTTGTAGACAGCTTATATTTTTGTAAACATATTTTAAATGGGTCGCAGGCCTGACGAGAAAGCGGGGGGAGGGGGGGGGGAGATAGCGGGCAGATTCTCCCCGGGACCGGAGTTTTCATCAGCCTGAATTCAAAATTTTTAAAATTACATATAGGGGCCCGTCATTTCTACCCCCCGGGCCCCGGGTTTCCTCTCGACGGGCCTGATGGGACGCATCCGGATTCGGAACTTCGAAAATTCCGATGCGCAAGAACTCTCATAATTCCTCAAATAAAATTTAAAAACTGGGTCCTTTTCTTTTAAGCTTGCACTTGCTCATACATTTAACAATAATAATTAAAAGACACTTACCCTAAGGAAATCTGATGTAGTCATCGATTCACGAAGCAATAAAAACTGTAACGTTTTAAAATTCACGTCTTGATGCGTTATCTACTACCACGAAAATTGGAGTGAAAATGGAAAAGTACGCCGAAACGACGCTGCACTGCCCGATGCCCCTACCCTCTCCCCACACCACTGCGCTTCTAGCACACTCCAAATCCGTTGGAGTCACCTCACGCTCCCGTTGAAGTGATAAGCATGGTCACTCCTCTTTGGGGTAAAAGGAGTGACTGAAGAGTTGGAGTCAACTGATTTTGACTATAATTGGGACCGAAAATGTAACTCCAACGGAGGAAGTCAAACTTCTAAATCCAACGGACAGACTTCATGACTCCAACGGAGTTGATATAGCAGTCGCTCCAGAGTTAAGAGTTACATTTTCGCTCCAAGAAGTTTAGAGAGATAATATATATAATATATTTGTTCGCGTCATTGAGACGCATCGATAGCCAAAATTAAGAACTTTTCATGATCTACCATAACCTATCAATATAGTTTTTAAATTTTTCAACAACATTAGTTTCCTTGTTTATAAAAGTATTTTTTTATATTAGGGATATAACTGTACTGCATTTTATGTAATTGTTTGCGTCTTCGAGACGCGTGGATTGATCTTTTGACGAACTTTCTAAGACCATTATTGATTAATCAACAGCTAGTCAGTAAGTTTTTAGAAAAGTTACATTGTTTCTATAAGGTTTCAATTTGAAATATAAAACTACCGTAGGTTAAAAATTTGTTCATTGTAACAGAACACATCAGTTGACATACTTATAAGGAAGCAAAATGATCATAAAATGAGCACAAATCAATACACCCATAATGAATACGTCCATAGTACTTTGCAGCCGTATTAATTTTGTTTAAATAATGAACAACTTTTGTCTGATATTAAATAATCGCACAAAATAATAGCTATTAGCAAGGTATGGTGTTTACCTTTTAAAATTCAGATTTTATTATCTTTATGTACACAGATTTTCACCCAAAAATACACATCTGAAGTACTTAAATATCATTTATACTAAAAAACTACTTTGGTTGACTAGTTTGTGTATAATTGGAATTTTTGTATCAATCTTAAACGACTGGACGTCATTTTTAATCAGTTTCCGCACGAAGCACTAATACTTTCGAAAAAATCAGATAACTATCTGCAAAATGGCACATTTGAAAAATAAAATTTGAAAAAATGCATTTTAATTTTTCAATAAACCAAATTCCAATAACATTTTCAAAATTGAGCCCCGGCAATATTGTTAAAACTTTATCAGGGTTTGTTGAAAAAAAAAACATTAAAATATGTCGAACAGTATTGGCTAAAAGTTAATTTGCCCACAGACATTTTGCCCATTTTTTCTCTAGAATTTAATTTTAACGACCTACAAATACTCGTATTATTAGGGAAACAAATTTTTTCAGAACTCTTTTTGTCGTGACAGTTTACAAGAAAATATGAAGAAAATCTCTTTTTCATAATAAAATGAAACTCTGACATAAAAAAGGTTTATCCTATATAATTTAATTTGGGCCCTAGTTTTTTTGTTTTTTTTTTATGAATTTTTGAAAATCACGATTTTCGTGCTATATGAGATCTACCGTGGCGCACGAGATTTTCCCAACCGAAGTCAGTGGTACAGCGGTAAGGTGGTTAGCTGAGGAGCACGATACTTGTATCAACGATTTATTTTATAAAGGTAAACCATCGATGTTGACTAATAGTTTAATTACTTTTCCCTCAAAAAGTTCTTCGAGAATTTTTTCTTCCAAAAAACTTTCTATTCCAATATACATGTAAGAATCATTCGTCCCTCTTAGATTATATATTTTTTATTCTGTCCCCAGTTCGTTTTGTGCCTAATAATGTTTCTGCACATTTTGGCAAATCTTTAAGTCCGTAATCTCGTAACAACTTTAGCAATTCATCTAATGCCATTTTAGGGCCAAAATGCTCCTTCGTAATTAAATTGACGCTATTTATTGATTATTCATTTCTGGCGCGTATGAATTGTGTTCTTTACAATTCAATATTGAACGCAGATTTTTTCAGATTTTTACAATGAAATTCAAAGGTCGCTCAAGGCCATTTTCTTGATAAAATGTTGATTCATTTTGATTTTCTCTCGTTTTTTATAGAGAAACAGTGTCAATTCATTCATTTCGGCAAAAAAAACATTAGTCCAGTTGTTTAATAAATGTTTGTGATATTATTTGAAGGACATTCAAGGTCATTTCACAAAAAATTACCTTTTTTCTAAATTGTGATAATGAGAAAACAGTGTAACACTTGCATATTAGATGGTAGTTCATCGCCAACTAAGTTTTCCTCTTTCTTTTCTAAAAAGTAAAGCACCCCTTCTTCTGCACTTATGATAATTATTGTTTCGTAATTACAATTTTACAACTAAATTTGATCAAATATTAATAAAGCTGCGATATTCTACTGTTTTTAATACTTTTTATTTCTTATTCAAAGCAAAATTTAAAAAAATTACCACCATGAAAAAGAAAAACTTTTTGCATGGCCATTTTTCACAAAATGACCTTGAATGCCCACAAAGTAATATGACACACAGTTATTGAACCTTTTGAATAATTTTTTTGCCGCAATTAATAAACTGACAATCAACATTTTATTAAGAAAATTACCTTGAGCCACCTTTGAATGTCATTGTAAAAATCCGAAAAAGATCTGAGTGCAATATTGAATTGTAAAGAACAGAATTCATACGCGCCAGAAATAATCAATAAATAGCGTCAATTTAATTAAGAATGAGCATTTTTGCCCTAAAGTGGCCTTGAGCGACCTCTATATATATATTTTTTTATTCTTAAATGAATAAGAGGTCATTTCTCGGTTTGTAAGACTTTTCCCGATCATTAAAATAAAATTCTTTTAACTTTTCAGGTCTGAGAACCATTTTTAAATTATATATTGAAAATTATAGAGTCTATAAACTGAAACATTTTCTAATCTAGATTTCTCAAACTCAATTATTCTAAATCTTTGAACCGGAATCGTAGAAATTTTAAAGTTCCACTGTGTATTGGAAATCAAAAATATATTTTTTTTATTTGTATCATGTACGGATTTAAAAGTATGTAGGCATCACCTTTGAGAAGACGATAATGAATCAGCACTACTGGCATTATCATTTCTGCAAATCAAATTAAGAGAATCAAACTAAGAGAATTAAAAAACTGCATTGCATAATTTAATGTAAATAGCAGTATATGATTTATGAAAGTGATTATTTTATAAATGCAAGGCGACGGGAAGAAACTAATATGGAAAATTAAATTTGAGTGAGTTTACCCAAATGCAAACCAAATGTAACCTAGGGTTTTCCTGAATTTGGAAATAATGCTTCTATTATTTCATCAAAACAAAATTTTCATAATATAAGAATTCTATGTGGCTATATCAACTCTACAAATCTACGTGCATAGCAAAACTGTATTATACAATCACATGCATTTCTAATAGTAAACATAACCTATGAAACTATGCAAAGTTTAATATAAGGCAAATATTAGGATTTTTATTGTAAAAAATATATAGGTATGGGTAAGTGAAGATTTTTACTCACTCTGGAAAGATAGAATCACGAGTAGAGTGATCTCTACTTATTTATGTTGAAAAATTATTGTCTGATGAAGCATTAAATTCAGACGTGGATCCAGCTGATGATACATTCATCAACTTGCCTGGAGGCTCTTCTTCATCACTGCTAGGACTACTTGTTCTTTTTCTTTTTAATTCCCAAGATTTGCATAACTGATAATAACTGCACATGATTGTTGCACTTTATTAGACACTCGCACCTTCACTCTATCTTGATCAACGCGACTGCAAACCGGACAGCGTAGACTCGAAATCTGTCTGATAACGGATCGAATCCTGGTGAACTATGGTTTGCTACGGTAACGAAAAAATAATAAAGAGAGGCATTTATTACACTTAAAAACATGGTTTTCCGGAGAAGGGGACACTTACGGCCATGCGCTGCATCACTGCTGGGCTGTACTCTGGCTTTTCCTATTAAAACATGTCAAGCCAAGGTAAAGACGAAATTTGGAACAGCAGTGTGCCGAGTCTGGGCCGAACTCTGGCTCTTTATCTTACAACATGGTTTGCCGTAGTACAAGTAACACTGGGCCCACTGATGCGCCTTTGTTGGGCCAGACTCTGGCTTTTCCTCTTAAACCATGCTTAGCCAAGGTAAAGACGAAATTTGGAACAGCAGTGCGCCGAGTCTGGGCCGAACTCTGGTTCTTTCTCTTGAAACATGGTTTGCCGTAGTACAAGTAACACTGGGCCCAGTGATGCGCCTTTGCTTGGCCAGACTCTGGCTTTTCCTATTAAACTATTTTTAGCCAAGGTAAAGACGAAATTTGGAACAGCAGTGCGCCGAGTCTGGGCCGAACTCTGGCTCTTTCTCTTAAAACATGGTTTGCCGTAGTACAAGTAACGCTGGGCCCAGTGATTCGCCTTCGCTGGGCCAGAATCTGGCTTTTCCTATTAAACCATGTTTAGCCAAGGTAAAGACGAAATTTGGAACAGCAGTGCGCCGAGTCTGGGCCGAACTCTGGCTCTTCCTCTTAAAACATGGTTGCCAGTAATAACAGTAACACTGGGCCCAGTGATGCGCCTTTGCTGGGCTAGACTCTGGCTTTTCCTATTAAACCATGTTTAGCCAAGGTAAAGACGAAATTTGGAACAGCAGTGCGCCGAGTCTGGGCCGTTTTAATATCTTGATATTCAATTTCAATATCAAGATAGTACACCTTAATATCTAAATCGTTGTCTCATAGTTAAAAATCCAGATGTTGCGTCTTCACATCAATTTTTCTTATTCTGCAATTACATAATTCAATCATTTTGATGTGAGACTGATCTGTGGTAGTTAGTTAGTGTGAGCTGGCCCAGTCGAATTGTTAGAAAGTCAATAAATTGTTTAAATCATTTAAAACCTTGTTTTGCGTGATAAAGAATACAATAACATTTCAAAAAAGAAAAAGATAGACATTCTAGTAAGGTAGATCGGGGAAGACGGACGGCCGAAGCAAGAGTGACTTTTCAAATAATATCGTCATTTTTCATTGATCTCAAATCTTCACGTAAAATAATTTATTTTCTTCGACAAATGGCGCTGTACATTTAAATATTGGAAATTGTCGTTGTAGGAAAATTAGGTCAATGACAAGCTGATGTTATGGTAGAATAAAACATTCCATGACATGATTATGGAAATTAAACCTTAAATTAAATCGTCTAATGGACTGGATAAATGGTGGCCTCAGATAGAATAAAATTCACCAATGTTTTCTTGAATGACTTTTCTCAAATTTAAATACCTTAAAAGGACAAGTTTGTCAACTTTGATCTAAGAGATAAACTCCATATTAGTTATCTGTAAACTAAAAACAACCGAAAATGAAAAAATTTGCAATATTACATTCTTATGTATATATTATATATGTATCATATATTACATCATTAGCTGATTCAATTTTCACAGTAATAACTAACAATTCCAAAAACTCACCTCTAGCATATTAAATGAACCTAATCACAGCTGCATTCAACTACGAATGCAAACAAAATGTTTAAATCTAAAATAATCACAGTCGCGAACTTCACACGGCTCGTTTTCATTGTCTTTTTTTAATAATTAGAAACAGTGCTCATCACATAAAAAAAAGTCACAAACGAATTTTTAGATCTGATTCAGGCGTATGACCTCCTCTGGTGTGGGCGGGTGGACGACAGTAACTGGAGGGTCTTGGAAGAATCGAGATAAGTCAGACAAAAACTGTTGATTTTCTTTGACGACCACTCTCTTTTCACTCTAGACTCCTCCTAGCGTTAGATAGTACTCATATTCCGTCAACAACATGCTGCCTGATGTTTAGTAGCTTTTACTTGGTGAGTGCGTGATAACGGATCCGCAGTTCGCCCGCGAAACCTTACCAAGAAATTTCTTCCTACTTGCAAAAAATGTTGATTACTTTGAGGCACTATTGGACAAGTCTTCCCAGGAAATCACTTCCCAATTTCGATAAACACAAGTCGTGATAGGTGGGCATTTCTTCTCAGGTGGTATGAGATGCACAGCTCCTTGCAGATATTTATTTTCTCTGTGTCTTTTTTAGCGTATGCTGGACATCGTAGACTTCTGCCCAAAATGTCTCGACATCCTCTGGCTTGGACGGGTGTGCAAGAGTAACTGAAGAGTCTCAGGAGAGTCAAGATGGGTCAGAGGAAACCTGTTCTTTTTTTTTGAAACACCTCTCTCACCGCACTAGACATCACCTAATGTAAGATACTAACCGTATTCTATCAACAATGTGCTACCCGATGGTAAGCAGTTTTGGTTTTTTGAGTGTGTGATGAAGGATCCGTACTTTGCGCAAGAAATATCAGAACCTGACAGTGAACTATATTCGTGCTGACTCGATGCACTTGCCTTTTGGTTTTAGGTTCAGCTGTCGGTTTCGCTTCACGGTTTGCGTCTTCCAAAGCTCTCGTTGTATCATATACACCACCATTGATGGTCCGAAGGTCAGACTCTTCAACAAAATCTGCACTAGACGCCTCATCAAGTTAAGCCAGATCTTCGGGCTTGGGAGAAACCTAGAACTTAATGTTTCTCCTAGTCTTAAGACAAATGTATCAAAAAAGGTTCGAAGAAAAAGTATTTACCTACAAAAAAATTGTTTGAATACCTTTCATAGGGTAACTTGAATGCAATAATGATAAAAAATAAAATTTGTAATTCATTTTGTAATACATAGAAAAGCAGTCTCGGTCCGATGTACAGAAGTAATGACACATTCATTTAATTTTAATAGAGTTCAACTTAATATAGGCAAACTAGAAAGTACAAAGATTTCTATTTAAAAATATATATCTGCCCTACGAGGTCATTATCAACGCTTAAAATTGAAAAATAAATCGATACATTTGAATATGTTCAACCATTTTTATTTTTATTTCAGGTCGTTTCAAAATTGTTCAATTGTTATTTTAATGAATAAACTTTTAAATTATTTAGTTTTAGATATTTGATTCAGAATTGTTCATTTCCAAAGAACAAGCAAATATTGCTAAATATTAGAACGTTGCTCTTTATTTTCATACAAATATTTTCAATTGATTGGGTTAAAAGTGAAATATGTCAGACGAAAACAATATTGGAACAGAATTTGAAATTACATAAAACCTTTATATTATTGAACAGATTCAGAATCGTCTCGTAAATTCCATTATTCTTCATTTAATCATACGCGAAATACAGTTCAGTTTTAAAAATCAGGAATCAATTTATATTCACAGTTGATCAACCTAAAACGTATTTCATGAAAAATTTCGAACGCTTCTAATTTTATCATTGTTTAAGTCTGCAAAACTCCGTTTTAAAATTCATTACATTGAATATGTACTCTTAAAAATGAATACATAAAATTCAGAATTTTTTATGTAAGATTTAGAATTGCGCACTGTAAAGTGAACGAGTTCATCATGGGAAACATCAACAGGGTGAACTCAACATTACCAAAAAGTTTAAATTGAACTCATTTTGAATTGCATTATATCGCACGATATGTATGGAATTTTATACAGTCGAACTCGGATTCAAGGTTTCCGAATTTACGGATTCCGAGAATTGACGCCGCGCCGCGGGTAGGCTTGTCAGCAGCTGCGCGGGGTGTGAAGATTTCACGAAAGCGTGACAAAACGTAGCTAAATCCGGTTTAGTTAGGGTAGGTCAGGTCCAATGACAGCCCCAAAACCGACGTTAAATCCGAGTTCGACTGTATGGCCATGAATGGGATTTACCGCGGTCCTACTGGGAGCTGATGTCATTTTTTAGATGATAGTTGCTCCCAGTGGGACCGTGCGATGGTTGTTAACCTTTAGTTTTTGATTATATATATCAAGAAGATAACAGCTTTCCACTACGAACACTGTTTCTGGGGGCGATGCCCATTTGATCCACGTCTACCTGCTTGCCTTAACCTCTCTACTCAAGTTCGCCTTATGTATCTGAGTGATCACCAGATACTTTCACCGACCCTTGCTAGTGTGTGTGTGTGGGGGGGGGGGACCTTCGTGCTAATAGGGAGTTTAATACGAAACATATAAAATATTTGATTTTGCAATTAGTAATTTAGAAATATTATATTCGAAATCTACGTTTCTTGGCGATTCCAACGATATATCACCTGCATTAGTAATTTAAAAATGAGACGGGCGATATGTTATTTGCCTTCATAAGCTGAAAATTAGTAGTGTTTTTCAGACCATGTGTATGTTTACTGAGGTTCAAATGCAATAGTTGTAAATGGCCCGTATGATCAGAAGTTTCAAACTGTCATAAAGCTAGTTGTCGCAGATTTTAGTATGTTTTTATATGAGCAGCCATAGAAATTAATTGCTCTTTGAACAGGAGCAGTCGAAATGTAAAGTTTTACTAGCGTCAAGTTTTATATGGATTTAAGACTGTCTCAAAGCTTTATAAATAAAATTTGTTTGAGCGTTAATTGCTTTTTAAATTGTCTTAGAATTTACATAACAAATTCTTTAGAAATTCAGAACCCCACTATTTTTCTACCATGAGTTGTCAATTTCAGATAGTTTAATTTTAATATATTTTGATTTTAAACGACAAAATTTTGAACTTAATAATTTTAATCGTTTCATTTTTAGCACTTTATTTAGAATTATTATCCATTCTTGACATTTTCCAATTAAGTATTAAAATTTTTTTAATGATTTTTTTTTAAATCTTCAACTAAAAATCGAACAGTTTTAAGATATTATATTTAACGTTAAAAAACGTTTAAAAAAATAAAAGAGAAGATCGCTATGATTCCAATTTTTTAATTTGCACAATTTTAAGCATTTTAATTCGAAATTGTTTTTTTAGTTGACTCTAAAATTTTCAATGTTTTGAAACATTTTGAATTAAACAATAAATCACTTTTCTATGCCTACTCCTAAAATCTTCTGAATTTTGAGGCTTGATTTTGAGAAATTATTGTCTTAATTATTTATTGTTTTGAATTGATTCTGGATGTATTTAATTCAAAATAGCTTAATTACAAATTCCCTTAATTGAAAATTCTGCAACTATCTTGTCTTTCAATTTTATATTTTACGGTTTCGAATAATTAAAAAAACTGGACAATTTTGTACGGTTAAAATTGAAACAAAACCGTTTAGAATTCTTAAATCCAAAAGTAATAAAGGGTATAGCCGGGTTAGCATGCAAAAAATGCCCACAAAAGGAATCAGATATTGAGTTTGTCATTTGAAAGCATGCAATTAAAAAAAAAAAAATTCCAAAATTTCAAAACGTTAGCAGCCATATTGGATGAGTTAGGGAGGCAACGTCCATTTTTTTTCTCTATTTCTATCATTAGAAAAAATCCAATAAAAAAAATACAGAACTTCTTCTTTCAATCATTTTCAGCGTGCATGATTTTTGTTCGAACATTTTTTGGCGGGAAATTCAAACTCAAAAAATTGTTCAAAATTTAAACAGAAACATTTTGTGTGCAATGCCCCGCCTAAAAATCGACCATGGAGGGGCAAAATATTGATTTGCCCCCCTCTGAAATCGAATAATTGAATTCAGCGGATCGTCGAAACCGGAATTCTACAATTCTTTCTTGCCTTGTTCAGTCTTTGAAATCTATCTAGAATCTTTGAGACAGGATTGCAACCTTTGTCAAATCTTTGGGAAATCTTTGCGAAATATTTGGTAATATTTGCGAAATTATTTAAATCTTTTTTAAATATTTAGGAAATCATTGAAGTCATTTAAAACAATCCGAAATCTTTGAAATCTTTAGGAAATCATTGAAATCTTTATCCGTTTGTAATCTGTCTAAAACCTTTGTGAAATAATTGTAATCTTTCTGAAATCAGTTCAGTTCATATTTGAAATATTTTTGATATATTTTGTAATGTTTGTTAAATTATTTAAATCTTTGGGAAATCATTGAAGTCCTTGTCAACTCTTTTAAATCTATCCGAAATCTTTGTGAAATCTTCATAAAATTTTTTAAAAATTGTTGCAATCTTTGTCAAATCTTTGTGAAATCTTTTACATCCATCCGAAATCTTTGCGAATCTTTGTGAAATCTTTATGAAATATTCGGGAAATTATTGCAATTTTGTAAAATCTTTGAAAATCTTGCGAAATATTGGAAATAGTTTCGAGATATTCGGTAATATTTGTGATATTATTGAAAACTTTGTGAAATATTTGATAAATTATTGAAGTCTTTTAAATATATGCGAAGTCTTTGAAATCTTTGTTCAGTCTTTGAAATCTATCTGAAATCTTTGTAAAATAATTGAAGTCTTTGCGAAATCTATCTGAATACTTTGCGAAATATTTGAAATCTTTGAGAAATTATTGAAGTCTTTGTGAACTCTTTTAAATCTTTTCGAAATCTTCGTGAAATCATCAGGAAATCTGTGTATGTGTGTATTTTATTACTTTTACTTTGAGGAGTTTGAGGGCTCCGTTCCCTTTACATCTTTTACAATTTCACTTTACCACTATGCCTTATGCTTATCTTAACCTACAATCGCTTTGCATTCTTATTATTTACAAGTTCCTAAATATTATCAAACTAACTATTCAATTTTGGCTTACTCCTCCTCCATGCATTCTCTTTTCCATTTTCTCTTCTAAGCTGTTCATCCACTTTTCCCCTTGTCCACAACCACTCAGTATCCACCGAACTTTATCTACCACGCCCTTTCCGCCTTCCTCTTCCCCTGTACATCTCTCCAACACGTGCTCGCACGATTCCCTTTCATACCCACATACCCTACACATTTTCATTTCTTCACTCATCCAATATTTACACTCATTCATGCCGACGTAGTTCTTCTTGACTTCGAGAAACGAACCATGTTCGTTATCGAATTTTTGGCACCAGCTGACAAAAACATCATGGCCAAGGAGAATGGAATGAAAGAGAGGTATAAATACCTTACAAGGGAGTTGCGATGGTTATACCCAGAATATTCTGTTAAGCTGATCATCCTGATCATCAGAGCTCTTGGTGGTGCCAAGGTTACACTGGTTAATAACCTGAAAAGCATCCCTGCGTGTCCAGAAAATGCTGAAACACTTGCGGGGGAAATGCAGAAGGCGGTCGTCCTTGGGTCGCTCCGTGTACTCAGGGTACACGGAAATTTTACCGGATCATCGTATTGAATTCGTCGCAGACTGGCCACCGATCTCACGGTTGTGAGATGTGGTTACGCTGAAATTTTTCCGCGATTTCGCTGGGAGCGGGTGCAAGTTTTAAGATTAACACCTGTTGCCGGCGAAATCCTGCGGTTGTCCTTATCAAAAACTTTTAGTTATACATATATATATATATATATATATATATATCCACAAAAACCGGCAACTTGTGCTCGCATATGCCCGCACAACGTGCGACCTTCACGACATTCGACGCACCTGTCACGCATATATGCATATATCCTCATATATGAGGACGCATCTGCGTCATCTCTTGCATGCACGCCGTGCGACAAAATCTGCAAACGTGCGACGCGCGCGCGTGGCACTATACGCGCATATTGCTATCTTTTTCATGCCGCTGGAACTCATTGGTAAATCAGACTTAACAAACTGAGGCCAAACGGAGAAGCCATTTCATCTAGTTTTTTGAACACATAATCCAAAGAACATTAGGAAGTGTGGTAAAGGCAGTTTTTTCGGGAAAAATTCTATGACATGTATTGGCGCGCAGGTTATGAACTCTTTATTAGAGTTCCGGAAAATTTAAATTGGAGCAGATGCAAAACTTGTCAAAGCAATTTAAAAAAAATTATTTATGAGATTATTATTATTCCTATTACACTTAATTGATTACAAACCTACACACAACAACTTATTCTAACTCACACATATAATCGAATGCCTAAAGGGTTTGAAAAATCTTAAATAATCACTGAGGATGCGAACCCTACAAAAAATACCTAACCATAGATCTCACTTACGTCACGCCACGTCAGGGGATAAATATATGTGCCCCTACTTATAAATAACTTTTCGGTTTCGTAAATTTTGTGAATAGGCGACTTTAGTAAATTTGAATAGAATTTTTTATGTTATCTCAAATAAAATAATATATTTTTAAACCAAAAAGAAGTCTTCAAAAGGTTCCTGTTATATTTTTAAGTATTTTACACCAACATGTTTTTTGCGGAAAAATTGATATTCTTGAAAGCACTCATAATACGGTGCAAAACATCGAAAAGTGGAAAGAAAACTTTTTATATCTCCTCGAAAGGAACAACTTTTGTTCTTGGACATAATATATTTTTTAAGTAAAGAACAAATTATTTTCAGAAAAAAGGTTTTTTGCATACAAAAACTTTAAAAAAGTATTATATTTTATATATATATATATATTGGCAAACATTAGGGAAAAAATAATAACCTTTATAGGAAATACATTTTTTTGCGAAAACCATGATAAACTAAAGAAAGTCAGTTTTTCCATGAAAACCGGCATTACAAAACAATGATTATTTGCAGAACTTTTAAAGAATAATAAGGGAAATTATATAAATAAATATTCTAATAAATAAGAAGAAAAGTGGAGACAGCGGGGATCGAATACGCAACCATCCAACTATGAAGCCGAAGTGCTAGTGTTTGAGCTACCGGCCGATGAGATCAGTTTTTCGCCAAACTGTATATGACTTGTAGAAAATATTTGAAATGAGATTTTCTCGAAAACAATGAAAAGGCGAAACTGCCTTGGCAAATCAATTTATTTCCAGAAAAATAACACTGCCCTGGAAATTTTAATTTTTTTGATGTCAATAAGATGGCAACTAGAGTTTCTGAATTTTTTTTGGTGCTGAACACGAATCTGGGTTCAAAAATTTCCCATCACGTCACGCTATTGAGAAAATAAGGGTTGAAGCCCCTAAAAACGGCGTTTTCAGCCATTTTTGAAAAATTGTAGAGCTGAACAATGACGTGCTACAAACTTTGCTAATCTCAGAAATTAGAGGCTGAAACAAGCCCTTTCAAATAAGCCGTATGCCAAATTAAATCGCATGCGCTCTTAGAGCGGGGTGTGTGTTTTGTCTAGGGGTGGAGAAAGAAAATGAAAACAGAATGGATTTTAACATGCGTCCGCCATTGGATCCGCCATTTTGGATTTTTGAAATGTGACTGCATATTTATTACCAGCGGCCCTTAAATTCCCCGAGTAACAAGTTTCAAGCGAATACGATCAAATTTTGAAAACATGGTCCGCCATATTGGATCCGCCATTTCGAATTTTTTTTAAACTAACTGCATATTCATAATCAGCGACCCTTAAACCTTTGAAAGCACTGCACATTTTATTATGCCTGGGCATGGGTGTTAGCATGTTAAAATCTTTTCTGTTTTCAGTTTCTTGCTCCACCCCTAGACGAAAACACACCCCTTTAATTTCTGATATTAGCGAATTTTGTAGCACGTCATGGTTCAAATCTACAATTTTTCAAACAAAGCTAAAAACGCCGGTTCAGGGTTTTCAACCCCTATTTTCTCAAGAACGTGACGTGATGGGAAGTTTTTGAACCCAGATTCGTATTCAGCAAGAAAACTCCATTCGGAAACACTGGGTGTCATTTTATTCGCAAAACTCATGTAGGGCAGTGTAATCATTGTCCAAATCTGTTACAAAATTATAAAAGACAGGTGCGCACTCGAAACGACTTACTAATTTCTATTTTAATTTAACAAACTACCCCTATAACATCGTCCTTCACATCCCATTTGAAAAAGTGGACGAACAAAAGGACGTAAAAAAGTACGTATAAAAGTACGTTCAAAAGTACTTATGAAAGGACGTACTAAAGGACGTACTAAAGGACGTACAAAAGGACGTACAAAAGGACGTACCAAAGGACGTCCCGAATTGGGATACAAAATTGCACCAGTACATCCAACAAAGAGGAATTCCAAACTCGATGTACATGAAGCCCTGGGTCCAGGTTGGCAAAACCACCAATGGAGTTTCTACTATCAAGGCAGATCGGGACCAGTTTCATGTAAGAGTTTCTGTCGCTTAATAATTAATTGTACCTCATAATAAATTTTCTTTTCAACTTAAATTTGTATTTATGTTTACTGAATTTTCTACTTCTATTCTTTGTAACAACATACTTGACGAAAATTTTGTTAATTATTAATTAATTCATTAGTTCTTAAGTTTTTTGACCTATTTCATTTTTTTAATCATGGCTAGCATTTTAAAGTTTATGCCGCGAAAAGTTTTAAAGTCTTTTTTTCCAAAGTTGAAACATGTTTCGAATTATGTACACTTCTCTTTTATGCTAGATTTCAGAATTTAATTTTTTTTCCAACTACCTATTTATGTACTCTCAGATGAAAATTTATCTTGAAAGAAAAGCCTCGTCCTCTTGCCTGTTTTGTTTCGAACCACGTGAAAGTCTGCTTTACATAAACGAAATTATTTGACTGCAAGATTACGTGAATTTTGTCGAAAAAAGATAATGCTTGCTGCAAAAAATGTTATTTTTGAGACAAATGGAAATCCTGTTAACCTTAGGTTTAAGAGGAACTTCCATCTGTGTCAAGAAACATCCTTTTGATGCAAGAGGAAATTTCTCTGAGTGTATATAAATACAGAAATAATTTAAGGTCGAGTATTGAGCTCCGGCAAATTTTGCCGTATTTAAAGTTTCTACTCCGGCACATTTTTGTGTCAATAAGGAACTGTCTCTTCCGATAATATTTTTGCTACTTTGGAAAAATAATACAATATCTTACTATTTCATCATAAAATGAGGAATATTAAGTTCTCAATACATACAAAGTGTCATATAATCAAGAAAATTACACACTAAAAGCACACTAAAGAATTGCTCATCGCATTTTTTGCCGTATTTTAACTTTGTAGTCCAGCATTTTTTGCCGAATTTAAATTTTCTAGTGCGGCAAGTTTTTCCGGACTTGAATTTTCTGAAACAAAAAATTTTGACATCAAAGACATTTTTTCGCATTTCAACTTTTTCGGCCGTAAGCATTGCTTTAAAAAATATTGAAAACTTTATTGGTTAAAGTTTCGTGATCTATACAATTAAAAATGATACAATAAGTTTTAAGTCTTACAAATGAAAAACTTGATTTTTGATATTCAAATTATTAAAAAAGAGGTTCGAAATGTGACACACTCTTCTGTGACCTGTTACTAACACTCGTATTTGTTAAAGGGAGAATTGGAAAAAGGGTTCGAGATGTGACAGATCACTCTTCTGTGACCAGATACTAACAATGCTTACTGCCAAGAAAGTTGAAATGCGAAAAGAAATTTCGTTGATGTCAAAATTTTCCGTACTAGAAAATTCAAGTACGGTAAAATTTGCCGTACTAGAAAATTTAAATCCGGCAAAAGATGCCGGACTACCAGATTGAAATACGGCAAAAAATGCCGTATCTGTATACACTACGGAAATTTAAAGCTATAATTTTCAACACTTTCAGAATGTAAAGCGTTAAAGTTAGGAAGGTTAGGGATTCTAGAACGTAGTACAACTAAAATTAATTTTTGGCTGTTACCAAAAATCTAAAAAAGTCAACATCCATTTAAAATTATAATAGTCTTCGGGGTTGTCCATATATTACGTAACGCTTTTTTGCACAATTTTATGACCCTCTCTTCCCCTTTGAACGCTACCTTAGCAATTAAAAATGACCCCCCCCCCCCTCATTGGTACGTAACTTTCAGTAATCTGATTCTTCACTATAAATAAACGTTTTCTATATGCGCAAAAATTATTACCAATTTTGTGTGACTACAGTTCTCGATAACAAATAATAATATATAAAATCATATTTTAGAAAAAATAATTTTGTCAAGTTAGAGTTTTTTTCAATTTCAACAAAAAAATTACATTTCTTGCACTTAGTAATGAAACACTTATTTCAAATTTAAAAAAATGTCTTTTACATAGCTTTTCAGGTATCATTTACAGAAACTTTACAACTTTTAATAATGCTTATTTTGCATTTTATTAATATTTTTAAGTGGCCTGAGAATTAAGCTAAAAAAATGTTTACATTTAAAAATAGTGGTGTTTTCTTCCGTTTAAACAGAACTAATTTTGTAAAAAATACTTCGAAAAAAATTGTAAATAAGTATCCCATAAACCTAATACAAAAAATGTCATTTTCGTTGGTATTTCAAAAAAATTATAACATGATTAAAAATGTACTTGTTCTAAAACATGATTTTATATTATTATATTTGATCGAAAACTGTATATATACATAATTCGCAATGATGTTTGCACGCATAAAAAACAATTTTAGTTTATCAACCCCTCTGTGGTGACGAAAAGTGGTATGTAAATTTGTTCTTAAATCACTGGCTATCCTGATAGGATACCTCAACTTTTACACATATATGTACCTCAAAAATAATAGAATTCAAAAAATAATTTTGTTCACTCCTATCGTATTATTTCTTTTATATTAATTACATTTTTTAAAGAATTATTACATTTAAAAAAATATTGCGAAACATTTCTCGAACAATCTCTCATCATAACAGGACGAGAACAGTTCCTCTTGAGCCCGCCCTCCCCCATAAAAGCGTTACGTAATATATGGACGACCCTTTATTTGTATTTCCACTTCAACACTTTTATTTCATGAACACTAAATTCCTTGCAAAAAAATATGCCCGCCGTGCGGGCACATTCTGATTGCGCGCTACGCGCGCGGCTCGCTTCGCTCGCAAGTTTGAGCGCGCCTAGGGCGCGCGACTGTTGGTTCTCACGCTTCGCGCTCGAGAATATATTCATCTCGCGCTTCGCGCTAGATAATGTATTTACCTCGCGCTATGCGCTCGGTCTTTGTATTTTCCACACATTTGTGCACAAACCTTTTAAAATTAAAAGTCAAAGCATTAACAACTGTAATTTGATGATTGTGAATTCTCTTTTTTTAAAGCTCGTTCGGCTTTAACAAACACATTCTTATCACAATTTTCTACCAGATTGTTGAATTTTAAAGCCAAACTGACGAATTCTCTACAAAAGAGTTAAATTCTCTACAAAATAGTTTAATTTTCAGTAATATTTAACAACCCCAAAAAGAAACTTTAAGAATTTTTTGAACGGCCACCAATCAGAGCCTTCTCAGTTACGACATCTGAATTGGAATTGGCAGATTAAAGTCAATTAGGGTTTGAATTATTTTATTTATTTATTATGAAATTTTTATTTCATATACAATCATTTTTTTATCTAGCATATTTCTTGTTTATAATACATCTACAAACTATTAAATGAACTATAAATTAATGGCTTAATATAATATTTTTTCTAATAATGTTTTATCTGAATAAAATAAAACAAGAAATAATATCATGTTTTTTAAAATCATAATATAGTATATGTATTAAGGTGGTCCGAAAAATATTTTATTTTTTAAATTCTCACCCCCTCATTTTGTCTCGTTTGGTAATAAAAAATTGGCCTAATTTTTTAAGGTTGAAAAAAATGTAGAGGTACGGCACGACTTACCCTTCTTGACACGAGTTAAAAAATCAATTAATCTTTGAATTTTAAAAACAATCATAAAAGCTTCTAAGCGGTGATGTAAAACTATCGCGTGAACAATCTGACGGCTTAAAATTTCATTTTGTAAATAAAATCACCCTAAAATGCGCTAAATCTCATTCCTTAAGACACTATAAAGTAATTTCTGCATTTTTTGAATGTAAAGTGAAAATTTAAAGTGTAAATTATATAAGAATTTGTATGCGTACAAATATGAAAAGTAGTACTCTTGAATAAACATTTTTCGTCTGATTTATAGTAAATTGCTTTGAACTTTAGAAATATAAAAATTTGAAATTTGATAGCTCGGTAGTGTTATTAGATTCAGTCCTATGATTGAAAAAGAATATACAATCGCATGACTTTATGAATAGTTTTTTGTCCCTTGATTGTACAGTAGGTTGGGTCGAAAATAAATACTTTTGGAATTCGAAATCGCTACAACGCGGAAAAGTAGCGTGTTGGGGTCCTAAAAAAGTATAATTAATTTGGAATCGATCGGTATGTAGCTTGGTTACCCGCGCTCGAAAAAAAGGTTTCAAAAATTTCTTGTTTGCAGAGTTTTTGAATTTTATTGAGTTTCAATTTTTTTTACATACCTGGACGTCAGAAAAGTCTTCTCAATTTTTTTCGGATTTTAATCTATCATTTTCTGAGAGATAAATCCTATTTAATTTACCATTGTTTTCGGATTTTTTTTTAACTTTTGCAAATAGAAGGAGAATTATTTGAGGTACATGAAAACTTTTTAATGACAAAAATGCATTAGAAAAAAAAATCACCAAGAACCAGGAATCGAAATTCATAAAATACAAAAATCAATATTTTAAAAATTCGACGTATTGTCAATTTCGATTCCTGAGTCTTGGGGATTTTTTTAAATGCATTTTTGTCACTAAAAAGTTTTCATGTTCCTCAAATAGTTCTCCTCCTATTTTCAAACGTTTAAAAAAAATCCGAAAATGATGGTAAATTAAATAGGAATTATATCTCAGAAAATGATAGAATAAAATCAGAAAAAAAATTGAGAAGACTTTTCTGACGATTCCAAATTAATTATACCTTTTTAGGACCCCAATACGCTACTTTTCCGCGTTGTAGCGATTTCGAATTCCAAAAGTATTTATTTTGGACCCACCCTATTGTACAGTTTGGTCTGTAATGTGATTTGATATCTTGAATACCAGTCTTTATTCTGTAAGTCTAAACTTTATAATGTTTATTACAATGAATGTTTACTGAATTAATAACAGTAACCCAACTGTAACAAAAATCTTCTTTGAAAAACTTATAAAGTCAACTATTTATATTCAAATAAAAAGTTTTCAAGAAAGAAAATTGTCAATGCATCAAAGAAATATTTCACTGATTCAAGCATATCTTTCGCTTAGTACGTAGCGTTTTTTAATTCGACAGCAGAATAGTTCTTGTTGATCAGTAGGTCGATTCAAAATTGTCGCTATAGATTCCTCTGGGCTTTGTAAAGCGCTCCAGAGACTTATCAAATCTGCCGATCTCAAATAACTAGAAATTTTTACACTAATCACAATAGGCACCTTATATTCTAATCGAAAGAGGCGTTTGTAACGTTCGTCGCTAGTCTCTATCAAAATTTTCCTGTCTTGAATATTTTCCACACGCAATGATAATATATTAGAGAAAAATGGAAATTCATGCTTCATATCAGAATATTTTATATTCTCTATGTCGTTCTTATTCACGTGCGTTTCTATCAAACTAGCACTTTTCGTCAAAATATCATAGTACGAAACATTTGCTGTAACCTTTTTCAATTTCGTTGCTTCTAGTTCCCCTTTAAATTGGTTATAGAAAAAACTCATGGGTTCATTCCTAATGAACAATAAGTCTCGTTCGGCTACGTATTGTCCAGAAGCTTCTCTCAGAATTATCACGAGAATTATAAAAAATCCACACAACTCATCGCCTGGAACATTTCTTTTGAAATATAAAGAGTAATTCCAGTTAGGATTACGCATAAGTGACTGTATGTTACTAAAGGCTCTGCAGCGATTTGCAACAGATAAAGGCGAATCTCCATCATTATTAAAAATGGAAACATCAGCCTCGTATTGCAATAGTACGAGAATAGTATTATAGCTTTTCTTGTAAATAGCCAAATGAAGCGGCGTATTACCATCTTTATTTTGCGCATTAATATCAGCCCCATAGTCCAGAAGAACTCTGGGTTTTTTATAATGCCGATTTCGAGCCGAAATTGCGATATGCAGTGCCGATTCACCTTTTTCATTTCTTGAGTTGACGTTGGCGCCATAATTTAGAACGAATTGACAGTGCTTCTCGTTATTATACAAGAGAATTTCATGAAGAAGTGGATCGATTTTGTTTACAATAATTCTTGCTCCTTTCTTTAATAAGTAGAGAGCTACATCTAGATAGTCATGAGAATTAGAAAGAGCATCGGAGAGAGGAGTGCATTTTTTCGCGGGACTCAAAGAATTTACATCAGCACCGTGTTGAACTTTTTCGTCTTTTGTCTCATATTCTTCGAATTTTGCATCAAGTCTTT
Source organism: Andricus grossulariae (assembly GCA_011634705.1). Classification (NCBI taxonomy): domain Eukaryota; kingdom Metazoa; phylum Arthropoda; class Insecta; order Hymenoptera; family Cynipidae; genus Andricus; species Andricus grossulariae. Next base: position 48,356,653 of record JAABKJ010075445.1, read on the forward strand.
CATTTTCCTTAAATTATAATAAAATTTATGAAACAAATGAAAAGAACTAGATATAGATATACGTGCACTAACACATGCACATACGATTTAGTTCCAATTGTACGCGGCGCTAGCTCTGGGTATCCATTGCCGCTTACTTCCCATTGCGTTGAGCGCCCCTGGATTAGATAAATGACAAAACAGTCTCAGTTCGAGGCGCCAACGCAGTGATATATTATAAAGTACATTCTCTCTTAATACTCAATATATATATATATATATAATGTAAAAATTACTTGAATGTTTCAATGAAAATAATTGTTTAATGCTTTTTATACTGTGAACTGATTAATTAATTATTAACTGATTCTATCAAAACTTACATTTTCTGGAATTAGTTTAGAAGGTTATTTTTAATTCCAATTGTCAGAAATTAAAGTTCAAATTTAAAAGAAATATAAATATCTAAATATTGTGTTCAAATTTTTTTCGAAAATTAGTATAAAAAGTTATTAATAATTCCAATTTTCAGAAATTAAATTTCATGTTTAAAAAAATATGAAGGAAAAATTATTTGGATGTTTCCAGGAAAATAATAGCTTCATGCTTTTTAAGTTGTGAATAGTTTAATTAATTATTGGGCGATTAGTTTGGTTAAAAACTTCAAATTAAATAAACAATAAATTTAAATTGTTTTTTAATCAAGTAAAATAAATTGATTATTTGCTTGAAGGTTCTGTAATTGAATATGGGACATTATTTTTATAATAAAAGTTTATTTTTTCTTCAAAATACCTCTATTGAAATTTCATAATCTTTTCAAATGCTTGTGACGTTGTGAAATGAATCTGTCTGAATTCAATTTTCAAAAGGATATGTAGATATATTTTAATTTTTTATGGAATTAGTTTTGAAGATCAATAAATTAAATGTATGGAAATGCAATTTCAAACGAAAAAAATATCGATAATGTAAAAATTATTCGAATGTTTTAATGAAAATAATTGTGTAATTCTTTTCATGTTATGAACTGACTAATTAATTAACAACTGATTCTATTGAAACATACAGTTTCTGAAATTAGTTTGAAAGATTATTGATAAATCAAATATTCAGAAATGAAAGTTCAAATTTTAAAAAAATATAGAAAATAAATATTATTTGAATGTTTTAATGAAAGTGACAGTTTAATGCTTCTTATTTTGCGAACTGATTAATTAATTATCAGCTGAATAATTTTTTTAACAATAATAAATTTCATTAATATTGAATGCCAATTTTTATCTATTAAGTAGCATGAATTGATTATTTATTTTAAGGTTATGTAATTGATAGATAAACGTTTATTTTTTGGCCTGCTGGCCCTAAAAAATTGCCTTACAACATCCATATTTTACACAATTTGTCTTAAAATTCATTCTTACAAACTAACCTTAATTCTATAATTTGTATAATAGAAGTTTATTCATATTTAAAATACCTGTATTCCAGCTACATATTTTTAAAAATGTTTTTGATGTTGTGAAATGAGTCTCTGAATTAAATTTTCAAAATTATGTGTACATACGTTTTATTTATTTTTTTATTATTTTGAGAGGTTATTAATAATTAAAATTTTCAGAAAAATATAAGGTAAAAATTATTTGAATACTTCTTTGAACTGACTATTTACTTATTAGCTAATTAAATTTTTTCATGCTAATGATTCGAATCACAAAAAGATTGAATTTTAATTTGTTTAAATTAGGTATATAAATTGATTATTTACTTCAAGGGTATGTAATTGCATATTGGCTATAATTTGTATAATAAAAGCTTATTTACATTTAAAGTACCTTTATTCCAATCACTTAATTTCTTTCAATGCTTGTTATGTTGTGAAATGATTATCTGCATTCGAATTTTCAGAAATGCAATTTAAAATTAAAAAAATATATATAAATTGAAAATTATTTGAATATTTCCAAGAAAATGTTAGACATTATTTGTTTATTAATTTTTTAAATTATAATCATACATATTATTACTAATTGATCCTATTGAAACTTAAACTTTCTGGAATCATTTAAAAAACTGAT
>JAABKJ010075445.1:48358719-48374829 GCA_011634705.1 Andricus grossulariae
GGGTTTTTTCAAATATCCACGATTTGAGATCCCCTGAACCCAAAAAAACTCCTAAGCTAAAGGTCAAATTCGTTAGCCAGACATTTTTGATTAAAATTCAAAAAGTTAACGCATTTTGAAAATTTTTGAGACAATTTTTTTCAAAATTTGAAAATTGTATGTGCGGCTGTTCATAGTACTCAAAAATTCAAACAATGTATTTCAATGACATTTTTCGATAAAATGAACATTTTCAGACTTAGAGCATTTTCAAAATCCAAAAGAGGAAACGAAAATTAACATTTTCAGCCGAAAAACGCACGACACGAAAAAAATTCAAGATAAAGAAAATGTTTCTTCTTGCATGACCTACAAGATAATCATGACGACATTTTGAATTTTCTCGAAAAATCGAAAATTCTCATTTTTATCGCACAAAAAATAACGAAAAATCACAAATTTAATTTTACGGTCAAACTGTGCAAGATACGACAAATAATGAGTAAAAATTATGATGAAAAAAAAGAAAAAAAAAGTTTTTTGCTCCATGCCTAGAGGTAGGCCGGGAATTGGCAGATAGGAACATATGAGCTCCTATCTAATACAACGCTGCTGAAGCCTGGTGACCTCAGCATAAAACATCAACCATTTGTGACTCTATCGGTTTCCTTTCCTTGCCCCCCCCCCTTATCACTAACAGAAGTTTTGGTGGGACTGACGTTACGCGGAATGAATGGTTAGAATCTGTGAATGAGACATTAATCCGAAGAGACATAGAAGCCATAGAAACACGAGAGAATGCATGAAAAAATGCAACATTGTCCTGAATGGCGAGAGATTAGAGTAAGTTGACAAATACAAGTCCATTCTCAGAAATAAAAACAAATCAAAAAAAGCTAAAATGACGTTATATAATACTTTATTTGTGCCGGCTGTACTATACGGCAGCGAGACATGGGCATGTCAAGAAAAGGACAAGAGTAACTATATTTACCGGTAAAATTACCATAAATTACCAAAAATTTGCGTAAATTTCCGCAAATTTTTAAAAAAGAATATTGAGTAATTTATAGTAAGTTAATATATTTACCGGTAAAATTACCATAAATTACCAAAAAAATTTCATAAATTTCCGGAAATGTATGGAAATTTGTAAAAATGAATATTGGGTAATTTATGGTAAGTTGGTATATTTACCGGTAAAATTACCATAAATTACAGAAAATTTGCATAAATTTCCGACAATTTATGGAAAATTCTAAAAATGAATTTTGGGTAATTTATGGTAAGTTGCCATATGAACTGGTAAAATTACCATAAATGGCCGAAAATTTCCATAAATTTCCGGAATTGTATGGACATTTTTTAAAATGAATATTGGATAATTTATGGTAAGTTACTATATTTACCGGTAAAATTACCATAAATTACCAAAAATTTGCGTAAATTTCCGCAAATTTTTAAAAAAGAATATTGGGTAATTTATAGTAAGTTAATATATTTACCGGTAAAATTAACATAGATTACCAAAAAAAATAATAAATTTCCGGAAATTTATGGAAATTTGTAAAAATGAATATTGGGTAATTTATGGTAAGTTACTATATTGACGGGTAAAACCCATAAGTTACCGAAATTTTTCATAGATTTCCGGCAATTTATGGAAATTTCTAAAAACGAATTTTGGTTAATTTACGGTAAGTTAACATATTTACCGGCAAAATTACCATGAATGACCAAAAAATTCCATAAATTTCCGCAAATTTATAGACATATTTAAATTGAATCCGGCAATTTTTTTCTTGTAATTCTTGATAATTTGGAATAAGTTAACATAAATGTCATGCTTCTTCATTCAAAATCTAATATGAACTGAAATCATGACTGTTTTTCGAAAAATGTCTGACATCATGCATTTGTTATAAAAAATATCGTATGCGTTAAGGGGGAGAGGCACTTTTTCTCCCATTGGGGGAATATTATATTATTTCAAATTAGAAACAGTAGAGTCGTAGAAAATATTTTCTCCGAAAAAATAAGTAGTCATTTATTAAAATATCACCATTCAAAAATTGGTTGAAAGACTCGATAGTGGGATAAAATTCAATTGCAAAAAACTTGGTTAAAATGAATGTTTTTTGTGAATTAAAAATTTCTTCATTAAAAATAATCCTTTTTATTTTAAAATATCATCATTAGTAATATTTTTGTGATTCTTAAAATCATAGAAAAACTATTTTTTTCGGAGATCTGATTTTTTGGACGACAAATACCTGAAAATACAGTAATCTTTTAGAATGAAAAAATTAAAATACATTAATCAAAAATTTTGTTTTTCCAGGTATTTCGGGAATTGGTGAAAAATATTCAAGCTGTCGAAGGAAAGCCATCATCACCGACACCAACAGTTTCTCAAACGATGAGATCTAATCAGCAAATCGTTAACGAAAAATGCGTTCTTCTTTGACAATGAAACATTTTTCTATTTAAAAAAATATAATAATCTGCTACGACTGTGACACAAAACTGCTCTTTGTCGAATTAATTTTCTTACAAATGGCGAACAAAAATCAAATTTTTTAGTCTCCTTTTTAGCATTGTAACAGAGCCATCCAAACAATTTATTATTCAATTATTTTTAATTTTCAATCCGAATTTTTATATTGATAAAATCTTTTTTCTAGGCTATTCTAATATTCAAATAAACTATAATTCAATATTCATTTATAACTAAATAATAGTTTAATAAACTTTCTTGTTAATAAATTGTTGCAACTTACAACTGTTAGGAATGTTAATATAGTCGTAAAGTTTTTAAAAACTTTTCTGAAAAATCTATAAAAAAGCTATCATTTCGGATTTGAATCTAATTTCAGGCTTGAATAAACTTTTTTAATGTAAAATTGCTTAATCAATAAAATTTTCTTTTAGCTTTTAATTTTTTTTTTATTTGTTAATAATTAATTACCTATTTATTATCAAATACAGTTGTATGAACTTCCATTAGATTTCGATTACTCAATACTGTTTTGCGATTAAATAAAAATAATTTATTTTTACTGAAAAATAAGCTATTGTTGCAAAATTCAAAAACATTTTAAAATTCCCGAAAATCTATAAAATTACAAGGTGTAAAGTCAGCTCAATCAACAACAGTACCTATAAACGTTATTGCTAGGCGTTATACGATTCAATCAATGTTATCGTTATCTTCAGAAAAAAAAGTTGTTTGTATAAAAGTGAAAATACAAATTTACTGTCGATGTCAATTTTTATGCGCCCGTAATTCCCAAAACCTGAAATTGAGTGAGATTTACAAAAAATGCAGTGCCATCTTCAAAATAATATTTATAAATTAATTTATTCAGAAACAATAAATAATTTATGATATAAGAATTTTAATGCAGGTATATATTGGCTACGTAACTGTTTCTATAAGTTCATAAAAAGTGAAGTTTTAATTCTTTAAACATAAAAAATTAGATAAAAATAAAATTAAACCATTGTTTACAGTACAAATTATTATAAATATTTTAAGGTGACAATTAAAGGAATGAGTTATTTTTTTATATTTTTATTTATTTTCAAAGCTACAGCTGCATAAAATTCAAGTCGAAAATAAAATATTAATTATTTTCATATTTAGTAATATTTTTTTTAATAGAGGGAGATATAAATTGTTTTCTAGAATTCTGCTTTGAATCTTCAAGTCTTGATAAAAATCTTTGAGTTCACTAAAAATACATGAAACTGCTTATTTTTAAAAATATGTGATTTAATAATTTTAAGAAAAATTAATCGTAGTAAGTAATCAAACGGCCAGTTGGGGGTAAATAATCAAAACATCAGTTAATAGTATTACGACGTTTCGCCAGATTGGTTTTCTGGCCTCACCAGGCTAAAAAGATTGTTCTTTTTTATTAGGAATAAAATTCACATTGAAAATAAACACTTTTTTACATAACAATGGTATCAAATAACACTGAATTTAAAATTGATAATTACCAATATGGTCAACAAATTTTCAATGAGTCATATGCCAAATTGGCATAAGTCGTACGTTTTTCAATGGATATAACCATAACCGTTGGTCAAGGTATGCTGGTTAATGAACTCGTTCTTTCTTTTATGACAAAAATTTGTTCTAAAGCTCGATTTAATCTGTTCATTTTTCAAGAGTTATCGTGTTTACGGATGGACGGACGGACGTACATACATACAGACAGACGTCATCGCCAAAACTTGATTTTCAGTTTCAGGGAGTCTCAAAAAATGGAGATCCGTTAAAAAACTTGGGTGAGAAATTTTAGAAACTTATGCAGAAATCTGCTTCACATCTGCACAAATTTCTGCTTTTTGGAATGCGCTCATTGCGAAAGACATTATTGCTTCAATGAGGCATCAGTACATATCGAGAACATGGAATTCTGAAATGTATCAAATATACATTCAGCATATTTTTCGGAAACAAAGTTCGCTCATAAATATCACATGTCTTTTGAAAATAGATATAACATGTTATTATTATTTATGTCTCTAGGCACTTAATTTATCGAAAATTACAAATAAAAATTGTATGAAAAATGAACAGAAAAAGTACTCGACTTACGCATTATGCGTGAATAATGAACTATCAATTTTATTTAATGTCTGTATCGGAAGTGCATCAAAACTTAAGTGTATCTCAAAATAAACTTCAGAATCGGTTTTCTCATGCCAACAAAAAAACCAATACACATTTTCATTTTAAAAAATGAAGAAAAAAATATTGTAATTCACACTTCAATCTAAAACTTCATATCAAAATTATTCAAAATATTTCTATTCCATCAGGAAAAATGGATATCACAGTCGTGTTCGTCTGCGAGACTACCACATAATTTCTTAAACGGCTATGCTCAAAGCCTGTGACCCATAATGATGTCTCCTTGTCAGTTTGCCACAAATATTAATAATAAATAATAAATATTTTTATAAACAATTTATTATGGATTATATTCATAAAATGTTCAAGGAATTTTCATTAATTAAACAAATTCTTCAGATCGAAAATTATTTATTTATTCATTCTCATTGATTCGTTTTTCATTCTGACGCGATTTTGATGTAAAAACCGGGTTTACAGAAAAAACTCAGGCTACGATATGTTTCAGGAAATCGGTCAAGTAGAATAAACGCGAGAAGTGTACTCCGACTGAGGTAAACTTTCCGTGGTGAATCGCAGATATCTCTGGCTGACTCCATTAGAGGTAGTACTTTACAGGCCTGTCACCACGGAAAGTACTCCTCAATTTCGTGCAATCAGCTGACTATCACCCTGCTGGACGATTACTGCCAAATTTTTGGATTTGTTTGTCCTAATAATTAATGAACATTTCAATTGTCATATTTTATCAAATACTCTCAAAGATATATTATATGTAGGGTTACTCGTAGTCATGCCGGCGTTTAGAGGAAACTAAAAATTGAAAAACCTCAAAAATTTGAAGATTTTGGCAGAAAAGCTGTTTATAATAATGGTAGCAGAAAGAATTTTTTCACTGATAACACTATTTGCCTTTATTCTTATAACAATCAAATGGATCAATAAGCAAATGATTTGTATTCTGTGAGTTCACATGCGTTGATTTAAGATAATATAAGGTTTAACTACTTTTGTCATACTTCAAGTGGCAATCTTATAAAAAAACAAATGGAGAAGACAAAAACTTCACAGTGAGTTTCTTTAGAATTTAATGCACTTTCATTAAAAAGAAAAAATGAAAATCGGGCGCACTTTATAAATTTTTTTCAGCATGATCATATTATAAATATATATGTTGCATAGATCTTGTAATTATATCTTTAAAGAACACTATATATCAATTTTTTCAAAAGAACTAATAAAAACAATTTATTTTATAAATCTGAAATTCCTCAAGTCATTTGTGCCCACCTTAAAACCAAGATCGATGTTTAAAAAGCATACTGTCGCATCAATATATTATAATTAACAACTTTAAGAAGCAGAGTTTACATGCATCGAATTCCGAAGTTACTTTGAGATCTCCCATGCACTCATACAAAGCCGCATACAAATACTTTTTTGACCACGCTGATAATACATGTCGTACTTGAGTTACACCGCTGAGCGTGTAGTCATTTTCAACAGCTTTTTCCTCAATCTTCTCATCATCATTAACAGAACTTTTCTGATTTGCACCACTGAGAATTCGAGCGAATTTCCCTGAAGATATAAATAAATAGAGGTGTGCAAAATTGTTAAGGGTCGGCCAGGTTCACGGGTTGATTCGCACAACAACAATGAACCAAACACTCCGTGGTCAAAACCAGGAGTTTACTGTTCATCATCGTTTACATGCTCAGTTTCTTGACGCATTTTTAAGTTCTTATAAGAAATTCTCAGAACAAAACTTTTATGGTCCTCAAAATCTTCTCATTTTTATTTTAGTTTTGTGCGCAACAATTTATAAATAAAGGTACTAACAAAATTGGCAATATTGAGAATATGATGTAGATCTGAAAGAAAATTGCCTAAGTAAATTCACTGTTGATTAGAATTAATGCAAATGTACTTCAAGAATATAAATTATCAAATGAATGTGTAAGTTAATTCTTATAAAAAATTTAAATCAACAAATTATTCAGTATATCAGTTTTTTGTGTGTCAAAAATCTATTTTGTCCTAAAATTGTTGCAATTAATTATTAGAATGAAATGAGTAACTGTAAAGTGTCACGTTGATTCACATTGCGTCAGTTCACTTTCAGTGTTCGAACGGCTTTGATGTTTACGTTCGTGGAGTCTGGATTTGAGCGGAAGGTCATAACCAAAACCATGCTCAAATCCAAGTTCGAGTGTATTACTTGTTAACCTATTAAGTTTCATGGACAGAACAATTGACATAATAAAACAGTTTGTTTAAAAATGTCAGTTACGAAAAAATAATAGTACCATTCGTTTCTATGGAAACAATTACACAGAGCTAATATATTAGATTAACACATAAACTCTATGAAATTTTTTCTGTAGAATTGAATCACGCTATTAGTTTTTGTCGTCACCCGAGTAAAAATGCTTTGACTTGAGTTCGACTTGGCGCTGTCTTGAGTTCGTCTCCAAGACATCGATGTCTGGCTGGTCTTGAGCTAAATATTTGGTCTGCACATGATCTTCCTGGCATAAATCCACTTTGGACTTTCCATATCTTTTCTTTTCTTATTTTCATTACCCTATAAATAAGTATTTTGAGTATATTTTGCCTACGGTACTTAATAAGCTGATACCTCTGTAATTATTGCAGATGCTTTTATCTTCCTTCCTTTTGTGTATGGGTACGATAATCGCTTTTCCCCAATTGTCTGGGTTTTCCCCCATCTCGATAACTAAATTTATCAATTCTCACTAAAATGAAATGGAAATAAAAACTAATTGTTTCATAAAAATTACAGTTCTGATTTGGAATAGTGAATGTTCTAACAGAATTATGTTTCTGATTAGGAACAGGAAATTTTCTCAAAGAATTGCAATTTTCACATTGAATGGGAAATTTTTGAAAAAAATTATGATTCTGATTTGGAAAAGGGAATTTGTGAATGAAAGCTGTAACTCAGATCTGGAATAAGGAATTTTCCAAAAAAGTTATGATCCTCACTTGGAATGCGGAACTTTCGAAAAGAATCATAATTCAGATTTGCAACAGGGAATTTTCAAAGAAAATTATAATTTTGAGTTGGTTGAGGACATTTTTCAAAAGAATTTTAATTCTGACTCGGAACAGTGCATTTTTTGAAACAGTTGAAGTTTTGTCTTGAAATAGTTAATTATCGAACGGAACTATGATTCTGATTTAGAACAGGGAATTTTTGAGAAGAATGATAATTTTCACTTGAACGGGCTATGTTGGAAGGGAATTATGATTCTGATTTGGAAAAGGGAATTTTCGAATGAAAGTTGTAATTCAGATCAAGAATGAGGAATTTTCCAAAGGAGTTATAATTCTGTTTTGAAATGTGAAATTTTCGAAAAGAATCGTGATTCAGATTTGGAACAGGGAATTTTAGAGGAAAATGATACTTTTGAGTTGGTTGAGGGAATTTTTCAAAAGAATTTTAATTCTGACTCGGAACAATGCACTTTTTAAAACAATTGAAGTTTTGTCTTGGAATAGTTAATTATCGAACGGAACTATGATTCCGATTTAGAACAGGGAATTTTTGAAAAGAATGGTAATTTTTTGTTATTTCAGGAAATTTTCCATAAGGAATTAGAATTCTGATTTGTTAGAGGACATTTTTGAGGAGACTGATAATTTTCACTTGGAACGGGCTATGTTGGAAGGGAATCATGATTCTGGATTGGAAAAGGGAATTTTTGAATGAAAGTTGTAATTCAGATCTAGAATGCGGAATTTTTCATAAGAGTTATAATTCTTACTTGGAATGCGGAATTTTTGAAAGGAATGATGATTCAGATTTGGAACAGGGAATTTTCAAGAAAAATGATAATTTTGAGTTGGTTGAGGAAATTTTTCAGAAGAATTTTAATTCTGACTCGAAACAGTGAATTTTTTTTAACAATTCAAGTTTTGACTTGAAATAGTTAATTATCGAACGGAACTATGATTCCGATTTAGAACAGGGAATTTTTGAAAAGAATGGTAATTTTTCGTGATTTCAGGACATTTTCCATAAGGAATTAGAATTCTGATTTGTTAGAGGACATTTTTGAGAAGAATGATAATTTTCACTTGGAACGGGCTATGTTGGAAGGGAATTATGATTCTGATCTGGAAAAGGGAATTTTCGAATGAAAGTTGTAATTCAGATCAAGAATGAGGAATTTTCCAAAGCAGTTATAATTCTGTTTTGAAATGTGAAATTTTCGAATAGGATCATGATTCAGATTTGGAACAGAGAATTTTCGAGAGAAATGATAACTTTTTAAGTCGGTTGAGGAAATTTTTCAAAGAATTTTAATTCTGACTCGGAACAGTGCATTTTTTAAAACAATTAAAGTTTTGATTCGAAATAGTGAGTTATCAAACGAAACTATGATTCTGATTTAGGAAAGGGAAATTTTGAAAAGATTGGTAATTTTTCATGGGTTCAGGAAATTTTCTATAAAGAATTAGAATTCAGACTTGGAAGAGGACCTTTTTGAGAAGAATGATAATTTTCACTTGGAACGGGCTATGTTGGAAGGGAATTATGATTCTGATATGGAAAAGGGAATTTTCGAATGAAAGTTGTAATTCAGATAAAGAATGCGGAATTTTCCAAAAGAGTTATAATTCTGACTTGGAATGCGGAATTATCGAAAAGAATCATGATTCAGATTTGGAACAGGGAATTATGGTTCTGATTTGGTAAAGGGAATTTTTGAATGAAAGTTGGAATTCAGATCTGCAATGCGGAATTTTCCAAAAGAGTTATAATTCTGACTTGGAATGCGGAATTATCTAAAAGAATCATGATTCTGATTTGAAACAGGGAATTATGATTCTGATTTGGAAAATGGAATTTTTGCATGAAAGTTGTAATTCAGATCAAGAATGCGAAATTTTCCAAAAGAGTTATAATTCTAACTTGAAATGCGAATTTTCAGAAAAGAATCAGGATTCAGATTTGGATCAGGAAATTTTCGAGGAAAATGATAATTTTGAGTTGGTTGAGAAAATTTTTCAGAAGAATTTTAATTCTGACTCGAAACAGTGAATTTTTTTAAACAATTCAAGTTTTGACTTGAAATAGTGAATTATCGAACGGAACTATGATTCCGATGTAGAACAGGGAATTTTGGAAAAGAATGGTAATTTTTCGTGATTTCAGGAAATTTTCTATAAAGAATTAGAGTTCAGACTTGGAAGAGGACCTTTTCGAGAAGAATGATAATTTTCACTTGGGACGGGCTATGTTGGAAGGGAATTATGATTCTGATCTGTGAAAGGGAATTTTCGAATGAAAGTTGTGATTCAGATCAAGAATGAGGAATTTTCCAAAAGAGTTATAATTCCGACTTGGAATGCGGAATTTTCGAAAAGAATCATGATACAGATTTGGAACAGGGAATTATGATTCTGATTTGAAAAAGGGAATTTTCGAATGAAAGTTGTGATTCAGATCAAGAATGAGGAATTTTACAAAAGAGTTATAATTCTGACTTGGAATGCGGAATTTTCGAAAAGAATCATGATACAGATTTGGAACAGGGAATTATTGATGTGTTATTTTATTGATACGATTGATTATACATATAATTGCGAGTATATATATCTGAATTTCCAGGAATATACTAAATTATAGAATTCGTGATCCTTTACAAGTTTTAACCCCAAAATGCCTTCCAAGAATGTGAAACGTAACTGGTCTCACACTTAAGATGCAGGAAGAAAAAAATGATACAATTTTCTAGAGCTATCACACACATTTTACATGAAAGTTAAAAATTTAGACTGTTTTTCCAATATCTGCCTAAAGATTTGGAAAAAAACGCTTCATTTTGGGCTCACTGTGTTCAGAACTTTTTCATATTTCATGTTGTTTTTTTGTCAAAAATATTATTTTGTATGAGAAATATATCTTGTCAATGTTACGCCTTCTTCGTAACACAACATTTTATTTCCCCTGATCCTCCTCTCCCCCTTAAAAGTGTTGCGTGTCTTTTAAACAATCTAAATCTTCAAAGAATTTCCAATAGTGTACACAATATTTGCGAATAAATTTTCGCAAATAAAATCATGGTATAGCATATTAAATTGTTGAGAGAATATTGATTTGCCAAGAAAAATTGTTTTAAGTGCATTCCTTTTCTCTGACACTAATCTCTATCTTCCGTTTCATAGGACTATTGTGCTCGCTCTGTACTGCAGATTTCGACTTAGCACGGCATACAAATCATCGTAAGAGTTGTTTTGCGTATGGCTATTTATTATATTCATGGACAAGGGTCTAAGAGTCACCTTCTCTGCCCAAGAAGGTGTGGATCTCGGGACAGTGAGGGTACGTGGGTTAGCGTTCGAAAATGATAAGGTTGTTATGGCAGAGTCAATCGAACACTTAAAAAAAATGTTGAGCAAACAGAATACAGCCATGAAGAACATGGACATTCAAATAAACGTAAATCTCATAAAAATTATTTTGTTTGAAGGAAAGGGTGAGAAAAGAATATGCAACATTGCCATAAACGATGAGAGAATAGAATAAGTTGATAAGTACGTATACCTTGGAAGCCTATTCACAAGTTACAGAAAGATAGATGGAGAGTTAGATGGGCGTATAAACGAGGGTAAGAAGTTTATCGGTAGAGCAGAACCCATTATCAGAAATAAAAATGTATCATGTGAAGCTAAAGGGGCAATCACAGAATGTTTTGTATGGGATACAATAGTTCACATATGTGAAATGAAATGGTTAAGATTGATTGGCTATGTTGAGAGAATGAAAGATGAAAGACTAACGAAACAAGTGTATCAAGGCGAAGTAAATGGCAGTGTGCCCAGAGTCAGATTGCGAAAAGAATGATTACAATGTGTGAGTCAGGCCCTAAATCAAAGAAACATAAGAAGTCACATGAAAAGTAGAGCTTTCATGAGAAAATGCATGTTCGTGGAGGAAGTTGGAGAGGTATACCACGAATGGAGAGTGTCGCGATAAATAGTTTATAAGAAATGCATGAACAAGAGTGATAGTAAAGTGAATGACGCCTGATACAAAAGATCTCGGATACGAATGGAACCGAGTGGGAAGCTTTACGTGATGACTTTGTGAGGCTCTTTACTTGAGGTGATGGCTAGAGAGATTAAACAGCCACCTGAGTCAGAGTAGTTTTAAGGAAAAAACGTGTTGTTTGAATGACAACGCTGGAATGATCTAACAATCTAAAAATCTATACCTCCTTCTTCACATTACTCCCTTCCTCACCGAGTGAGTCACGCTAACTCCGAGAAGGGCACGACTCAACAGTATGATAATAATTACGCGTTCTGCATTGTCCGTTATTTTATACACTTATATAAAATCTAATAACAGATCGGGTTGGCTGCAGCTACGTTTCGCGCACTTGGTAGTCTTAATAATATGCTCTATGCCCATGACATCGTGTCCGCTGAAGCTTTTGACTGTGCGGATGATGATCTTAGCCGGAATAGTATTGGCTTTGGCTGTCACTAGCAGGCGTTTGACATCTGGGCTGATCGTATCCGAATTCGTTTCTCGTGGACGTACACCGAGAGAACATCCTTACTTTTTTCGTATGATTTCATCTAGCGCTACGTTAGCAATTACTATATCTTACTATGACAGTATAAATTCGTACCAATTTAGTGTGGATCCTTACTAAATTAGTATGAATGTATACTGTCATAGTAAGATATAGTCCATGCCAAAGTAGTGTGAGACGAGATCATACGAAGAAAGTAAGGATGTTTTCTCGGTATACGCTTATTCTGAAACAGGGTCTTCGTGTCGCCAGGGGAATTTCTGTAGCTAACGAAGGTTCGACAGCTCGGCTGATCACATCTCCAGCCGCTGCTAGTAGTGGCATTACCCGTGGTGCAATAGCTACGGAGAGATTGCCTGCGCGGTCGGTCGTATTCACACCCGTAGCTTGAGAAGATTTGTCTTCTTTGAACGAATGATTACCTGCCAGCAGCGGCTATGCAATATCTTCTCACTGTTCGCCATTATATGATGTTGTAAGGGAGATTTTTGCCCGTTTAGAAATCAAACTGCACTAAAACGGCTCGTCTTTGACTTCGCAATCAGGAAAAAAAAGCTATATCGACTTATCTCTAAAGAAAATATCTCTAGATGATATACAGCCTAGGAAACCAGCCACTAGCAATCAGTTAAATTTTGTTTTATTCAAATCTTTTCAATCTGTGAGACTCTAAAAAAATCCTGTGAAATTTTATGAAGTTTTATCATGCAATGCAAGGGGTGCGTTTTTCTTAACGAAAAACGTGGTCAGCAACCCTTGCAGAGATAATTTTTAAAAAATCCGGAAAAAAACCGGGAAGACAGGCTTCGCACCTCTCAAAAGAAAACGCGCACAATTCACGGGGTACATAGGTTTTGGGTCAAAGCGCCTTGACGGAACATTCCCTCTTCATCTTGACAGGCGCTGCGTTCCGTGGAAACCCTTTGCCAAAAAAATGATGAATTCAACTAACCTTAATCCCACTGACGAGGTCTTAAATTGAGATCAATAAAGACTTTTTGAAATTAATATATACTGACGTCAAGTTTCTTGGTGAACAAATAACCAAAGCTCCACTTAATAATTTGTATTTCTTCCTTTCTTAGTTGAAGGTTTATCTCTTTGGTTGAAAATGAATTTTTTCGATGAAAATTCGTTTCATGTTTGGTTGAAAATAAATTTTCGAAACTGACAATTAAACTGTTCCATTTTTGATTAAAAATGTATCTTTTTCAGTTAAAAATTTAAATATTTGATCAAACAAAAATTTTTATTGAAAGTTCAACTTATTGGTTGAAAATTCATGTATTTTGATTAGAATTGCAATTGATTGGTTGAAATATCAATTATTACATGCTTGAATGAGAATTCATGTTTTTTTGGTTGAAAATTCTATTATTTGACTTAAAGTTGAACCACTTTGTAAAAAAAAAAAAAATTTTATCATTAAGGAGTTATAATTATAATTAAAAATTCAACTATTTGCTTCCAAATGAACTTTTATGTTAAAAATTCTGTTTTGTAGAAAATTCAGCTTTTGGCTTGAAAATTCAACAATTTGGTAGAAAATTAAACTATTCGGTGAAAAATTAAACTTTATAGTTGAAAAATCATATTTTTTATCTTCTTGGTCAAAAAATTAAGTTATTTTTTTTCATAAGAGTTTTTATCTGAAAATTTAACTATTTCATTTTTGGTTGAAACTTTATCCTGTATATTGTATAAGTTAAAAATTCAACTATTTGGTAGATAATTTATTTATTTTAATAAAAAGTTGTCTTTTTGGGTAGAAAATTAACCTTGTTTGTTAAAAAATCAAGTTTTTGGTTGAATATTCAACTATCTTATTAAAGATTCATCTTTCTTGATTAAAAATGATTTTTTTTTTTTGAAAACACACTTTTCTAAAACATTCAACTTTTTAGCTTAAAAACTTTAATCTTTTTTTGAAAATTGATGTTTTATGGTAGAAAAGTCATCTTTCTTGTTTAATAATGAACTTTTTTTATGGAAATTCAACTGTCTTCTAACAAATTTGTCTTTTTGTGTTGAAAATTTAAATATTTGATTGAATATAAATATTTTTTGTTTTAAAATTCGACCATTTGATTGAAAGTGCATCTTTTTATGCTGAAAATTCAACCATTTGGTTAGAAACTCAACTATTTTGTTAAAAATGAAATTATTTTTGGAAAATTTAAATATTTTCTTAAAGTCATAATTTGTTGTTGAAAATTTCACTACGTTGTTAAAAAATCATCGTTTTGGATTGAAAATTCATCTTTTATGGTAGAAAAGTAATTTTTCTTGGTCAAAAATTTATTCAGAGGGCGCTATGGAGATTTTAAAATTTTTATTTCTATAATTTAACAAATCTGTTCTTGTAGAATGTAGGATATTCTTTAGCAGGGTGCCATATAATCCACAAATTATTTTAGTTTAGAAAAAAAATTAAGGTGGGCATTAACACCCTTAAAGATGCAATTTTATGATAAAGTTGATATTAAGAGATCAAATAGATCCCTCAGAAATTTTTTAATTTTAGGAAAAACCAGTTTTTTAATTTTAAATAAAAAAACAGTTGAAATCCACTAAAAGGGCTCAATTTTTAATCAAAAAAGATTTTTCAGTTAAGAAAGAAAAAAGATTTCATCCAAACTATAATTTGAGGGTAAAAATCATTTTCAGTAAAATGTTGAAATCAACTAAAAAAGACGAGTTTTCAAGAAAATAATTGAATTTTCCATCCAAAAAAATGTAGAGCGTAGAAAGAAAAAAAATTCAACCAAATTATAATTTAAGGGTAAGAATAATGTCGAATATAAAACAAAAATTTAGTATCAATATTTATTTTTATTTAAGGTTATATAGAAATAATTTTTCTAGGATTCTTGAGAAAATTCAAAAAGATTTTTGAAGATTTTAGATATGCCGAAAAAGTATCTAGAAAATTTTTAAGAAAGTTTTTTCATTTTACAGGATATTACCAAATTTTAGAAAAAATTAGTCAGTTTGAAAGATACTCAGGACTTTTAGAAGTTTGGAAGAATCTTAAAAATATTTTATTAATTTTTTTTAATCTTTAAAAATCTACATATTGTTTTAAATTTTTTCAAAACTTCTAAATATCTTTCAAACTGAATAGAATTATTCTTAAAATTTTTAAGAATCTTTCAAAGTAAAAAAATTGTCCTAAAACATTCCAGATTCTTTTTTGACAATTTTAGAATTCATTTGAAATGTTTCAATATCTTTTTAAATAATTTTTTTAAATCAACTTTTCAACATGAAAAATCAGTTTAAATTTTTGCAGAAATGTTAGGACATTCTTTTATTATTTTGAAACCTTTCAAAATCCTTGAAAAGCTTCAAAATTTGATTTCGAATTTTTCAAAAATCTACATTTAAGTTTAAATTTTCGCAGAAATGTTAGGACATTCTTTTATTATCTTGAAACCTTTCAAAATTTGATTTCGAAATCTTCAAAAATCTACATATTGGTTCAAATTGTTTCATATCTTTTCACATTTGAAATTATTAAAAAAATTCTTTTACAAAAATGTTGTAAATATTTTGAAATTTTTTGAAATCGTTTTAAATAATCTCTTAAAGTTAATTTTTCAAAATAAAAAATCCTTAGAATTTTTCCTGGGAATCTTAAATAAAATGTTTTGTATTATCATGGAACCTTGGAAAATCCTTTAAAGGCTTCAAAATTCGTTGTTCTTCTACATTATTTAAAAAAAAATTTAGGATATCCTTTAAAATATTTTGAAATATTTTTCATTTTTCTCTTAAAATTAATTTTTTTTTAAATAAAAAATCATTTAAAATTTTCCCATGAATCTTAAGAAAATTAAAATAAAATGTTGACATTGAAACCTTTCAAAATTCTTAAAATGCTTCAAAATTCTATTTCGAAATCTTCAAAAG
>JAABKJ010075445.1:48374839-48584372 GCA_011634705.1 Andricus grossulariae
GCTTACATGTTGATTTAAACTTTTTATAATATTTAAAAATCTTTTATTATTTTTGAAATTTTTAAAAAATTTCTAAATATTTTTAAAAATATATGGAATTATTCCTAAAACTTTGAAAAATCTTTCCAAATAAAAAAATGCCTTAAAACCTTCCAGATTCGTTTGTGACAATTTTTTTAATCTTTTGAAATGTTTTACACTCCTTCTAAATTATCTTTTAAAATTTAAAATAATTTACAAAAATAGTTGCATTTTCAACCAAATAGTTGCATTTTTAACTAAGGAAGGTGCAATTTCTACTAAAATAGATGAATTTTTAAATTAAATAGACAAATTCTAAAAAAAAATAGTTGAATTTTTATCCAGAAAGGATTTCAGTTTGACTTTTCGACATCAAAATAAAAAATAAAATAAACAAGAAGTAAACAGTTGAATTTCAACCAGAAAGGATAACTGTTTGACAAAATTGTTGAATTTTCAAACAAGTACTAAAATTTATAACTAAAAAGATAACCTTCCGAGAGAAGCATCTGTAACAAAAGAAATAGAAATACAAAGCAAATAAATTACTAAAAAGAAAATTATATCTATTATATTATTCAAAACTATATTTCAAAACTTTAAAATTGATAATTTATTAATAATTAATAATTTGAAAATAATATTTTTGAAATAGAAAAGAAGCTCATTGTATTTTTACGATAAGACCAATCTTAGTTGTTGTTGAGGCCTATACCGCTTGTTTGATAAAAAAAAAATTAATAAAAAATGTCGGTTGCCAACATAATTCTCTGATTTTTCTTCGCTCAATTTTTTTCCCCCTGTACATTAACATTCAAATACCATTAACATTTATATAACAATTTGAAATTTTCAAATTTATTTATTTTAAACAAAAAAGTGACTTTTCTATGATAAAAGATGACTTCTAAAGAAAATACTTAAATTATCTATCAAATGATTGAATTTTCAACAGAAAATGACAGTTTTTAACTAAATAATTGAATTTTCAGACTTAAACGATAAATTCTCAACAAAAAAGTCTAATAGTTGATATTTCAATCAAGAAAGATAAAATTTCATTCAAAGAAATGAATTTTGAAATCAAAACGACGAATTTTCAACAAATAAAGATTTTTCAGTGATGAAGGAAAATAAATTTTACCTAAATTGTTGAACCTTGAAGCCAAAAGACGAATATTCTGTACAAAAATCGAATTTTCGACAAGAATATTAGGAATTTTCAGCAAAAAAAAAAATTAATTTCCGACAAAATAGTTAAATTTTCAACCAAAGAGATAAAGCTTCATTGTTAATTTTCTACCAAGATATTTGAATTTTCAACCCAAAAAGACGAACTTTCAACAAAACAGTTGAATTTTCAACCCAAAAGGATGACATTTTAACAAAATTGTTGAATTTTCAAACAAATAATCAAATTTATAACTAAAAAGATCATCTTTCGGGGGAAGAAACTGTAAAAAGACAAATAGAAATACAAAGCAAATAAATTACTAACAAGAATATTATATCTCTTATATTATAAAAAACTATATTATAAAAATTCAAAATTAATAATTGATTTTAAATTAAATAGGCAAATTTTCCAAAAAATAGTTGTATTTTTACACAAAAAGGATTTCAGTTATACTTTTCAACATCAAAATATGAGTTTTAAGCCAGGGTAAATTTTCTACGAAGACACTTGAATTTTCAACCAAAAAATACAAATTTTCAACAAAACGGTTGAATTTTCAACCCGAAAAAATGACTAACAGAATTGTTGAATTTTTAACAAAATAATTGAATTTTCAACCTAAAAAGATTAATTCTCAACATAAAAGTATAATAAATGATATTTTAACCAAAAAAAGATGAAATTTCATTTTCAAAAATGAGTTTTTAAAACAAAAAGACGAATTTTCAACAAATAAAGATTTTTCAGTCACGAAAGAAAGAAAATTTCATCCAAATTGTTGAACCTTCAAGCCAAAAGACGAATTTTCTGTCCAAAAATAGAATTTTCAACCAGAAAATCTTAATTTTCAGCAAACAAATTAATTTTCAACAAAATAGTTAAATTTTCAACCAAATAGACAAACCTTTATTAAAATAATAATTTTCAACAATGTAATTTAACTTTCACCGAAAAATTTTAATTTTTAATTAGAAGACATCAGTTTTTGATTTAATGATTCAAGTTTCAACCAAAGAAATGAATTTTCAACTAAACAGTTGCATTTTTATCCAAGAAAGATGGAATTTCTACTAAAAAAGGTTAATTTTAAAATTATAAAATTTAAAAAAATTTCAACCAAAAAATTTTAATTTTTATCAAAGAAAAAAGATTTGAGTTTATTTTTTCAACATCAAAATATGAGTTTCGTACAAGAAGTAAATTTTCTTCAAAGATACTTGAATTTTCAACCAAAAAAGACGAATTTTCAACATAACAGTTGAATTTTCTACCCAAAAGGATGACTTTTTAACAAAATTGTTGAATTTTACACAAAATAATTACATTTTCAACCTAAAAAGATGAATTCTCAACAAGTAAGTGTAATACTTGATATTTCAACAACAAAAAAAAGAAATTTCATTTAAAAAAATTAATTTTAAAACCAAAAAGACGAATTTTCAACAAATAAAGATTTTTCAGACATGACAGAAAAAAAAGTTCATGTAAATTGTTGAACCTTCAAGCTAAACGACGAATTTTCTGTACAAAAATAGAATTTTCAGCAAACATATTAATTTTCAACAAAATAGTTAAATTTTCAACCAAATAAACAAACCTTTATTTTAAAAACCAATAATTTTCCAACAAAGTAGTTCAACTTTCACTCAATCATTTAAATTTTTAATTAGAAGAATCAGTTTTTAATAAAATAATTAAACTTTCAACCAAAGAAATGAATTTTCAACTACAAATATTATTCTTCAACAAAAAAAATTATTTCTAAGCAAAATAATTTAATCAAAATTTTCAAAAATAGGTGAATTCTGGTGCGAAAAAGCTAAATTTTTACCCAAACAGTTGTATTTCGTTCCAAGAAAGATGAAAATTCTACTAAAACAGGTGAATTTTTAAATTAAAAAATTCAACCAAAAGAATTTTAATTTTCATTAAAAAAAAAGATTTTAGTATATTTTTTCAACTTCAAAATATGAGTTTCGAAATAAAGTAAATTTTCTTCGAATATACATGAATTTTCAGCCCAAAAAGACAAATTTTTTACAAAAATAGTTGCATTTTCAACCAAATAGTTGCATTTTTAACTAAGGAAGGTGCAATTTCTACTAAAATAGATTATATTTTCAAATTACTCGATTATTTTCTAAATAATTAATTGTTCAATTGTCACTCAATAATTCGAATTTTCATCAAAATCTTTTTAAATATTCTCTTAAAATTAATTTTTCAAAATAAAAAATCATTTCAAATTTTGTCAGCAAACTTAAGAATTTTTTTCTTTCCTTGAAACTTTTGAAGTCCTTGAAAAATTTTATAATTTTGTTTCGAAATCTTCAAATATCGGAATTTAGTTTTTTATTTTTAAAAATCTTTTTAATTTTTAAATAAAGTTTGGATCTTTTCAAAAGTTGTGAATTTTTAGTCAAGAGATTTCTACATATTCGAACAAATTATTGAGAGAGGAGACTAAGCTTCGAAGAACCTCTAAATATTTTAAATAATATGGCTGATTTTACAATTCTCAGATTGGAACAGATTGCAAAAAATTTTAATACATTTCAAAGATTTTCCATGTGAATTTCAATTAAATTTTAAGACATTTTTAAGATATCAAGGGATTAGAATAGATTAGTGGAAAATTACTAATTCGAGTAGTCGAGGTATTTCTTAATTCAATATCGGAAAATTTATTTTTTTGGTGAAAAGAAAAGTATTTACAGCTGTATATAATAATTTTAAATCAGTTATAAACGTAAAATATAGAAAAGTTCAATGAAACACAGAAATGTAACATTTTTAACTCTATTTGAATAGTGAGTATGATGCAAGCCCCCTTTTGTAGTTGGTTGATAAGGTGGGTGGGGGTGAAAGTCAAAGAGAACATGGACGCGTATTGTTTACGTATCACGTTCAGTCTCTGTGCTTGACCCGGTGGGCTAGACTAGTAAAGGTTCGTCTTTTCAGCCATGGGTCATATGAAGGTAGATGCGGCTCGTATGGGCAGATGCTGTTTGTTCTTTTGTAGGAAGTTGAGAGGTAAGAGAGACAGAGGAAGAGACACGGATCGCGAGAACTCGAAGGTAAACCCATGATCAGGGAAAGAAACAGAGTGTGATTCCGAGACCTCGGAGGGTGAAACCAGAATCACAGGAAAGAGAGAGAAAAAGAGCGTGACTTCGAGACCACGAAGGTAAACCCAGTCAAAGAAGAGAGAGAGAGAGAAAGAGAGAAAAGAGTGACTTCGAAACCTCGAAGGTAAACCCAAAGTCACAGAAGAGAGAGTGAGAGAGAGAGAGTGACTTCGAGACCGCGAAAGTAAACCCAAAGTCACGAAAGAAAAAGGGAGAGGAACAAAGGGGTCCTCGAGACCTTACAGGGTAAGCCCAGTGTCAACAGAAAAGAGAAGAGAGTAGGTAGCAATCGCCAGTCGGAAACGAGAGACTAGTCACGAGGAGGTGAGTAGTCCAGGTAAGTACCAGAGCACGAGTGACGATGCTACCCAGAGCGTCGGTATTTATTGGCTAGTAGCGGAAGAGCTCGAGCGAAGAAGGGACGGCTGTTGGCCCTCTGATTGGCCCTGACTCTCGCAACAAGATCGCAACAAAGCAGTGGGGACACCGTACTCCGTGCTGCCTTCTTCCAACCTCGAGCGTCTTACGCCATTTTGATTACATTTACAGAAGCAACGTCCAAACAATCGTAAATTGGCGTGGCGGCTTCGTAACCCCTGGTGGTGCTGACAAAAAAGTTATCATTTAGCATATAGGTAAAGAAAATGGATTCGTGGAGACCTGCATGAAATCTTTTATCGAAAAGAAAGTTTCGGATGATTGTCATGACGGGCTGAACGCCAAACGTTTCGAGGAAAGATTTCGGCATGTCCTAACTGTGTGGTCTGATAATTCCATAGTTGTTTTGGGCCAAGCACCATATCACACAATGCTGGATCCGCAGTACCGCAGTATAACGAAGGGTTCACGGAAAGGTGACATTATTAAATGGCTTCTTCAGCGCGGAGTTCCAGCACCGACAGATGGTACGTCTTTCGAGAAGAAGACAAAAGATGACCTTCTCGATCTGTCGAAGCAATATGGCTATCCAAAAACGTATTTATTGGACAGGGTAACCCAGGAAATGAGATCAGACAACGATAAGTTACTGTGGCTTCCAGTAGCTCATTGCGAGTTAAATTCAAATGAACTGATTTGGATTCACGTGAAGAGGCGCGTTGGAAGAGAGAATAAAAATTTTAAGATTGCTGATGTATATAAATTGTGCCAGGAAACAGTGGCAGACTTGCTACCAACTTTCTAGCCCAACTATCTTAAGCATGCCCAAAAAATTGAGGACCATTATCACAATCATGTATATAAAATCGTTAAATCAATAGGACCTCTTATTATAAACATCCGAGATGATAGTGATAGTGACAGTGAACACGTCGATGATGATAATGATGATGATGAAAGCGACGATAACGTTGACAGTCGTGAAGATATGGATCATGAAATGAATGACAGAAGCTAATACGAGGAGATGTAATTACCGTGATGTAAGTAGAAACCTTTTTCAAAGTATTCCAAAATTTGAAATATCGCAAAAGTGGATCGATTTTTCGAGTTTACATTTGAAATTATTGCAGAAACATGTATGTTAATGCAGCTATTTTGTGAAATCATTATGTATGTAATAATTATGTGAAACTCATAAAATCAACAATATCCCGTCCCGGAAAAGTACTGGTTTCTATTTATGTAAAGAATGATTTACTATCAGTGAAAAAATTCAAATCAGGTGGGTTCAGCATTTAAGAACTCAGTCCCAAAAAATTCTAGCGTAATAAGTAATTTGCCTTTTCAAAGCTTTAAATGTCCTGCGTAAATGAGCCAAAAGTCCGTAATTTGAAGAAAATTTGGTCGTATGGAGACTGAAACAAGTGTTTAAAAGTAGGGACTTCTGGGCACACTTTAACTAGACTCAAGTTTAGAGCCCTATTTTTTATAAAAGAAGCAATCTGAAAAAAACTTTACATTGTCAAAGTTTTAACAAAATAGTTTTTGAACAATCTAGGTGTTATTGAAATTACCAATTTGTGTCTTATGCCATTTTTCGTCTGCCTCATAGTTTTCACAAAATACAGAAAAAAGCACATTAAAAAAATCAAGGTTTTTATGAATTGTTTATGAGTATTTTGCTTTTTAACCAAAAATGAAAAAGTTAAATTTTCATAAAAAAAACACCATTTTTATTTAAACAGACGAATTTCTCACAAAAAATAGTTGAATTTTCAACCCGAAAATATGAGTTTTCAACCAAAAAGTTGAATTTTGTACCGAATTCTTGAATTTTGTACCGAATTCTTGAATTTTGCACCGAATTCTTGAATTTTAAATACAAAAAGGCGAACTTTGTTCGAAACAGTTTAATTTTTATCCCGAAAATATGAATTTTCAACAAAAAAGTTAGTTTTCAACCAAACAGTTAAATTTTCATCTAAACAAAAAAAATTATTTAAAAAACGATTTTGTTACAAAACAGTTGAATTTTCTACCAACTTTTTGATTTTTCAAGCCAAAAAGACAAATTTTCCACAAAACGGTTGAATTTTCAAACCTAAAATATGCGTTTTTAACCAAAAAGTTGAATTTTTTTAGCTAACAGTTGAATTTCCATATAAAATTATGAATCTTTTACATCAACAAAAATTAATTTTTAATAAATTGGTTCAACTTTCAACTAAATAGTTGCATTTTCAACCAAGAAAATTAATTTTCTACAGAAAAAGACGAATTTTCAACGAAATACTTGAATTTCTAAACTAAAAAAGATTACTTTTTAACCAAAAATGAAAAAGTTAAATTTTCATCAAAAAACACCATTTTTATTTACATAGACGAATTTTTACAAAAAACAGTTGAATTTTCAACCCGAAAATATGAGTTTTTAACCAAATAGTTGAATTTTCAACCAAATAGTTGAATTTTCCACCAAATAGTTGAATTTCGTACCGAATTCTTGAATTTCGTACCGAATTCTTGAATTTTGTACCGAATTCTTGAATTTTGCACCGAATTCTTGAACTTTAAATACAAAAAGGCGAACTTTGTTCAAAACAGTTTAATTTTTATCCTCAAAATACGAATTTTCGACAAAAAAGTTAGTTTTCAACCAAACAGTTAAATTTTCATCGAATAAAAAAAAAATTTTATTTAAAAAACGATTTTGTTACAAAACAGTTGAAGTTTCTACCAACTTTTTGACTTTTCAAGCCAAAAAGACAAATTTTCCACAAAACAGTTGAATTTTCAACCCTAAAATATGCGTTTTTAACCAAAAAGTTGAATTTTTTTTACCTAACAGTTGAATTTTCTATCAAAGTATTGAATTTTCTAACAAATTCTTGAATTTTCGAGCAAAAAAAAACGAATTTTCCACAAAAGAGTTGAAGTTTCAGCTCGAAAATATGAATTTCCTACAAAAAAGTTGTTTTTCAATCAAAAAGTTCAATTTTCATCGAAAAACAAAATTTTAATTTAAAAACCGAATTTTCTACCAAATTTTTTATTTTTCAAGCCAAAAAGGCAAATTTTTTAACAAAAAAAAATAATTTTCTACCAAATGATTAAATTTTCAAACAAAAAAGACTAATTTTCTGCAAAAAAGTGAGATTTTCAGCCCGAAAATGTGAATTTTCTACAAAAAAGTTAGTTTTTAACGAAGCAGTTGAATTTTCGTCTAAAATTATTAATCTTCTACCAAAAAAATCAATTTTTTATAAATTGGTTCAACTTTCAATCAAATAGTAGAATTTTCAACCAAGAAGATTCATTTTCTACCAAAAAGGGCGAATTTTTAACAAAATACATAAATTTGCAACCAAATAGTTGAAATTTCAAACAAGAAAATTAACTTTCTTAAAAAAAAGACGAATTTTCAACCAAATAGTTGGATTTCTATACTGAAAAAGATCGCTTTTTAACCAGAGATTGAGTAGTTAAATTTTCATTGAAAACAAAAAGTTTCAACTTAAAAAATCGAATTTTTTACAAAACAGTTGAATTTTCAACCAGAAAATTTGAGTCTTCAACCAAACAGTTGAATTTCCAACTAAAATTATGAATCTTCAACAAAAAAAAAAATAATTTTTAATAGAGTAGTTTAACTTTTAACCAAGGAGTTAAATTTTCAACCTAAATAGATGAATTTTAAACACAAAATGTACCCCATGTAACTCCCCCCCAAAAAAAAGACTGCAAAATATATGCACGGCCTCAAATATGCATGCGCTTTGAGTATTTTTAAGAATGAGCATACTATAATTGAAAAATATAAATGAACTGGAATTTATCGCCTTATTCTATTCAATCTTAAAACTTCTTCTAAATCTTTGGGGGAGCAAGACTTGGAACTGCTCAACCATTAAAAAATAGTAAAATAGTAACCATACTTCTCTAAAAAAAGTAACCATAAAGTAACAATAATTTGGCAAAAAAGTAACAGAAAAAAAATATTTTCTACCAAAAAAGACGAATTCTCCACTGAAATGATGAATATTTAACAAAAAAATGTATGTTTAAGAAAGTAGTTGAATTTTTAACAAAATGGTTGAATTTTTCTGACTAAAAAAGATGAATTCTCAACAAAAAATGTCATAGTTGATATAATACCCAAAACAGATTTTAATTTAATATAAAAAACAGTAGAATTAATTCAAAAAATACGACTTTTCAACCAAATAAGTACATTTTTAACCAAAGAGATGAATTTTCAAATAAAATTGTAAATTTTTAAACAAAAGGATGATTTTCAATCAAAAAGATTAATTTTCTACCATAAAAGACGAATTTTTAACTAAAATGATGAATCTTAAAAAAAAGTGAAATTTTAACCAAAATTGTCCATCTTTTAACCGAATTTTCAACCAAAAAAGATAAATTCTCATCGAAAAATATAACACATAGTTCGATGTTTGAACATAAAAAGATTTAAATTTTAAATAAAGAACTAGCAATCTTAGTTAAATTGTAGTTTTTATCAGGATTCATAATAAATTAATTGATAGTCCTTTTTATACATTTTACATTCGAATTAATTATTATTTCATTGTTATTCTATTACTTTCCCGGCTCTAAATTTCCAAACTTGCTGGAAAAATTTGAATTTTTACATTTTTCACAAATTCCCTAAAAATGTAATCAGGGTGGCCACTATTTTTTCAACTTTTGTCTCCCGGCTTTCTCCCGGTTCTCCCGGTTAATATTCGTGATTTCTCAAAATTCATGCATATTGTTGAAAAATCATCTGTTTTGATAGCAAATTAATCTTCATGTTTAAACATTCATCTTTTGGTTGAATATTTATCTTTTTGGTTGAAAAAAACTACTTGGCAGAAAGTTAAACTCTTTTGTTAAAAATATATAACCTAGGTTGAAATTTTTTTGTTGTGGAAAATTAATTTTTTTAACTAAAATTTAAATATTCCATATGTGATTGAAAACTGATTTTTCTTAGTTCAAAATTCAACTATTTTGTTGAAAATGTATTTTTTTTTTAGTTCAAAATTTAACTATTTCGTTGAAAATTCATGTATTTTGTTGAAAAATCGTCTTTTTGATCGAAAATTAATCTTCTTATTTGAAAATTCACGTATTTTATTTATTTGAAAAATCTGTTTGAAAAATCTTTTTTTTGCCAGAAAATTAATCTTCTTGTTTGAAAATTCATCTTTTTGGTTGAAAAAAACTACTTGGTGAAAAGTAAAACTCTTTTGTCAAAAATGTATAACCTTAGTTGAAAATTGTTTTTTTTTTTTTTTTTTTTTTAAATTCATTTTTTAACTGAAAATTTAACTATTCCATTTGTGGTTGAAAACTGATTTTTCTTAGTTCAAAATTCAACTATTTGGTTGAAAATGTATTTTTTTTTTAGTTCAAAATTTAACTATTTCGTTGAAAATTCATGTATTTGTTGAAAAATCGTATTTTTTGGTCGAAAATTAATCTTCTTATTTGAAAATTCATGTATTTTATTTATTTGAAAAATATTGTTGAAAAATCGTCTTTTTTGGTAGAAAATTAATCTTCATGTTTGAAAATTCAACTTTTTGGTTGAAAAAAAACTAGTTGGTGAAAAGTTAAACTCTTTTGTTAAAAATGTATAACCTTGGTTGAAAATTGTTTTTTTTTGTTGGAAAATTAATTTTTTACCGGAAAATTTAACTATTTCATGTGTAGTTGAAAACTCCTCTTTTTGATTGAGAATTCAACTGTTTAGTTATTTGCCTTTTTTTGTTGAAAAATCGTAGTTTATTTGTAGAAAATTAAACTTCTTGTTTGAAAATTCATCTTTTTCGTTGAAAATAAAACTACTTGGTCCAAAATTAATCTCTTTTGTTAAAAAGGTAGAAAATTGGTAGAAAATTTGTTTTTTTTTTGTGTGGAAAATTAAGTTTTTTAACTGAAAATTTAACTATTCCATTTTTGATTGAAAACTGATCTTTCTTAGTTCAAAATTCTACTATTTGGTTGAAAATGTATGTATTTTGTTGAAAAAGCCGTTGTTTTGATGAAGATTCATGTATTTTATTTATTTGAAAAAGTTTGTTGAAAAATCTTTTTTTTTTTGCAGAAAATTAATCTTCTTGTTTGAAAATTCATGTATATTTTAGAAAAATCGTCTTTTTTGGTTGAAAATTAATCTTCTTGTTTCAAAATTCCTGTTTATTGTTGAAAAATCATATTTTTTGTAGAAAATTAATCTTCTTCTTTGAAAATTCATGTATATTGTTGAAAATTCATATTTTTGGTTGAAAATTTATCTTTTTGGTTGAAAAAACTACTTGGTGGAAAGTCTTCTGTTAAAAATGTATAACCTTGGTTGAAATTTTTTTTGTGGAAAATTAATTTTTTTATCTGAAAATTTAACTATTCCATTTGTGGTTAAAAACTGATTTTTCTTAGTTTCAAATTCAGCTACATATTTGGTTGAAAATGTATTTTTTTTTAGTTCAAAATTTAATTATTTCGTTGAAAAATCGTCTTTTTTGGTAGAAAGTTAACCTTCTTGTTTGAAAATTCTTCTGTATTGTTGAAAAATCATTTTTTTGTGTAGAAAATTAATCTTCTTGTTTGAAAATTCATGTATATTGTTGAAAAATCGTCTTTTTTGGTAGAAAGTTAATATTCTTGTATATCTTTGAAAAATAATCTGTTTTGGTAAAAAATTAATCTTCTTGTTTGAAAATTCATGTATATTGTTGAAAAATCATCTGTTTTGATAGAAAATTAATCTTCATGTTTAAAAATTAATCTTTTTGGTTGAATATTTATTTTTTTGGTTGAAAAAAACCACTTGGCGTAAAGTTAAACTCTTTTGTTAAAAATATGTAACCTTGGATGAAATTTTTTTGTGTGGAAAATTAATTTTTTTAACTGAAAATTTAACTTTTCCATTTGTAGTTGAAAACTGATTTTTTTAATTCAAAATTCAACTATTTGGTTGAAAATATATATATTTTTTTACTTCAAAATTTAACTATTTTGTTGAAAATTCATGTATTTTATTTATTTGAAAAATGCTGTTGATAAAAACTTTTTTTATGACGGAAAATTAATCTTCTTGTTTGAAAATTCATCTTTTTGGTTGAAAAAAACTAGTTGGTGAAAAGTAAAACTCTTTTGTTAAAAATGTATAACCTTGGTTGAAAATTGTTTTTTTTTTAAATTAATTTTTTAACTGAAAATTTAACTATTCCATTTGTGATTGAAAACTGATCTTTCTTAGTTCAAACTTCTACTATTTGGTTGAAAATTCATGTATTTTATTTTAAAAATTTTGTTATAAAATCTTTGTTTTTTGGCGGAAAATTAATCTTCTTGTTTGAAAATTCATGTATCTTGTTAAAAAATCACCTTTTTTGGTAGAAAATTAATCTTCGTGTTTGAAAATTCATCTTTTTGATTGAAAATAAAACTACTTGGTCCAAAATTAAATTCTTTTGTTAAAAAGGCATCACTTTTGTAGAAATTTTTTTTTTTTGTTTGTGAAAAATTAAGCTTTTTAATTGAAAATTTAACTATTCCATTTTTGATTGAAAGCTGATCTTCCTTAGTCCAAAATTCGAATATTTGGTTGAAAATGCGTCTATTTTGTGGAAACTTCATGTATTTTATTTATTTGAAAAATTTTGTCATAAAATCTTTGTTTTCTGCAGAAAATTAAGCTTCTTGTTTGAAAATTCATCTTTTTGGTTGCAAATTTATCTTTTTGGTTGAAAAAAACTACTTGGTGGAAAGTTAAACTCTTTTGTTAAAAATGTATAACCTTGGTTGAAATTTTTTTTGTGGAAAATATTTATAGTGATTTGAATTTGAAATTGTTATTCTTTTTGAATTAGAGAGAATTCTCGATTGATTTTAATGCTTTGAGTGAGGCTTCAAAGCTTTTTTTCGTCTTATAAAAATCATGACATTTCTAGGAATTTCTGTCAGGTTCCAGGGGCTAATTTAATAGGTTTTCACTTCATTTTATAATAATGTTCGAATATTTTTCTAATCAATTTATAGTGATTTGAATTTGAAATTCTTTTTGAATTAGAGAGAATTCTCTATTGATTTTAATGCTTTGAGGCAAGCTTCAAAGCTTTTTTTCGTCTTACAAAAATCGTGGCATTTTTAAGACTTTTTGACAGGTTGCAGGGACTACTTTAATAGGTTTTCACTTAATTCCATAATAATTTCCGAATATATTTCTAATCAATTTAAAGTGATTTGAATTTGAAATTGTTATTCTTTTTGAATTAGAGAGAATTCTCGATTGATTGTAATGCTTTGAGGGAAGCTTCAAAGCTTTTTTTCGTCTTATAAAAATCATAACATTTCTAGGACTTTTTGACAGGTTCCAAGGGCTAATTTAATAGGTTTTCACTTAATTTCATAATAATGTTTGAATAGTTTTCTAATCGATTTATAGTGATTTGAATCTGAAATTGTTATTCTTTTTGAATTGGAGAGAATTCACGATTGATTTTAATGCATTGAGGGTAGCTTGAAAGCAATTTTTCGTCTTATAAAAATCATTACATTTTAGAACTTTTTGACAGGTTACAAGGACAAATTTAATGGGTTTACTGAATTTTATAATAATGTTCGAATATTCTTCTAATCAATTTATAGTGATTTGAATTTGAAATTGTTTGTCTTTTTTAATGTAGTGAGAATACTCGATTGATTTTAATGCTTTGATTGAAGTTTCAAAGCTTTTTTTCGTCTTATAAAAATCATGACTTTTTTAGGACTTTTTGACAGGTTCCAGGGACTAATTTAATAGGTTTTCACTTAATTTCATAATAATGTTGGAATATATTTCTAATCAATTTATAGTGATTTGAGTTTGAAATTGTTATTCTTTTTGAATTAGAGAGAGTTCTCGATTGATTTTAATGCTTTGAGGGAAGCTCCAAATTTTTTTTTCGTCTTATAAAAATCATGACATTTCTAGGACTTTTTGACAGGTTCCAGGGGCTAATTTAATAGGTTTTCACTTAATTTTATAATAATGTTCGAACAGTTTTCTAATCAATTTATAGTGATTTGAATTTGAAATTCTTTTTGAATTAGAGAGAATTCTAGATTGATTTTAATGCTTTGAGGGAAGCTTCAAAGCTTTTTTTCGTCTTACAAAAATCGTGGCATTTTTAAGACTTTTTGACAGGTTCCAGGGACTAATTTAATGGTTTTCACTTAATTTTATAACAATGTTCGAATATTTTTCTAATCAATTTATAGTGATTCGAATTTGAAATTTTTATTCTTTTTGTATTAGAGAGAATTCTCGATTGATCTTAATGCTTTGAGGGAAGTTTCAAAGCTTTTTTTCGTCTTACAAAAATCATGGCATTTTTAAGACTCTTTGACAGGTTCCAGGGACTAATTTAATAGGTTTTCACTTAATTTTATAATAATGTTCGAATATTTTTCTAATCAATTCATAGTGATTTGAATTTGAAATGGTTATTCTTTTTGAATTAGAGAGAATTCTCGATTGATTTTAATGCTTTGAGGGAAGCTTGAAAGCTTTTTTTCGTCTTACAAAAATCGTGGCATTTTTAAGACTTTTTGACAGGTTCCAGGGGCTAATTTAATAGGTTTTCACTTAATTTTATAATAATGTTCGAATATATTTCTAATCAGTTCATAGTGATTTGAATTTGAAATTGTTATTCTTTTTGAATTAGAGAGGACTTTTTGACAGGTTTGAGAAACTAATATATGGTTCTTCACTGAATTTTATAATAACGTTTGAATATATTTCTAATCAATTTATAGTGATTTGAATTAGAAATTGTTATTCTTTTTGAATTAGAGAGAATTCCCGATTGATTTGAATGCTTTGAGGGAAGTTTCAAAGCTTTTTTTCCTCTTTCAAAAATCATGGCTTTTTTAAGACTTTTTGGCAGGTTGCAGGGACTAATTTAGTTGTTTTTCACAGAATTTTATAATAATGTTCGAATATTTTTCTAATTAATTTATAGTAATTTGAATTTAAAATTGTTATTCTTTTTGATTTATGGGGAACTCTCGATTGATTTTCATGCTTTGTGGGAAGTTTCAAAGCTTTTTTTCGTCTTTCAAAAATCATGGCATTTTTGGGACTTTTTGACTGGTTTCAGGGATTAATTTAATAGTTTTCACTGAATTTTATAATAATGTTTGAATATTTTTCTAATCAATTAATAGTGATTTGAATTTGAAATTGTTATTCTTTTTGAATTAGGGAGAATTCCCGATTGATTTTAATGCTTTGAGGGAAGTTTCAAAGCTTTTTTTCGTCTTACAAAAATCCTGGCACTTTTAAGACTCTTTGACCGGTTCCAGGGACTAATTTAATAGATTTCCACTTCATTTTATAATAATGTTCGAATATTTTTCTAATCAATTTATAGAGATTTGAATTTGAAATTGATATTCTTTTTGAATTAGAGAGAATTCTCGATTGATATTAATGCTCTGAGGGAAGTCTCAAAGCTTTTTTTCGTCTTACAAAAATAATGGCGTTTTTAAGACTTTTTGACAGGTTCCAGGGACTAATTTAATAGTTGTTCACTTAATTTTATAATAATGTTCGAATATATTTCTAATCAATTCATAGTGATTTGAATTTGAAATTGTTATTCTTTTTGAATTAGAGAGAATTCCCGATTGATTTTAATGCTTTGAGGGAAGTTTCAAAGCTTTTTTTCGTCTTACAAAAATCATGGCATTTTTAAGACTTTTTGACAGGTTCCAGGGACTAATTTAATAGGTTTTCACTTAATTTTATAACAATGTTCGAATATTTTTCTAATCAATTCATAGTGATTTGAATTTGAAATTGTTATTCTTTTTGAATTAGAGAGAATTCTCGATTGATTTTAATGCTTTGAGGGAAGCATTCTGTCTTGCCCATCCAATCTTCTTGTTCAGTTGATGCAAGCGTCTTTTGGTCTTTTGATCCATCGTCGGTTTCAGCCTTCGATTTGAATCAGCCAAAGCTCTCGCAGCACCATAAACTGAACAATTGATGGTCCAGAGATCGGACTCTTCCGACTTATCCTCAAGAAGGGAGGTATCCATTTCAGCCAGGTCTTGGGGCTTAGGAGGAACCTGGATATTAATGTTCATTCTTATCCTAAAATCACAATCATCTCTCAGGAGGTGCCTGCTTTCCGCGGTTGGTCTTGATGCCGCTTCTCCGTCTGCGGCTTGTTCATACAGCGGTTGGTAAAGCGCTCCGCGTACATATCCTTTTTTCTAGAGATAGACGACTTGATCTCAGAGTAAATGATGCGAAATGTGCAGAAGCTGTGAGGTGTTTCTGGCACTACAGAGTGTCCATACGCGCCATAAAGCCTCCGTCAACAGGGATAATGCTGGAATCGTAACACTCCAGCAGGTCGTCCTTGAGTCGATCCGTCCACTTAAAAGTATAGGCTGCATACTCTGAGAGGTCGCCCGGTATCCCAGAGTCACCGGTTAAGGCACCTCACCAAGGTGCATTCAGCTTTTGGCACGGTTTTTACGCCTCCGTTGGAAGTTAATTCCTTCAGGACCATCCCTGGGCAATTGTCCGCGACTGATTATTAATTACTGTAACCACATTTAGCAGAAACCCTTGGTACAGGGACCCTCTCTCCGCAACCTGAGGATGCGTCTGGTGGCTTTGTCATAGGCCCTTCGGTTCGATTCCAAAGGAACCGAAACCGAGTGAGGACTCGTCTGGGGTTATATATACTGGGTATCCCAAAAGTCCCGGCATGGCTGAATATTTCCTCAGGTAAGATATTTTTCAGGGAGGTAAAGGTCATTCTTGAAGTAACTTTCAACGAGGAATTCAATGGTGACCTTTATTTTGAACTTGACCATGACCTTAACGGTCATTTCAAGGTCACATTGAATTTTTCAAATGGAAACTCCTATTTTTGATCCCGGGAACTGAGAGAGTGGAAAATTTTACTTTCAGATATGACCTTGACCAATCGGAAATTTGACCTGGACAGGTCATGGCAAGGTCAAACAACGTACATCAGGATGAGTCGACTCCCGATCGATTGGTGACCTTGACCTTGATCAGGACCTACACCAGGACATTTTCTTCAAAAATGTCAAGGTCATATCTGGACATAAAATTTTCCGTTCTCTCAGTTCCCGGAGTCAAAAATAGGGGTTCTCAGTTGAAAAAAAATTTGACCTTGAAGTGACCGTGAAGGTCATGGTCAAGAACAAAATAAAGATCACCATTGAATTCCTCATTGAAAGTTACTTCAAGAATGACCTTGACCTCCTTGAAAAATATCTTACCTGAGGAAATATTCAGCCGTCCCAGGACTTTTGGGACACTCAGTATATATATATATATATATTTTTTTTTTTTTATCATGTACTAATTACATCTTCTGCAGCATTTTGTACTAAAATATTATGATTTTTTTTAAGTGCTACCAAATATTTATGGAATTTTAATATTAGTCCATATCATGTAACTGTTTTTGATGTTTCTTTTAGTCATCAATATCATTGATATTTTTTGTTAAACATTTCATTATTGTAAGCTTTTAAAATAAAAAGACCGGGATAATAGTAAAATCGTATCTTTTAATTTCTGCTATTTTGTGTCTGTAATTGAGAAGATACTAACTTACAAACTTTAAAGAAGAAAGTAACACTTCAACGTTATTTATCAAGTTATAATACTGCATTCTTGTATATAAAAATCAGTATAATCAATATATTTATATTACACGAGGGGGCTCTTATAATCAGAACGTACAATAAACTATTAAAATGTAACAAACCTATATGTACACACTCTTCATTAATACAATTTTTCTCCTAATATTATAGTATCTTATTGCATAGAGGCGGTATAAGACTGAAATCTAAAGTTTAGCGTTTTCTATTCAATCAAAAGCTTGATTAAATTACGTTCATTTTGATATGATTATAACTTTATTTCATTCGCGGATGATTTTCATAAGTCTTGCCACTTGACTTGATCGGGTTTGTTATAGCACAAAAATATTTCTAAAACTGCATAAAATAAAATAATGATATTATTTATGAAATAAAACTGTCTTCACCTTTTTTTCTTGATATTGTACTATTTTTCAGTATTTTAAACAGTGACAGGAACAATGTTCTGCTTCGCATTCAGAGTAGATACCTGTTTCTCTTAAAACGGTAAAAAATAGCTTTTGAATCAGGAGCCTTCTCTAAGAACGTCCTGAAACATTGTTTTTGTCACTGTTCCAAAATTTATTAACACTTTAAAAATTTCGCAACTGTGTGAAAGCAATATGCCGACGCATGCGGGCTGATACGCCATGCGGCGCATATGCGACTCAATTGTTAACACATCTGTCTCTAACCTTGCCCTCACGACGTGCGGATTAATCTGTCTATCGCGCCCGCACCATGCGGGCTCTATGCGGACATTTTGCTATCTGGGCGGTTGTTACATTTCCGCTCGGGGATCATTCCTTCGGGGACCACCCTGGACAGTTGTCCGCGACTGCTTATTAACTATTGTAACCATATTCAGCAGAAACCCTAGATACAGGGATCCTCTATCCGCAACCTTAGTACGCATCCGGTGGCTTTATCATAGGCCCTTCGTTTCGATTCCGAAGAAACCGAAACCGAATGTATATAGTTAAAAGTTTGTCATAAGGACAACCGCAGGATTTCGCCGAGAGCGGGTGCTGAACTGAAAAATTGCACAAGCTCCCAGCGAAATCACGGTAAAATTTCAGCTGTAACCGCGTCTCACGACCATGAGATAGGTGGTTACAGTCTGTAACGAATTCAATACGATGATTCGGCAAAAATCTCATGCACCCTGAAGACACGGAACGACCCAAGGACGGCCGACTTCTGCATTTTCCCCACAAGTGTCTCAGCATTTTGTTGACACGCAGGGATGCTTTTCAGGCTATTAACCAGTGAAACCTTGGCACCTCCAAGAGCGCCTTCAAATTTTATTGGCAAAAAACATAATGAATTATTACATTCTCATCATAATGAGAAGGTATTGGTTTTATGTGAAATATGACTTTCGTGGATTTCATGAAATGTCGACGTTCTGAGGCCCCCTGAGTCAGAAAAAATAGTTTTTACGTCGGTGTCTGTCCGTCGGTCGTCCGTCGTCGTCGTCGTCTTCGTCGTCTGTATATCGGATAACTTTCAAAAGCTTAATCGAAATGGATTGTGCTTTGGCACACAGTTTTAGGGACAAAAAACAAAGATCAAGTTTGTAACCAGCTATTTTGGATAGAAATTCAAAAAGTTAGGGCACTTTCAAAAATTGTTGAACCATTTTTTCAGAAATTCATAAATTCTATGGACGGCCGCCCGTAGTACTCAAGAATTAAAACAAATTATTACTGAAACTTTTTTCAATACAAAAAAAATTGACAGAGCTACAGCATTTTCAAAAACTCCCAAAAAAAGCAAAAATTAACATTTTAAGCCAATTAAAGCATGATATGAAAAAAAGTCACGACAAGAAAAGTGTTACTTTTTGATAGCCCTACAAGATTCTCATGCTCACTCGTTGAGTTTTCTTAAAAAATCGAAAATTCAAATTTTATTGGCAAAAAACGTAATGAATTATTACATACTCATCATAATGAGAAGGTATTGGTTTTACACGAAAAATTACTTTCGTGGATTCCATGAAGAGTCGACGTTTTGAGGCCCCTTGAGTCAGAAAAAATAGTTTTCATGTCGGTGTCCGTCCGTCGGTCGTCGTCGTCGTCGTCGTCGTCGTTGTCGTCGTTGTCTTTATATCGGATGACTTTCAAAAGATTAATCGGAATAGATAGTGCTTTGGCGCACAGTTTCAGCGGCGCAAAAAAAATATCAAGTTCGTTAACCAGCTATTTTGGATAGAAATTCAAAAAGTTAGGGCACTTTTAAAAACTTGTGAACCATTTTTTTTCAAAATTCATCAATTCCATGGACGGCCGCCGGCAGTACTCAAAGATTAAAACAAATTATTTTGACAACTTTTTTCAATACAGAGAAAATTGACAGAGCTACAGCATTTTCAAAATCTCCCAAAAAAAGCGAAAAATAACATTTTAAGCCAATTAAAGCATGATATGAAATAAGTCACGACAAGAAAAGTGTTACTTTTTGATAGTCCTACAAGATTCTCATGATCACTTTTCGAGTTTTCTCAAAAAATCGAAAATTCAAATTATATTGTCAAAAAACATGATGAATTTATACCTTCTCATCATAATGAGAAGCTATTGGTTTTATGTGAAAGATGACTTTCGTGGATTTCATGAAATGTCGACGTTTTGAGGCCCCCTGAGTCAAAAAAAATATTTCTCACGTCGGTGTCTGTCCGTCTATCGTCCGCCGCCGCCGTCGCCGTCGTCGTCGTCTGTATATCGGATAACATTCGAAAGACTAATCGGATTGGATTGTGCTCTGGCACACAGTTTCAGGGCGAAAAAGGAAGATCGAGTTCGTTAACCAGCTGTTTTGGATAAAAATTCAAAAAATGAGGGTACTTTCAAAATTTTTTAGACCATTTTTTTCAAATATCATAAATTCTATATACGGCCGCCCATAGTACTCGAAAATTAAAACAAATTATTTTCACGACTTATTTCGATACAAAGAAAATTGTCGGAGCTACAGCATTTTCAAAATCTTCCAAAAAAAGCGAAAATTAACATTTTAAGCCAATTAAAGCATGATATGAAAAAATTTCAAGAGTAGAAAAGTGTTACTTTTTCATAGCCCTACAAGATCCTTGTGATCACTTGTTGAGTTTTCTTAAAAAATCGAAAATTCAAATTTTATTGGCAAAAAACATAATGACTAATTACATTCTCATAATGAGAAGGTATTGGTTTTATGTGAAATATGACTTTCGTGGATTCCATGAAATGTCGACGTTCTGAGGCCCCCTGAGTCAGAAAAAATAGTTTTTACGTCGGTGTCTGTCCGTCCGTCTGTCGTCGTCATCGTCGTCGTCAGTATATCGGATAACTTTCGAAAGACTAATCGGATTGGATTGTGCTGTGACACACAGTTTCAGCGACGAAAAAGAAAGATCGAGTTAGTTAACCACCTGTTTTGGATAGAAATTCAAAAAGTTACGGCACTTTCAAAATTTTTCAGACCATTTTTTTTGCAAATTTATAAATTTCATGTACGGCCGCCTATAGTACTCGAAAATTAAAACAAATTATTCACACGACTTTTTTCAATACAACGAAAATTGTCAGAGCTACAACATTTTCAATATCTTCTAAAAAAGCGAAAATTATCATTTTGAGCCAATTAAAGCAAGATATGAAAAAAAGTCAAGACAAGAAAAGTGTTACTTTTTGATAGTCCTACAAGATTCTTATGATCAGTTTTCGAGTTTTCTTAAAAAATCGTTTCAATGACAATGCATGTCATGAATTATAATAAGATAAATTTGTTGAAATGATACATTTTTCAGGGTAGCTGGGAATAAAATTTAATGCAAAATAAGAAATAAATATTAAAGTAATCATGGCCGAATTCATTTCCAGTCGGACAGACTGTGCGACCTGAAGTCGCAGAATCATTTCAGCACGAAATATGTTGCTTCTGAAAGGATTTTAGACTACACGTATTTCACCGATGAGATAAAAAAATTGAATATTCGTTTCGAATATTTAGACTTTTAGGAAAAAATAGTGTAGAACGATTTCTTCTTCCTGTTGATTTACATCCTATTTGATTATTTATGACAGCGTTTAATAATAACGCAAAACAGAACAAAGTGCCAGAGGACTTTTTGTAGAACATTTTTCAAGGAATAAATTTGATTACTCAGCTTTTTTCATATCTCGTCTTCTTCTTGCAAAAATCGTAAATTTTCATTTTTCAGAACAAAAAAAAATCTTTCTCTTCTCCAAGACGCGGGCACAAGATAAACTCAACTGAAATATATTCACCATATTAATAGAAACTTAAAAGAAAAATCAAGAGAAAAAAACGCTGGGGTTTTTGAGAAAATTAGGTGTCAAAAAAATTGTTCATGTAATCGGTGAAATAACCATTAAAATCAATCGAGAACTTCCTCGAATTCAAAAAGAATAACAATTTCAAATTCAAATCACTATAAATTAATCAGAAAAATATTCCAACAGAATTATAAAATTCGGTGAAAACCGTTGAATTAATCCCTGGAACCTGTTAAAAAGTCCTAAAAATGCCATGATTTTAATAGGAGGAAAAAAAAGCTTTGAAGCTTCCTTCAAACCATTCAAATCAATCGAGAATTCCCTCGAATTCAAAAAGAATAACAGTTTCAAATTCGAATCACTAAAAATTAATTAGAAAATGATTCCAACATTATTATTATATTCAGTAAAACCCATTAAATTAATTTCTGGAACCTGTCAAAAAGTCTTAAAAATGCCTTGATTTTTATAGGAGGAAAAAAAAGCTTTGAATCTTCCTTCAAACCATTATAATCAATCAAGAATTCACTCGTTTCAAAAAGAATAAGAACTTAAAATTGAAATCACTATCAATTAATTAGAAAAATATTTCAACAATATTATAAAATGCTTTGAAAACCATTAAAATGATCCCCGGAACCTGTTATAAAGTCCTAAAAATGCCATGATTTTTATAGGAGGAAAAGAAGCTTTGAAACTTCCTTCAAACCATTAAAATCAATCGAGAATTTCCTGGAATTCAAAAAGAATAAGAATTTCAAATTCCAATCACTAAAAATTAATTAGAAAATTATTCCAACATAATTATAAAATTCGGTGAAATCCGTTGAATTAATCCCTGGAACCTGTCAAAAAGTCCTAAAAGTGCCATGATTTTTATAGGAAGAAAAAAGGCTTTGAAACTTCCTTCAAACCATTAAAATCAATCAAGATGTCCCTCGAATTGAAAAATAATCACATTTTCAAATTCAAATCACTATAAATTGATTAGAAAGATATTCTGACATTATTATAAAATTCAGTGAAAACCATTAAATTAATCCCTGGAACCTGTTAAAAAGACCTGAAAATGCCATTATTTTTATAGGAGGAAAAAAAAGGTTTGTAACTTCCTCCAAATCATTAAAATCAATAAAGATATCCCTCGAATTCAAAAAGAATATCAATTTCAAATTCAAATCACTATAAATTGATTACAAAAATATTCCAACATCCTTATAAACTTCATTGAAAACCAATCAATTAATTCCTGGAACCTGTTAAAAAGTACTAAATATGCCATGATTTTTTAGGAGGAAAAAAAGGCTTCGAAACCTCCTTCAAACCATTAAAATCAATAAAGATATCCCACGAATTCAAAAAGAATAACAATTTCAAGTTCGAATCACTATAAATTGATTAGAAAAATATTCCAACATTATTATAAAATACAGTGAATAACATTAAATTAATCCCTGGAACCTGTTAAAAAGCCCTAGAAATGCCATGATTTTTATAGGAGGAAAAAAAAGCTTTGAAACTTCCTCCAAACCATTAAAAGCAATAAAGATATCCCTCGAATTCAAAAAGAATAAAAATTTCAAATTCAAATCAGTATGAATTGATTAGAAAAATATTCCAACATTAATATAAAATTCAGTGAAAACCATTAAATTAATCCCTTGAACCTGTTACGAAGTCCCAAAAATGCCATGATTTTTACAGGAGGAAAAAAAGCTTTGAAGCTCCCTTCTAACCATTAAAATCAATCAAGATATTCCTCGGATTCGAAAAGAATAACAATATCAAATTCAAATCACTATAAATTGATCATAAAAATATTCCAACATTATTATAAAATTCAGTGAAAACCACTAAATTAATCCCTGGAACCTGTTAAAAAGTCCTAAAAATGCTATGATTTTCATAGGAGGAAGAAAAAGCTTTGAAACTTCCTTCAAACCATTAAAATCAATCGAGAATTCCCTCGAATTCAAGAAGAATAAAAATTTCACAGTGAAATCACTAAATTGAATAGAAAAGTATTCCAACATTATTATAAAATTCAGTGAAAACCATTAAATTAAACCCTCGAACATATTGGAAAGTCCTCAAAGTGCCATGTTTTTATAGGAGGAAAAAAAAGCTTTGAAAATTCCTTCAAACCATTAAAATCAATCGAGAATTTCCTCGAATTTAAAAATAATAACAATTTCAAAGTCAAATCACTATAAATTAATTAGAAAAATATTCCAGCATTATTATGAAATTCAGTGAAATCCATTAAATTATTCCCGGGAGCATATTGAAAAGTCCTTAAAGTGCCATGATTTTTATAGCAGGAGAAGAAAAGCTTTGAAACTGCCTTCAATCCATTAAAATCAATCGAGAATTTCCTCGAATTCAGAAAGAATAACAATTTCAAATTCAAATCGCTATAAATTAATTAGAATAATATTCCAACATAATTATAAAATTATATGAAAACCGTTGAATTAATCCCTGGAACATGTTGAAAAGTCCTAAGAGTGCCATGATTTTTACATGAGGAAAAAGAAAGCTTTGAAACTTCCATCAAAACATTAAAATCAATCGAGATATCCCTCGAATTCAAAAAGAATAACAATTTCAAATTCCAA
This sequence comes from Andricus grossulariae, assembly GCA_011634705.1. Classification (NCBI taxonomy): domain Eukaryota; kingdom Metazoa; phylum Arthropoda; class Insecta; order Hymenoptera; family Cynipidae; genus Andricus; species Andricus grossulariae. Next base: position 48,399,144 of record JAABKJ010075445.1, read on the forward strand.
TCACTATAAATTAATTAGAAGTATTTTACAACATTATTATAAAATTCAGTGAAAACCATAAAATTAAGCCCTGGAAAATGCTGAAAAGTCCTAAAAATGCCATGATTTTTATAGGAGGAAAAAAAGCTTTGAAACTTTCTTCAAACCATTAAAATCAATTGAGAATTTCCTCGAATTTAAAAATAATAACAATTTCAATGTCAAATCACCATAAATTAATTAGTAAAGTATTTCAACATTATTATAAAATTCAGTGACAATCATTAAATTAAACCCTAGCACATGTTGGAAAGTCCTAAAAGTGCCATGATTTTTGTGTGAGGGGAAAAAAGCTTTGAAACTCCTTTCAAACCATTAAAATCAATCAAGATATCCCTCGAATTCAAAAAGAATACCAAATTCAAATCACTATAAATTAACTGGAAGGATATTCCAACATTATTATAAAATTCAGTGAAAACCATTTAATTAACCCCGGAACATGTTGAAAAGTCCTAAAAGTGCCATGATTTTTACATGAGGAAAAAGAAAGCTTTGAAACTTCCTTCACATTTCTTCTTCCAAGTCTGATATTAATATATTAAATAAAAGTGGGCTCAGAGGACATCCTTGCCTTACTCCTCTCACCAACCAGAAGCTATCTTCTACTTTTTCTCGTACCTTCACCTTGCTTTTTATCTCTCCAAAAATTTTCAATACCCCCTTTATTAATCCCTCTCATATCCCTTTTTTCACCATAACTTTTTCTATCTCGCCTCGGTCTAGAGAGTCAAACGCCGCCTTTAAGTCTACGAACATTGCTATCATTGCCCCTTTCTTTCTTTTAATCATCTCATACACTAGATATTTCAAAACATATTTTGTTCATTTTTGTTTATTATATTATATTTACAACATATATTGTCCATCACCCCCATCCCTTTTCTAAAACCCGTCTGATTCGGTGGTTCTATCTTTTTTCCACAACTTCTTTTTTTAACCTCTCCGATAAAACTGTCACATATACTTTATACAGTGTTGGCATCAGTGTCACTCCTCTATAATCCTCAACCTCATCAACTTTGCTTCTCTTGCCTATTGGTATTACTATTCCTTCTTTCCATAACTCTGGCCACTTCTCTCCTCTACATGCTCTGTTGCACATTATCCATGCCCATTCCTCTAATTCTCTCCCCTCATATTTCCAGGCTTCATTTGGAATCTTATCTATACCAGGAGCCTTTCCCTCTTTCATCATCCCTAATACCTTGACTATTTCCTCCCTTGTAATGTCCTCCTCCTAATCTTTCTCCCTGCCATCTTTTCCTCCTTTATTAACTTTTCTCTCTACCCCTCCTAGTAATTCCATAAAATATTTTTTCCATTCCACCATCTCAATATCCTCGTTTAATCTTTCTCTTCGTCTTTTCTCTCTATTTACTACCTTCCAAACCTCCTCTTCCGGCCTAGCCTTCTCCGCTTCTTCTTCAAACCATTTATTTTCCTCCTCTTTTTTTTATCACACAACTCAGTATACTCCTTCTTTTTTCTTCTATATTCTTCTCCACTACTTATTGCTTTTTTCCATTTTCTTAATTCCCTCTTCACTTCCTTCCTCTTCTGTTTACATTCCTCATCCCATCCACTTGTATCCCCTCCTTCACAAACTTCTTTTTCGCTTGTGCACTCTAACGCTCGCTTAATTTTTCCTATCAATATTTCCATTTCCTCGTTGACATTTCCTTACCACATTTTTATATTCCTGAATTTTTCTTCAAGGCAGGATTCTACTTTCGACCGCGCTAAAAAATTGCCATTTTTGTAAATTTTTGTTTTAAAACATTGAAAAATATATTGATGTAGGGTTTTTTATGCTGAATAAATATACTCTTATATTAAACTAAAAATTTTTCTTCAGTTTATTTTATGGGCTCTATATACATTTAAATGGACTAAACGTGTATATTCCTCTTCCTCTTCCCCCTGCATCCTTCCGTTAAGGATCAACCATCCCATCTCCCGTAGGTTCTTCAACAATTTCTTTCCCTCCCCATTCAGTATCTTGTCTTTGGATGTTCTCTCTTGCTCTCCACCCCATTCCCTTCCTCCTCTATCTCCTGTTCTCGCATTAAAATCTTCTTTTATTATAAGCCTAATCTCTTGCTTATTTTCATCCATTAGTTCTCTAATCTCCTCTGATTTCTTCTGCATATTACCGTTCACATGGACCCCCACTATCTTTCACCTCTCTCCTCCCATATTTATCTTCTCTACTATTATTCCTCCTTTTTGTTCTTTCATCTCCTTTTTATCCTTCTCTGTTATACATTTGTTCCTTGCTCCCATCACCATTTCTCCCATTGCTCTGCCTTTTTTATTCTTTCTCTTTGCATTTTAAACTTTCCACTTGTAACCTCTTAATAACCTTCCTCTTACTCTTTCCCATTCCTTTTCATCTAGCCACGTCTTCATCATTACTACTACATCCCATTGTTTTAAAGTTCTCATAAACTCCCAATCCCTTCTCTCAAATCCTGCTATATTCCCGTAACATATCCTCCACTCTTCCCTACCTTCGTTTCTCGTCTCTCTTTGCTTCTTAGTATTTCTTATTTTCCTATCTCCTGTTCCTTCCTATCCTAGTTTCCCGGCACCACATTTCTTACTATCTCTTTCCTTTTTCCGTCCCAATCCCACCACACTCCTTCTAGCTGTATTCTGCTATACTCAACCCACGTTCTTTTTCCCTTACTTCTTTCCTCTTCCGCTATTTGCCTTAACTTACACTGCATATTCCTTTCTACCCATGTCAAATCATCTTCTATTCTCTCCGATCTTCCATATAACAAACTCTTCTTTGTCATCCCTTCCCTCTCATGTTCCCATTTCTTTAGTTTCACTAGTACCATATTTATTCTCCTCTTCTCGTGTTCTTTGCTACAATTCGCATTTCCTCTATTTCTACTTTAGGATCTATCCTTTTTAACACATTTTCCACTCCTTCCTTTAATTTCATCCCTTCTAACCTTAGACCCTTTATCACTATGTTTCATTTTCTTTTATCTCTTTCTTTCCTTTCTCATCTTCTTTCTATTTCCCTTATCCTTTCCCTCTCATTATTCCCACTCTGCGCTACATCAAACTCCCGTTTTGATTTTTCGATCTACACTATTTTACTTTCTAACTGAGGTACATTTTTATTATGCTCATCCTGTTTTTCTAATCTTTGTTCTAAAATCTGCATCCTTTTTTCTGAATTTTCTCTAACTTTTTCCCATTTCCTTATTTTTGTCATAAATTCGGCAATTTCCTGCCCAATTTCTTTCCTTATTTCCTCTGCCTTTGTCTTCTGCTTTTCTTAATATATCCCCATTACTTCTATTATCATTTTACGCATTCCATCTATCTGTAAATTTTCTTTTTCTATTGGGCCTTTATGTTCAACTTTTTCTTCGTCTTTCCCCTTGTCTTTCTCCACCCCTCCATGTTGGTCTTTTCCGGGTGGTGTTCTGTACATTTTTGGCTTTCTGTGGGTGGATCCTGCTTCTACTTTATCTTAACTACTTCCTCTCTCCGCCCTATCCCTCTTTCTATTTACGAATGGCTCTATTGAGCCAAAACTCTCCGCCCTCAATCTCTCCCTTTCTCTTCCTGCTTTGGGAATCGAACCCGCGCCAGCGTGGCTGCCAAGGCTGCAGTATTGGAACATTGGACAATCACTATATCATCTGAGCCACGATGACTCCCTAATAAGTATAGTGTTCTCTGATAAAAAAACCTTTAATTTTGCGCCTAAAAAAGTTTCTATGTGATTATTATCAATTTTGCAGATTTTTACAATTTTGATAAAGTTATTTTTGAAAAGGGTTCATGTACATGCAAAATAATTCAAAGTCTTCCATATTTGCAGGCGAATGCCTCATAATTTTCCTTTCTAATAATTTTCATAATTTTACTTACTTTACTCATAATTTTCACCTTTCATGATTTTTTTTAAATTATACGTTCTGAGAAAAAACTCTCTTTTAAGACGTCATAACTACAGAATTATGTTGGCTCGAACATTTTTTTTAATTGTTCGAAAACTTGTAAACGTTTTAAAGGTTTTACATAAAATGTACCGTAAACGTAGAATTTTAAGAAACTGATCCTTTTTACACGTTTTTAAAAATCTAAAAGGAAGGGGAAAGTCAATTAAATGTTTTTGTCAGAGAAAACTTTACATATTAATTGTTTCATTCAAAAAAAATCACATAAATTGATCAAAAAGCAACAAATATGGAGTTATTTTAAAAAGTAGTTCTAAGGAGGCGTGAGAACTATTCAGATCATTTTTTTAAATTACTTATTGACATGTTAAGATAAATTTCAAACTTAGTTAAGTTAATTATTTCGATTTTTATACACAGAAAGTTCGAGCGATATTGAAATTACATTAAGATCTTTTGAAGGCTTGAAGCCGTCGGATCTATCAAAACGAAGAATACTGCCTTAGAGGAGCTAAAATATTTTGATGATAAGATCAGAACTGACGAAAAATGTTGTCAAAAATTAGTACGTTTTCTTTCTTTTTAAATCCAATTACTGTTTTCTTGCATTTATTTTTCATTTTTATACCAATTTTACTTACAAATATTTACAGATAGCTCCATTCGTCTTGTATTACGATAAGGACAACGTAATACGAAAAACTTCCTATGTGGTATTGAAGAAATTCTAATCAAGAGAATTAGCGATGCATTTTACTGCTGTGAAAAGGGTGCCAAACAAAGAACTTTTTAAAGAATGTTACATGTGCTAATGTGTCATTGGTAAGGCAATTTGCAATATATAAGTAACTTTATTCTCTCGATATTAATATTTGTTTCGTTATAATTAATTGAAAAATTTGTTGGCAGCTCTTCTTTGTGAAAAGTACAAAACAACTGAAGAAGATGTACTATCTTATATAAGTAATGTCTTCAGCAACGCTAAGGATTGGGATGGAAAAAGAAAATTTCGAATTTCCCACCAGTAATTTGGAAAGAATTCCTTCCTTTATTATTCCATAGAATCTATGAAAAATGTTCTGTTTTAATTTTCTAACACTTTATAATAAAGTATAAAGTTCCCAATTTGTTGTTTATTTATTACTGCAAGAAAATTTGAATAATAGTATGGATAAGAATAAAAAAATAAAAGGAGTCTGGTCTGGGCCACATCCGATCGTCCTTCTGGATGCCCCAGTCTGGTCATGATCAGGTTAGGCGTTTCATTTCGAATATGGCGCTGGTAGGATTGCCCGACTGGGCCCACATTCTGCCATATCTGGGCCCGCCCGCGCCACGCTGAAATATCTGCACGGGATTGAGCGTCACTTCAATTCAATATTGATATGATATCTGCAAAGATCGAGGTGACAGTTATCAGTTAAAAATTGTACTTATTAGCGGGAATATTATAAATATTTTTTAAGTTAGATGTCTAACAACTACAAACTCAAATAATCTTTTTAAGTAAGTCCAAAAACTTTTAAATCAGCAGCGCCTCTGCCTCTGCCGGGATTTATGAAATTATGTTATAGAGCTCAAATGATATATGAAAATTTTGATAAATTCATCCTTTAATAGCATAATCTGAAATTGGTGGATATCGCATTTAGGAACCTTAAACATAAGTCGATGATATTATGTAACTATGATTCTTGATTCATTTTCAAATATTCATATGTTTATTTTTGCTTAAAGAATAGTACTTTGGAATCTCTAAACCTTCAAAGTCAATCAAACATGGCGATTCTCGTACAAGATAACAATAGTAATGAAGAAAATTCTAATGAAACGACTTCTACAATAATAGAACAATCAGACCATCGCAGCGTGAAAGAATTCGGTGCGATTCGACAAGCGCATTACATCGCAAACTTCCACCCGATACATTTTCGACAAGTTGCAACAAATTTTTTTTCTAAAGTATTGTTTTGTACATTGTTTTGCATGTACATATAATTTTTTTCAGGGAGTTGATACAGCGAGAGAAATATTCCAAAACAGTCGTCAAGGATCATCTCTCATTTCTTCAACTGAAAAACGGTGCATGGATCCCACAAAACGAGGCAGTCTTGTCAGGATTCTCGTGGGAGAACTTATGGAATATCGGAAAACTCAGTACATACTACACCCTGTTTTAATTTACTCACTTTAAAATTACTTTCAAAATAACGTTTTTATTATTTTATCACAGTTATCCACCAAATGATTTCCCGAAATGGTCGAATTTTGAGAATATGGATCACATGGCAATATATGTATAACATTCCGCATCTCAATATATTTAATTGTTTAGTGCAATGTTCGACGAAACTTAAATCCTTCTGAAAAGAAATACAAAGGTCTGTATTGGATATTTATAGTATTCCTGCCCGTGCAGAAATTGCCTCGATTGGCCCTATTTCAACAAGGTTTCTGGTCGGATCCCGGCCGAGCTACCCCTGGTTGGATTTCATGGTAGGGAGACGCCCGGTTACCAGCCGTGCCAGACCTGGTTTTATTTCATGGTCGGGAGCTGGCTGGTTACCGGCCTGGCCAACCCTCGTTAGACAGATGTTAGCTTTTTCAAATTTAAAAAAAAAACAAAAAAAAAACATTTAATTCTTCCTAATGTTTTACCTTATTAATTAAAACTGTTATCGATTCTTCAATGTGTAATAGCAGAATTGTTACAATTTTTACAATTTTCTCTATTTTAAGTGCATTATAAATAATGTTTTTTTTTTCAGTTTCCAGGGAATTAACACGTTTACTTTAGATAGCTTTGCCAAAATAAAATTGTTTATAAAAGTACATGAATTTGTCTGATAATTCAAACAAATTTTTATTCTATCTTATACAATGCATCTTTAGTTAAAATTAATGTGGGTACTATATTAAATTAAATTTAAAATGCTTGAGATTCCTAACTTTTCAAGTGAAAATTTCTACCATAATAGATAAATTTTTAATTTGAAGAGATCATTTTCCCACCAAAAATTGAATTTTTAAATTTTCAGTTCAAAAAATTAACGTTCAACGAAAGAGATCAATTTTCAAATAAAATGATGGAACATTTAATTGGAATAAATACATTTTAGGTTTAAAACAAATTTCTGAATAAAAGAAAAATAATTTTCCAAAAAATCGTTACATTTTCAAACAAAGTGATGAATTTTCAACTATAATGATGAATCTTTAATTGGAATAGTTGAGTTTCAAACCAGAAAGATTAATTTTCAAATTAATTTATAAATCTTATCAAGAATAATTGCAGTTTCAAACAAAATGATGAATTTTTAACCGTGAAGATTAACTTCTATCATAAAAGATGAATTTTCAATTAAGAAGTATCGTTTTGCAAACAAAAATTAATTAGTTAAATTTTTAGTTGAAAAAATGAATGTTTAAACAAAGAAATGAATAAAGAAAAAATATGAGCTCCATCGAAAAATCTCCTCCAATGTCAAAGGAAGAGGACGATTCTATGAATTTATTTGGAGAAATAAGTTCTCAGTCAAGTATAGATATGAACAGTGCAAGCTCCCAACTTGATTTACTTTTAGATGATGATGTTGTGATGCTGGATGTAATGGCAAAGGAAGGACAGATTCCACTTGATAATGAGAAATCTAACCCGGGTTCGAATGATGATAATGATAATGATTATATCGAAGTGGAAGATGAAGATCCTTTGTCAGAATAACAGGCAGAACAAAAAAAAAGCCGGCAAATCAAAAAAACGTTCGGTGATAATGTTCTCTGCATCTTGGTTAAAAGAAAAAAAATTTAAAGGATGGTTAAAACCACATAAAAAAATGCTAAGAAAGCAATTTGTGTAGTTTGCAATCAAAATTTGACGGCTAAAAGATGTGATTTAATCAAACATTCTAAACGTGCTAAGCACATTGCAAATTTTGTTGCTTCAGATGAAAATTGGAAAGAGCGACTAGCTGCTGAGACATCCGAAATTTTAGATAAAAGTGAGAAATTAAAAAAAGATATCAAAATTGCTGAAATAACAATATCTGTCTTAATTGCCTATCATAATGTTTCAGTTCAAATGGTTGATACTATAGTTAACGTTGTCAAAATTTTTGTTAAAAATTCCCCTGTAGCGAAAGGAATTGCACTCCACAGATTAAAATACGCGCAAATCATAAAGAACGTTTTGTCTAAACGCGAGGCTGAAAAAATGACAGAAGCTTTACAAACTACAAGTCATTCGGTTTTAATTGACGAAACAACTAACACAGATAAAAAAGTTTTATGCGTGTTAGTTCAGTATCTTTCATCTTCAGATAATAAAGTTGTGACAGAATTATTAGAATTAATTGATTTAGATGCTACAGATTATTCGTCCCAAATGCTTTACAATTTTTTTAAAAAATGTATGGAAGAGAAGGGTATTCCATTAAAAAATCTTGTTAGCCTCGCTTTTGACAATGCTTCTGTTATGGTTGGTTGCAAAAACTCATTTGTTACCAACTTAAAATCAGATTTACCAACTGCTATTTTAATGAATTGTATTTGCTACTCATCAGCTCTCATTGCAAGTGACAGCTGTAAACATTTACCAAAGTTTTGTACTGAATTATTAACATCAGTTTCCACTTACATCTCGAGAAGTGCAAAGCGTTGTGCTCACCTTTGTGAATTTCAAGAGTTTTATCTCGGCAAAATAAATGAAATTCTCAAATTAGCAGATACTAGATGGCTTTCGCATCATCAATGCATTGTAAAATTGTTAGAAAACTGGCCAGCTCTACTAGAGTTTTTCTCAGTAGAAGTTTTTGATTTAAAAGGAAAATCCATTAAGGCAAGAAAACCACAAAATGAACAAGTGACAGATAATATTGAATATAACGTTAATCCAAATGAATCAAAGCAAAAAGAAAATGAACAACAGAAAGTTGATACGGCTGAGAAGATTCTTAACTGGCTGCAAGACGACTCTGTCAAAGCTTACATGCTTTTCTTGAAATATGCTCTCAATTATTTTAATGAATTTAATGCACAGTTTCAGAAAGGTAGCACAAGGACGCTTATTCACGAGATGTCTGAACTGAGTGAGAAGTTTTTTTGGCATATTGGCAAGAACTTCTTGAAACCGGATGATTTTTTGAAACCTATAATAGATATAGTACCTGACGATGTGCAAAACCACGTAGATTTAAACTTAGTATATTTAGGGCCTGAATGTGAGAATTTGCTAAAAGAGATGCCAAAATCTTCTGTGGAGGAAATTCGGCAGGCCTGTTTGCAATTTTATGTGTCAGCAGCGTTGGAAATTCTGAAAAGACTTCCCCTGAAGCACGATGTACTGACAAACCTAATATTTTTACGTCCGACAGTTGCCTTGAATAGTGAAGCAAGAGTTGAGGTTCCAAGGTTATCTGAAGTAGCTTCATTTTTCGGAGTTTACGACACTTACGATTTAACCCAAGAATGGGAGGTTTTGCCAGAAGTTTTTGAAGACGAAGAAAATTCTGAGTTACTAGAGCTTGATGTCGATAAATTTTGGTCACGTGTATTTGACGTGAAATTAACGAATGGTGAAATAATGTTTCCAAATTTGCGTTCCTTAGTAGAAAAAGCTCTGAGCCTTCCTCATTCCAATGCAGCTGCAGAACGTTTGTTTTCAATTGTGACTGATGTTCTACCAAAAAAAAAAAAATAAACTCCGCAGTGCTCTCTTGGATGCTATATGTAGATTCCGTACAAACTTAAAATCACGTGGTATAGATTGTGTTACTTTTGAAGTAGATGAAAGGCATCTGGAACTGATGGATCCCATGCTAAGTTACCTCCCGTCGGTAACTGGTTCGGTTCCATGCTAAGTTACCTTCTGTCGGTAATGTATATCCCTCATGAGTGGCGCCACCTATGAATGGAATTAATAACTAACAAATACATTACCCCAACAGTGACATCACCTGTCGGTAAGAATATTAACTCACAAATAAGTTGAGTCAAGTGCGACTTCACTCCCTGCTTGAGTCAAGTTTCATGTTACCCCCGCCAGTGGCACGACCTATTGGTATAAATATTAACTAATTCCGTTAGTAATATGACCTTCGGCTGGTAATGTAAATCCCACATCAATGACGCCACATATTGGTAGACATATTAGTTACCTTTAGTTAGTTATGTGACCTTTAGTCTATCATGTATATCATACATCAGTAGCGCCATTTATTAATAGAAATAACTAACAAATAGGTTAGCCCGCACTAAGGGCGCTACCTATGGGTAGCAATGATTACTAATACGGTCGAATGGAGATTCCTGCTAAGTGAGAATTATAACGTTCAGTTCCATTCTTAGTTACCATCGATCAGTAAAAAAAGTTTATTACTATCGTTCGATAAAACAGTATATTGCCAGCAGTCGGTAAAATAGGTGAGTCGGTATTTTCATACTGTTATTTAATCATTTTTCGGTAAAGTAGGGAGTCGCTGTACCATCCACAGGCAAGGTAGGGAGCCATTTTTCCACCAGTCGGTAAAACAGTTAGGTCGCTCATGTTTGATATTATCTTTTTTCCATTAATTGGTAAAGCAGGGGGTTATTTTACCATCGGTTGGTAAAACAGGGAGGTCGGTAACTTTTTGCATATCATTTTACCATAGGGCGGTTAAACAGGGGCCGTCGGTAATGCACATCTCCAACCACAGATCGAGCGTCAGTCGCTATATCAGGAGCCTACCTTATCGATTAAGGTTAAATATCTATCAATGACAGATGACGCCACTGTAAAATTAGTCAATACTTTCTTCGAGCACTAATATCAATTTATCAGCAGTTTGTAATACATTTATCGACCGTTGAATTGATTCTCAGTCTGTCCGTACCTTACCGACATCCTGTGTGTCGCCCCAGTGCGTCCTGCGTGTTGTGAGGGAGATCACGAGATAAAGTATTACTAGTACTGTGAGGGAATTCCCACTGATAAAAGGTTACGCATGCGCAGTTTGATTCACAGGTACTTGGTCAGATTGGAGGTGGGGTGGGGTGACAATGCGACGGGAATCCCCTATTTAAATGTTGCGCATGCGCAGATTGTAAATGTGTAATCAGCAGCAGCAGAGACCAGCTTCCAAGGTATCTGGAGAGAAGCAGCAGCAGCAGCAGTGGCCAGCAAAGCAGCGTCAAACCATCTCTCTGGATGAATGTGAGTTACTCGTCATCAGGACAGAAGAAGCAGTAGCCACACTCCCAGATTTACCAGATGGCGACTTCAAGAATGAATACGTACACCGCATGGCAAGACAATGCAATCCCGATATATATATATATCTTAAAATCTATACTGGAGGACCTTTTGTGGACATCTGAGAAGCAGAGGTGCCTTCATATAATTAATCGAGTCATCAGTCTGAGCGCCATTTTCGAACAACATTTGAGTAGCGGTGGTTCCATAGATGCAGTAGCTGACGAAAAATTCGATATTACCAAGCGACTTCACTGGGCCGATTCCGAGAAAGCATTCCAATGTCGACTGCAAACTAATTTAATAACAAACCTTGTACATATAGATATAAGTAATTTTTTTAATGATGCCTCTGTATTATTTCAAGAACGAGTGCGATGTGTACTAAATAAGTATGGACCTGTCAAAGTTTACGGTGTGCTAGTAGCTAAATATAGACACGTAACGAAACATGATCAGTCTGTACACGTGAAAACATTTCTGGCTAAAACAAATAACATATTCTCGACGACATTGTTAGACGATTGGTTTATTGAATATATGAAACAATCAATCCTACAAAAAGTTGAAGAATTCCAGGCAACTGACTCAGATTGGACATTACATTCAATCATACCACTGGAAATCTCTGGAAATCCCCCTACCTTATCCAATTAGGGAAAAGCGAGCATGTATAAATGTAGAAGATAAGAATGATAATCAATGTTTTAAATGGGCTATTCTATCAACATTATTTCCAGCTTTACAACATTTGGATCGTATTTCTAATCGTGATATGTATGAAGATAGGTTGGATTTTACTGGTATAGACTTTTCTGTAACTTTAAAAAATATCCCTAAATTCGAGCGACAAAATGATATCTCTATCAATGTATACGGTCTTGTACGAAGGAATTTTTATTACACTGCCGTTCCCCTATATATTACATCACGAAAGAGGAAACGAGATGTCAATCTTCTACACGTACAAGAAGATTACATTGATGAGAGCATTGATGATAATATGTTTTAAATATATGACGAAGGCATCGATACTTCGAATTTCCACTACGTATGGATTAAAGATCTATCTGCACTAATTGGTAAGTATAGAAATAAGCAAAAGGTACTGTTTGTCGTGTATGCCGATCGTGAGTGTCTGTTGCTTCCCATTGAAGAATCTCAGGAGAAGATAAGTAACACTGAGATCTTTCAAAAGCATCAGATACTAAGCATAGGCTATTAAATAAAATGTACTTAAGATGACGCACTTTCTGACTATAAGGCATGTCCGGAAGATGAAGCTGATCCTGCCAAATGGTTTGCAAATGAATTGCAACAATTGGCAGAGGTTGCTGAAACAGTATTAATGTGCTTCATACCTATGGAGAACTTGACTACTGAGCAGAAGGCTGCCTTTAGGTGAGCTACTACCTGCCACACTTGTGAGCAGAGTATAGCACCCGGCCAAAAGAAAGTGCGTGATCATTCACATTTTGGTGGCAAATACCGAGAGCTTGAACTCCTTACTGATATTGATAAAGTCCTGTTTATTGAGTTAGGTATAAGGGGTGGAGTTAGTCAATGCTCCAACCGTTATGTCAAAGCCAATAATCCCTATATGGAAGTTTACAATGACAATGATGAGATCATCTATATAGTATATTTTGACGCCAACAACTTGCGGGGAAAATGCAGAAGGCGGTCGTCCTTGGGTTGCTCCGTGTCCTCAGGGTACACGAGACTTTTGCCGGATCATCCGTTTGAATTCCTCGCAGACTGGTCACCCATCTCACTGTCGTGAGACGTGGTTATAGCTGCAATTTTCCCGCGATTTCGCTGGGACCGGGTGCAATTTTTAAGATTAGCACCTGCTCCTGGCGAAATCCTGCGGTTGTCCTCATGCCAAACTTTTAACTATATATATATTTTATGTTTTGATTCCTATGGAATAGAACTGAAGGGCCTCTGACAAAGCTACCGAACGCGTCCTCGGGTTGCGGATGGAGGGTCCGTGTACCAAGGGTTTCTGCTGAATATGGTTACAATAACTAATAAGCAGTCGCGGTAAATTGTCCACGGATGGTCCCGAAGGAATGACCCCTAGGCAGAGGCGTAGCAACCGTGCCGAAAGCTGAATGGTACCTGGGTGATGTTGTCGAAAATAGGGGTTCCCACTAGGGCTTTGACTTTGCCAATATCCGGTAACCCGGGTACTCGGGCGAGTACCCGATGACACGGGTATTACTCGGGTACCCGGGTAATATCCTAAATATCGGGTACACGGATACCCGGGTAGTCAAGTTATACCCGGGTACCCGAGGAAGTTTCGGGTATCAGGAATACAGTGAAACAAAAGGTGACATGATCACAAATGTCTGATAACCTTCATTCAGTTCTTCAGAAAGTCGCCTCAACTGCTTAACCTATTACAACATTTTAAAAATGCAAAGCTACCGTATTTTTTTCTCAGATTAAAGTAATTCTTTTTTCGTTTTGCACTGTTTTGCAATATTTCCTTTGAGTCTTAAAATAGTTTATGTTTTTTCATACTCTTAAATGTTGTATAATACTACAGCTTCGTTAGTTCTGCAATTGAGGATGACAAAAAAGTTACTTCTCCTGCAACAGCAGCGAGCCTGAATGGGCTACCAAGGAAACGGAAACGGAAAATTGTTGAGGAATACTCCTCGGAACGTCGCGAAATAATTACTCGAGCAACAACTCAACTAATAATTTCAAATCAATTGCCCGTATCAATTATTTCAAGTCAAGGGTTTCGTAACTTTTTGGGTATTGTGGAATCAGGTTATCAAGTACCTTTCGAAAAAAAGATCTGGAAAAAGATTTATCAAGCGTATAATCGCGTAGTACACATTCTAAAAAGAGATATCTCGAAAATTCGTAGTGTTTCTTCAGATACAGATGAATGGTCATCAAGAGCTCAAGACCCATATGTATCAGTAACAATTCATTATATCGACGAAGTCTGGAAAATTATATGTTTTTCTCTAAGTGTAAAAAATTTAGATAAACGGCCAAATGCGATTAATTTGGCAAGTAATTTAGAGAAGGTGATAGAAGATTGGAACTTGGAAGAAAAAGTAAGCTTAATCGTACACGACAATACTGCTGTTGTCACAGCTTCAGTGAATTTGCTTAATGAACTTTAGCATATTGTCTCTTGCTCTGATCACACCCTACAACTTTCTGTTAACAAAGGTATTTTTTCGAAAAAAAGAATTAAGAGAATTTGTAAGAAGATCCGCAGAATAGATACGCATTTTCATCACTCTAATGTTGCTACTGCTGCTCTAAGAAAAAAGGAAGTGGAATTGAAGTTGAAAATAAGGAAACTTATTCAAAGCTGCCCCACCAGATGGAATTCAACCTTTCTTATGTCAATAAGATTTTTGGAAAATCGAGTGCCCGTAACTGCAGTATTTTCGGATCAGCAGGTTACGAAACAAGATCAGGCAAATAAATTTGCATTGACGAATAAAGACTGGAATTTAATTTAGAGCCTAGTGAAGGTATTACATCCACTGCAGATTGCAAGGACCTAGTTCTCTTCTCAATCCGATGCTACAATATCGATGGTCCGGCCCGTAATAAAAGGTCTTTTAGATTATCATCTTGAACCTACTGCTGAAAACTGTAATCTCATGAAGCACTTCAAAAAGGTAGTTTCACAACTACTCATAGTACGATTTCGAATCCAATCTAACCCAAAAGCGGATCGTATGGCTGAACAAATTTCTGCCCTTCTGGATCCACGGCACAAGTCGCTGCAGTCTGAACTGAATGAAACTACAAGAACGAAAATTAGGAAGCATATTCAAGAATAGATCAAAGATATGCGTATTACAGAATCTCCAAAAGGAAGGAACGCTAAAACACCAATATATTTTATTTTTCAACCCCAAGGGCAGGATAAATCGAAGCATGTGGCATCTGAATACGAATTGTACATGGGAGAGCCAGAAATAGATGAAAACAGAGATCAATTATTGTGGCGGAAATATCATTCCCAGATATAACCAACGTTTGCTGTCTTGGCAAAACAATAGTTAGCAATACCATGCTCGTCATCTAGCTCTGAAAGAACATTTCCAATAGCTGGAAATATTGTGTCGCCAAAGCGCAACTACCTTTCACTCGAAAAAGCAGAATTACTGATTTTTCTGTATCAAAATCGGGATCTTCTAGTAAACTATGAGTAAAAGAACATTTCACAGTGAAACATAGAAAAATCGATATTTAAAATTTTTTTAAAATTTTATTATTTCAGAAGTGAACTAGAATTCATTGAAATGTTGAAAGTTTCCTTTATTATCGTTTTTATTTTAAAAACAGAGTGGCTGGCAGTTAGAAAAAACCTGAAATTCATGGAATAGTCATGGAATTTTATTGGTCAGGGAAAGTCTGAGATACGTCAAGGATATTTTATAAAGATAATAAGATATTGAATTATGCAAATATTTCATAAATTTAAAAACATTTAATATTTCGAGAAATATAAATTTTTGTTTGTATTTCAATGTATTTCAAAAGATTATATGAGATTATATGAGATCATTTACGGAATTTCATGGGATTTCATGGGATAAGTTCATCTTCAATTCAACGTTTTTATTTTAGTAGATAAACATTCAGTTCATAATAACAATAACAAAATGAATTGAATTTGAAACAGCAATACGAAAGCATATTTAACAAAAATCCAAAAGCTTAAATATACTCCTTATTTTGATTCTACATTACGATACAGCGAAGTGTAATGTGAAGAGTGATCGTCCGCTGTATCGTAATGTACAGCATTACGATACTCTACGCTGTCGCATAAAAACACGTTTATGCACTGGAGTCACATAAAAATTTTTATTTTACGCTCATGAAAACAACAACAAATTTTTTTTTGGCACGTGAGGCTTTCTTAGGATCAAAATGAATTCATAAAAAATAAAAGATATCTAGAAGATCAAAACTGAAATAAAATTGAATCAAATTTGTAGTGTTTTCAGTTTTGACCTCCCAGTTTTCATGAGCGCAAAAAATAAAAGTTAATTACAGGGGTATATTTAGGCATAATTATCTTGCTCAGAATAGTATCCTAAAATCTGGCAAGAATTGAGAAGATTATAGACATCCCCGAAAATGTAAACAAAAAATTGAAGTTCAAAAAAACATTAAGCTCTGAAAATAATGCCCAATGCCCTACTTTTAGCAATGGTATTGTTTGCAATTTCTGAAATTATATTTTTTTCGATCCATCCTAATATGCAATCTTTGATGTTTATTTATAGTGAAAGGAGTGTTTTCTTGTTATTGCAAAATTATGTTTATTCTAAAGTATGCAGCGATAAAAAATACATGTATTATATGCAAGGAAATATTTTTTGGAGATGCTCGAAACTTTGCCACTGGTAAACTTTTTGCTTCCTCATACATGGATGCGTGCAATGACCTACATTTTCAATTATACTTTCTTGATATATTTCGATATACCTGTAATTCGTCCCCAGAAATTCAAAAATTAAATTCGAAAAAAAGTGTGTGTGTATATTTTGAATGTAACTTTTTTTTTGTTTACCATATCTCAAATAAAGTAAAAGAGATATCGCCATGAAATTTGAACGAATCGTAACTCCAATTGATGTTCATGTCTGATAGAATTTTGAGCTAGATCGGCCAATTAGAAGTGTTTTTTTTTGCGTTCAGAAATTTGAAAACAAAATATTTACGATGTTCATATGAGAAAAACTGATTTGATATTCAAAATACGATACTATAACTGAAGTATTTGATATATTTGTTGGCGTCTTCGAGACGCGAAAAATGATCTATTTACTAACTTCAAGGAGTTATTAAGATCTAGCAACACCGATTTATAAATTTAAAAAAGATAATGTTTATCTTTTTCATACTAGGGAAACTTATTTAATATTTGAAATACAGCTGTAATGTACATGATTTATTTGTTCGCGTCTTCGAGACGCTTCGAATTACCCATTGAAGAACCTTTTATGACCTTCCATGACCTACCAATACTGTTTTATATTTTTTTAATAAAATTATTTACCTTGTTTATAGCAAGATTTTAAAAATATTTTAATTTAATACTGCTGTAATTAATGTACTTGTTCTCGTCTTCGAGAAGCGTTGATGTTGTTTGGTAAGACAGAAACATAAGCATGAAATTTCTGTCCTTTTGTGTAGAAAAAAATCTTTTCGGGAGTGAAACTGATTTAAATGATTGTAGGAGTAACTGCTAGTCATAACAATTTTCAAAAAGTTGACAGCAAACATTGTTATAAATAATTCTTGTGGCAAAATCTTTTAATCGGACGTTTTTCAGTTTTTAATGCATTATAATTGCCGGAGTTGATACATGTATTCCTTAAAATAATATATCTCTGACAATATTGGGTAAAATATAACATTTTCAATGTTTATAAGCAATTAAGAAAAACCAAAAAAATTTTTTGGCATTTTCACGTAGAAAAAACAGCTATTTCGAATTAAATCGCTTAAAATTGAGTGGAAACCCTAAGTTAGTCGAAAATATTAACAAACATTTTAATAAAAAAAAGTTCATTATATTTATTAGTTATCAAAATCTTAGCATGCAGAGTTATTATTTATTCATAACAAATTCAAACACTTCAAGTGGATTACATAGGATGACAAGTGGATTATACTGGGTTACGGTGGATAGCTAGTGGATTAAAGATATATTACCTACCATTACAAGTCAATTACTCTGGATTATCCCAGATTACTTGCATTACAAGTGGATTACTTCACATCACATGTGCAGACTACCTATGGTTATAAGTGGATCACCTAGTATTACACTTGATTACTTGGATGACTCTGATTATTCCGGATTACCAGGCCGGATAACCGAGCAGTCCAGCCGATTACCAGAGTTGTTTCCAACTCGTATTTGAACGATCCCTCACTGGTAAATTGTCTGGCGTACAAGCGCCCTCTCGGAGATAGAACCTTGTCGTTTAGACACGCCGCGAAGTTCTTCCTTTCTAAATAATTTCTGATCCAATTATTTGTGAATTACGATTAAAATTCTGAAATCGTTTTTTCGGACGCAGAAAAGACACTGTTGCGTATTCGGAAAGTGCCTTTTACGACTAGTGCAGGAGGCAATAACTGCGGTCGTTTCAGATGCAATTCCTGAGTACAATGTTATTTGATTGACCATTATGCTCCAGCTACTCTCCCTTCCGCAGTGAGGGGACAACCTTCATTCTTTTCGAAATCTCGCCATATAATAATGCATTCTCCTTTTCCGTCCCGCGGAGTGCTGTCACTCAGTCTCTTTGCCATCAACGGATAATAGGCAATGATGTTCATCTGGTCTGGTGATGGCGACTGCAAAAAGTGCATCGACGCCGTCTGCCAGGGAATTTCAACAGAAATCCTTAATTCCCTCACTGGATGAGTTATCACGCTGCGATGCGATGGAAGGATTGCTAGATCGTCGATTCTCTCTCTACTCGACTCGACTCGACAGGAATTATAAACGACAGTGCTGAACTGAGAGGAATTCGTATTGTTTCATTCAGAAAAGCGCTCGGGTACCTACTTATATCTTTTAAGGTATACTTAGCGACAATTCGTTAAGACCTATTAGTGAAGCCATAATCATTAAGAATATACTTTGCATTGTTGCAATTAATATTTCGAAACTTGTGATGATCGTTGATGTATTAGGGATATACTTCCGAAAAGGTCGTATGTCCGATTTTCTTCGGGCTCCGTGTACTTATGTATTTTGACGCGCTGATTACGAATATGATAGTGAAAATTGGCATCTTACGATTTATTTATATTTGTTATAAATACTTATGCTATTTATTATAATCTTATGACTCATGATCTAATCACAAAATTTTGAAATATTAATTTTATCGCATATTCTAATTTAGTTTTCATAACAATATAAAATATTATCATTATTTAAAATGGTTGTAAACAAAGATAAAGTAGCAGCAAAGGCTGTAAAATATATCAAGCGTTATTCTTCAATGAATTTTATGTTATAAACAATATCTTAGTGAAATTAAATAAAAATATTCTTACCATAAATAAATAAGTACTTTATCATGACCTTCTTTTAAAAGAAAAACATTGAAACTAACCCTGTTCTCAATTCCGTTTAGGTTTTTAAAATATATATGTATGAAATTTAAGATCAAAATAATAAACTTTTGGGCATTACAATTTTGGCAACAAATCAAATTTCGCATTCATACAAGCTTCAACTTTTCTGATAACATTCCGCTTATCAATTTCTAACGTTTCCAATTGTCATTTTGATTATGCTGTAATTTTAAACGTTTAACTTAAAATTGAGTTAACTTATTGAAGTTATTAATATTAAAATATTATTATTAAGTTATTGAATTAAAATTATTCAATTTTAAAACAAAGGCGGTACAAAATTGAAATAAAATAAAATTTGAATAAATTTAGAATTTCTTCTAATTAGAATTCATATACAATTTTCATAGATTCAAAAAGGATGCTTTTGAATTAATTATAACGTATAAAGTTGATAACAAGTTAATATTTCTGCTAGCGCGAGTGCGATCCGTGCGAGCAATCATCGATCAGTCAACGTGAAATCAGATGGAGTCAGACGGAGTCGAGAGCAGTCAGTGCGAGTCTACAAGTCTAGATGGGAGTCGAGAGCAGTCAATGGACAGTCCGAGCGTGTTCATTGAAATTAGTGTCATGTCCCTATTGAAATCATAGTTAGCTTACAAGAAATGAGGAATCGTATGAAATCGTGAGAAATCTTATGAAATCCGAATCGAAATCACATGAAATCAAATGCAATCGTTGACAAACATTCGTCTGATTTCAGAGTGGATGGCCCATCGGAATTACGTCAGAAAGAGTTCAAAAAGCAGAAACAGTAAAAAGAAGGTATAGGGCATAGAAGCAAAATTATTTAAAGAAGACTACAAGAGACGAATGAGACTTTTTGAGACGCTAGTACTGAGTGTTCTAATGTATGGAGTGGAGATCTGGGGTTGGTAAAAGTCTGAGGAGTTGGAAAAGTTGCATGGAAGATACATTACATAGGCACTATGATTGGACAAATGGACGTTATGGTATATAATATTAAAGCAGGTAGATAGGGAAAAAATAAGAATAGGTAAGAGAGCTTGCAAATACCAAGAAAGACTGCTGGAGAGAGAGGGCAGAACTATAATGAAGGCGTGCTTGAAGGAAAGAGAAAATTAAACAGGGAAGGCTAATGGAGTGCAAGAAAGAGGAAGGTACTTGAATAGGTGTGGATGGTCAAAGGAATGGGTCAAGGAAATGCATCGAAGGGGAATGAAGATACAGCAAGAGTTGCTAGAAAGAGATAAAGGAGTTTTTAAGCATGGAATAGGAAATAAAATAAGAGAACACTGTAAAAAATTATTTTGGGATTTTTCCCAAAAAATATTGGAACGCAATGAACCCAATATTATAGGAAATTTCCCCAAAAATAAATTCGGAAAAATAGGAAATTTTCGTAAAAATAAATTTGGAAAAATTTCCTAATTTATTTGGGAATTTTACTTCAAAAGTAAGAAATTTTCCCAAAAATAAATTTGGAAAAAATTCCTAACTTATTTAGGAATTGTACTTTAAAATTAGGAAATTTTCCCAAAAATAAATTTGGAAAAATTTCCTTATTTATTTGGGAATTTTACTTTAAAATTAAGAAATTTTACCAAAAATAAATTTGCAAAAGTTTCCTAATTTATTTAGAAATTGTACTGTAAAATTAAAAAATTTTCTTAAAAATTCTTAATTTATTTAGAAATTGTATTGTAAAATTAGGAAATTTTCTCAAAGTTCTTAATTCATTTAGGAATTGTACTGTAAAATTAGGAAATTTTCTCAAAAATAGATTCGGAAAAAGTTCTTGAATTATTTGAGAATTAAACTTTAAAATTAGAACATTACCCTTAAAACAAATTTTTGAGAATTTTTCATCAAAAAAGTAAAAATGTTGTTTCAAATCATTTATTAAATTTCCCTGGCACTTTACACTCCATTCGCGAACCTAAATATTGACGAATGAACTTCAGTGAATTCATGAAGCTATTCGCTTGACTGAAACTTATCTATCTCCTTGATGAGATTTGTCACCTTAGTGTACCTTTTTATTTTACGTCCATTAGCTGTCCCTTGTTTCAATTCTGGGGTCAGTGGCGTATCCAAGATCATTATCCTGCAATGCATAAAATAGAATTACCTATATATTTGTATACATCAGATTATATATTCATTTATATATTTGTATATTACCTCTTACAAATATGAAATGAAGGAAAAATGAATTCGAGTTTCACCTTTCAAGAAACTCTAATTACTAGGGCGAAAATAAGCGTACTTCCAAACACATATTTTGCTTCCATTGCAATATTTTATTCAATTAAAATATAACATCTGCAGAATTCATCGTATAAAGAGGCTCCTACAACAAAAAAATAAAATCAATTATTTCATGAGCATTCTAAAATAAACTGAAAATTCAAATGAAAAATAAACTGTTTCTGTGTGCTTTTTTTCATTGAAATATAATTCAGTATGTACCTTTTATAACGAATATTAAATATTAAAATGTATGACTTACCTTAGTCTTAGTGCAACGGTTATCCTTTATGTCACTGCACAGAAATATACCGTCACTCAAAAATACAGAGAACTGTTCTGAACAAGAGATGAAAGATAACTGACCTGCAGGGTGCAGTTTTTCACAGTCCATCAGTGTTTCACCCTTCCTGGTCAGAATGGAAAATTTGGCTTAAAGCACGAAGGAATAGTAAGGAGTGGTATCACCCTATGTGTTTGGTGAGCAGAGGTGGGACGAGCGACGTCCAAGAAAAAATTTAAATAAAAAATTTTGGGTTTTTTCCCCCCCCCCCCCCCCCCCCCCCCCCAGGCTTTCGTTTTGAAACAATACAATTTTTAACGTTGACTTGATAATTACGGACTGTAAACTGAATGATTTCATAGTAGACATTTTGGGGTATAACTGGGAATGCTACACATGGGACGGAAAGGGAAAGGGTGACTGTCGAGTATTGGAAGCATGAAGAGTGAGCGTCAGTAAAAATTGACTCAGGTTCAGGAAATCGAATTCTAGGGCGCCAGCTCGAAGCCTAATTCAATCAGTACCTTGCATTCCACCATCTTCAAAATTATGATTACAGAGAGTTAATCAACGTTTAACTTAACCGGTTAACGCAGTTAATCAGCAATTAACGCTGGTTAGCAAAACAGACCCTCAAAATCGAAGTTTGCGCTTGAGCATTTGGAACATGTTCAGAGCGAACGTGGGTCATTTTTATAATAATTCTTATCATATATAAGCTTTTGTTTTTATCAATATGTTGATGACAGAAACAATGAGGCCAAAATATCTTTGATGAGCCGTCCATAAACAATTGTGTTCTTATATAACCCCACTTTTTTTTATCTACTGCTTTTCACATCTTTGGCAGAGATAATTCGTTTTTAAAAATAATGTATGTAAAATATATAAGTTAACGAAATAAGAATTCAGCAGCACAAATTCATTTATAGTGCCGAAAATAAATATTTAACCAATGTGACCTTGCAGTGCGCATAATGAAGCTTCCTTCTTGCATTTTTTTCATATATGCATCAAATATTTCTGAGCGGCTTTAATTGGTCAATATTAGTGCCTTTATAATTTACATTATAGGTTTTCGAACTGAAATAGTGATGGCAATTTTTTAAATTATTTCAATATCGTCGTTGTTAGCTTGTACCGTGCGCGTGCAAAAAACTTAAACGTTCTTCTTGTCTCGGCCAATTACATTAACACAGAAGACTCAGAAAAATTGGAATTTATGTTAAAACCAGTCCTATGCATCGCCCCCACTTTTTCTGTTCTCTTAGCATCCGGAGGGGTATCGTAGTTCAAATAAATCCAATAAATAGCGCTCCGATCAGGTAGTCCTGTTTTTGCATTGTTATGTATTGGCAAAAACATTAAATATCATATTAAAAGTGATTTTTATGAGAAAGGGATAAAACTGATCATTTAAATGATAAGAACTTCTGGCCGCGTGAATTATTTCGTGCGTTAAAAGTTTGTCAGAATTATTAGTGCGAAATCATGGGATTAAAATGTGTAGCTTCGGGCTGTACGTCAGGCTGTAACAGCAATTAGGAGAAGTGTTTACGACATAGACATGCAGTTCGTGAGAAGCACTTTTGGGAAAGTGACATAATTTGGAAGGCAGAAGTTAAACGTCCGTATGGAAGTTTAATGTCCATGGTATGTTAATTAATTAATTGCGTTTCTTATTATTTTTTTATATCTATTTTGTTTACCTACATTGTTGCAATTAATTTAAATCATTTCTTAATAAAAAAAATCCTTCGGAAAGATCACAAATATTTGTAATGACGGAGTGTCCACATATTACGTAACATTACAAAGGGGGGGGGCTTGTTTCGTTACGGTCTGTTATGTGGGGGTAGGGGGTTTTTTTGACTCGAGTACGTAATATTTTCAACTCTTTAAAAAATTTCCAAATAAATAATTTTACTTCATAATAAAATTTATTTCTAAATGTTTCAAACCATTATTGATGGAAGAGAACATTTAAATTATAAATGATTGTTTAATATTGAGAAATAGTTCTGTTCTTAAAATTTTTCTACCACACTATAATTTCTCAATTTTCTTACATTTTCAAAGAGATAAGAAAAATTTAATTATGGAAAAAACTTATTTTGAAGAATTCTAAAAAAAAATTAGAAGCTTTTTAATAATTTTGAAAGATTTCGAGAATCAATTTTTAAAATATTTCTGGGAAAATTTGTAGTGGTTTAGGTTTAAAGTCAAAAGAATAATTTTAAGTTTTGAAGATTTAAAAATGTTTGTCAAAAAATATGGAAGACTTTGTCTTAATTTTACAGGATTTAAAATTTTTTAGGTAAACTCAGTTTTTCAGGGCGTCAAAAGAATGAAATAAATGTTCTTCAGATTCACGGGAAAATTTCAAATTATTTTTTTTTATGAATTCTAACAGCAAATTGAAAAACGATTACAAAACATTTAAAATTATTCCCTTAAATTTTATGAAAGACTGTCAAAGATTTTAAAGCAAAATTTTGCCATAATAAACAATTTTAAAAGAAATTTGAGTAAATTCAAGGGATACATAGAAGTTTTGAAACGATTAAAAAATAATAAAAACTTGTAAGATAATTTAGCAATTTGGTAAGGTTTAAAAAAAAATGAAAAAAATTCTATAATTTCCTAAGAAAAATTAAAATGATTTTTTATTTTGAAAAATTAACTTTCACAGAATATTTCAAAATATTCCAAGAAAAATTTTTATAATTTAAAAAAATTAGAAGGTATAACAATTTTGAAGGGATTAAAAAAGAATTTTCTTAAGATATATGGGGAAATTTTTTATGATTTTTTATTTAGAAAAATGAACTTTAGGAGAAAATTTCAAAAGATTTCAAAAGATTGTCTTCAATTTCGAAGAAGAGTAGAAGATCTTAAAGCAAAATGTTTAAATTTTAAATGATTCTATAAAAAGGCAGATTTTTAACCAAGATTTCAAACCAAAACTTTAGACGCATTAAATGAATTTTGAAGGGTTTCAAGTGAATAAACAAATTTTCTTAAAATTTCTAGAAAAAGTTAGAAGATTCTAAGGCAATTTTTTTACATTTTGAATGATTTTTCAAAACTTGAAGAAAAAGTCGAGGTTCGAATTTTTCATGCTGTTCTGTACTCTTCACTTTCCCTCTTCTAAATGTTTGTAAAAGAAAGTATTTTTGGATGAAAAATGATCTGTTTTACTCAGAAATCAACTATTTGGTTTAAAATTGATGCTTTTTAATTGAAAATTCAACTAATCCACTTGAATATTCCTTAATTTGAGTTTAAAATTCATCTCTTCGGTTGTTAGTATACAGAAACTATGAAATTCATATACATGAAAGAAACTTACTGTACACTTAATAAATTCAGTATACATATAACTTCATGAAAGAAATTTAGTATACGTAAGTATACTGAAATTACAAAGTGTAACGAATTTAGTAAACATATAGGAAATTTAATATGTTCATGTATACTAAAATTGCAAAGATTTCTAACAGTGTACGTCATCATCTCTCCCACCTAATTGTCAGTTTTTAATTATTATAATTCCTGGGACAATCTTTACAGCTTTATTCCAAATTGTTGTCTAAAATTCAGATCTATTATTACATTTTTGGTTTTGAATTCATCTCTTTGGTTCATGATTGTACAGTTTTAAGAATTTAAAATTCTAAATTTTTTACGTCCTACTGTCCACATAAAAATTGAATGAAAAATGAGCCAAAAACAACTTTCCAACTCAGAATTTATTAACTAAAAAACTCCTTTCTTCATCCTATACGTACATTTCGGTACAATTGCGTACCTTTTTCGAAAGGTTTTTGAAACCTGAATACAATAATATTTAAAATTAGCAATAATAAACAGAAAAAATACAAAGAATAATCAATGTAAAATTTGTACCTGAGATAAGATTAATTTTGATGTGTGAAACAAACATCGAAAAGGAACATAGAAACAAAAAATTAAAGTGACTTCACTCACTTAAAAAACGACATCTTAAAATACAGAAAAAAAGAGATTTTTATAATGGCTAGGGAGGACGAACAAAAATTGACAATATGGATAAGAAGGCAGTATACGTAATGAGCGTTGACGATGAGTTTTCATTGAAACCACTGCACAGTGATGCCTGTCAATGAAAAAATGGGACATGGTAAAAAAATTTGCGAAAATCAAGACGAAATTCGTACCTAGTAGGTTTTTTGAGTTGCTGAACAAGAATATGATGTCAAAATAATCGATAAGTGCAAAAATTTTGTAATTTAATTTTTTTTCGCAATATTTTTGCAAAAAAAATGTGTTCATAAAAATTGCATAAGAAAGAAAATTATAACAGATAAATGAGCAAATCGTTGAATTTGCCAAATTTTGCAATGACTCCCTTGCACAAATGAGACATGGTAAGAAAATGTGCGAGAATCGAGTTGGAATCAGGCGTACTTGATGATTTTGGTGTTGCTAAGCACGCATATAATGTGAAGAAAATTATTGGTTGCCATTAGGTGGAAAAAATGCTTGAACTGTCACTTTAAGGGATAACTGAAACTGACCAATATGTTAATTTGGCAATTAAATTATTATTAACATTTGTCTAGGCAAATATCGGCAAACTTATTCAAATTTTTAAGGTACCTTTTGATACAATTCAAAACATCTGATGAAACTTTAAACGTGATCTTATAGAATACTCTAGCAAACGTGGATAATAAGTAAATTTTAGAAGTGCTAATACACAAAATAATATATATATATATAAAATTATTTATGTAATTTGAAAGTTATTGAAAATATTTTTAATAGTATCTCAGCATACTTAGATAGTTTTTACTTTAAGAAATGAACTTCACTTGTCCAAACGTTGAAATAACTTAAAACTCAGAGTTATGAATTTTTCAAAATTGCCGAAAATGCATTATTTCAATATTCAATCATTAATAGCTTTTAATCTATAAGTTGTTTGTACATAACGTACATAGTATTTTTTCCTAATTTTGCCCCATATTTTCAGAAAAAATGGTTTTGGAACCAAGAAAATATTTTTGCAATGAATTGTTTGAACAAAATTGTTAATAATAATTGGCACCATAATATATTATAAAAACATCTTCAGCAGATATTTTGATATAATATTCTATAAGATAATAATTCAATGTGAAGTGAACAGCTAAAAATATCTATAAAACAATGATTTTGGGTTTTCAATTTATAATTTAACGAGATTTTAATAAATAAATTATATTTAGGCAAGTATCGGCACACGTTTTTAAGTTTTTTAGCTACCTATGAATATTATTTACCACTTTAAATAAAAATATTGCGGTATACTATAACTTTTCTATCAATGTATTTTTATTTTTTAAAGAAAACTTAAGCAATTTTCATGATTTTCATACTGATCCAATAAAAAATCAAAACTTAATCGAGAATTTTTATTATAGTACGTGTAAAGTACTTATTTTTCTGAGTCGAATCCATTTTTCTGAATAACGATAGATGCAATAGGCACGGATCTATGCTGCTTCACAGGTCATGCACGTCTAATACTCGAATATGAATGAAACGCATATCTTACCTGTCTGTTCTCTTATCATATCTCCACCACTGCAGGTGCATAATAACGAAACAGGAAATTCGAATTTTGTAACTTCATATCTCTTTTTATCAAAATATGCTAAAGGAAAGACCGATCTACTGTCTGTTTAAAAAATCCTGGCCCCTCCACAAATCATTGCATAACTCAATCAAAAAAGATCGCTTAAAAAAAAAGAAAAACATCTTGTCAATCCTCAGTTTATGAAGAATAAGCACAATATCATTCAATCGCGATGCGTCTATAACTTTCGATGCAAAGTTGCAGTGAAGGTGAAAAAACGTAGTTAAAAGCACCTTTTGCAATTTGGTCAACTTTCGACCATTCTATTTCGTGGAAAAATGCGTGAATTCTTTTGAAAAAAATCGAGTAGTAACCTTGAAGATCTATTCATGCGTACATATTTGAAAAATACAAAAATATTTATAATTTTGGTGCCGGCAGTAAATAAAAGCGAAGGATGATAGCTCAGCTTCTAATCAAGCTGGAAGGCTAACTGAGGCTTAAAATTTTCCAAAAAAATCAACAAATTCATTAGTACGTTTTTAAATACAGTTAATTACATCAATAACACGCTATTGCATATTATTTTTTCTGTCTTTTTTCTACGGTAGTCGACCTCAATTGTAATCGATACCTTGAAGGGGTTGCCTTTCACTATTGTCAAACATGGTTTAACCACGCGGCACATTTTACCAGATGTACGAAAGTTTGAGCGCGCCTAGGGCGCGCACCTGTTGGATCTCGCGCTTCGCGCTCGATTTGGTATTCATCTCGCGCTTCGCTTATAAATTTATCCTGAATTCGTTAAAATTCAAATGGAATTCTTATAAATTTCATCGATTTTTTTTTTTTTTTTTTTTTTTAATTCAAAAGAGCATTGGTCAGTTTTAGTCACTTTACTTTTTTCAAGTAATTTAGGCTGTGGCAGCCCTGGGTCACTTCGTCGAATGCCCTTTCAATATTCTATGAAATGCTTTCATCTAAACTTAAAACTTTGATTAAATCAACAGTTGTTCCAAAATTGAATTTCGTCCAACGAAATTTCTCGTAAAAAAATTGTTTCTGAAATACTAACCATACAAGTTTCCAGATTGATTTGATCAACTTTTGATTGATATATTTTTCATCTCTAACCGAACAATTATTCACAAAAAGGAAAATGCATTGGATAAGCTTCCTCCGAGGGAAATCAATCCTATCCACCTCTCCTCCCAGAAACTCAAAGAAATTTTTGCAAATTTGTGTTATAGGGAAAAGCACATTCCTCGGTGATACCTTCCAATCCTTGGATGCAGAAGCTCCCTTCCCTGCAGTCCTAGTCTTAAATATTTGTAATTATTCTCTCACAACCCTGGATTATTTCTTAAAAATAGAATTTGTAAATTCAACAGGTGGTAGGTCGACCATCAAACATGCCACAAGCACAGTCAGTGATAGACGAGATTACCGAGGAGAGTAAGCACTACAATCGAATTTACATTGCGTCCATACATCAAGATTTGACCGAGGATGACATTAAATCCGTTTTCGAAGCCTTCGGGCCAATCACTTATTGCAAACTTGCCCAGGGAAGTTCGCCACATCGACACAAAGGCTATGGTTTCATAGAATACGAAACGATGCAGTCGGCTCTGGAAGCTATCGCCTCGATGAACTTGTTTGACTTGGGTGGTCAGTATCTCAGGGTAGGACGAGCCATCACTCCACCAAATGCACTCATGGGACCTCCAAGTGGCACCAGCATGATGCCAACAGCCGCTGCAGTTGCTGCAGCTGCAGCTACTGCCAAAATTCAAGCGATGGACGCAGTTGCCAGCAATGCAGTTGCAATGGGACTCACCAAACTTGGAACCCAAGCTCCACCAATTTTGAATCAGGGTGAGTAAACGAATTTTGCACATTTTTAATTTCTGAAAAAAGATCTTTCTTCGTCGCTCCGGTGGGAATCCAGGGTGTCCAGCGACCTTATAAACCTGGAAATCTCCTTGAACGCAGTTAGTTTATTGAAATGCGAAGAGGAATTTAAATCTATTATGAAAGAAACATATCGTCTAGAAGAAATCTTGCTACTGAAAAGTTTTTTATTTATCAAGATATAATTTATCTTTTGTTCATTACAGAATAAATAAAGAGATTTCAAGGCACTTTTTGTAGACTATACCAATTATTTTATAGATTTAATATTGTAAATAATTATATAAGTTTTTAATTTCTTCTTCGCTAATATAGAATGTGAAAGTATACATTTTTTTGTGGTATTCAACTTACGAATTATAAAAATTATTAGTTGAAAATTTCGATGTTAGTTCAGTTTCAGAATTAGAATTAGCCAGGACTATGCAACGGATTTTTCGAGGGGTTGTCCACTCGGGTTTTAAGTGTACACTGGATTTCAAAAGTTTACAAAATATTTCTAAAAATTTCAAAAGATTTCAAAGATTTAAAAATATTTAAAAGGATTTTCAACATTTTACAAAAATGTCACGGATTTCAAAGATTTACGAAAGGCGTTAACACCAGATTTCACAACAATTTCACAAAGATTTTAAAACTTTCAAAAGTTGTAAGGGATTTCAAAAATTTGAAAGAGAGTACAGTGCTCCAGATTTCAAAGAATTAAAAGCATTTCAAAGTTTTAAAACGATTTCAAAGGGGTTTAAAACCTTTTAGAAGAATTCCGAAGATTTCAAAGATCTCAAAGATTCAAAAATTTAGAAGATTGCACAAAAATATCCCATAGATTTCGAACATTCCATAAAGACTTCAAGGATTTAAACATTTTAAAAAAGGTATAAACCAGATTTCTAAGATTTCAAAACGTTTCAAACATTTGAAACGATTTCAAAACTTTTTGGAAGAGTTCAAAAAATTTCAAATATTTGAATGATTTCAAATTAATACAAAAGATTTCACAAATATTTCATAGATTTCACCAATATTTCAAAGATTTTGTAAAAATTTCAGAAAGATTTCAAAAGAATACAAGAATTTCAAAGATTTAAGAAATTACAAAATTTTAATCCAGTACACCAGATTTCAAAAATGTCAAAATATTGCAAAGATTTTAAACGTTTTGAAATTTTTTTAGCAGATTTTAAAAGATTTCACAAAAATTTTTACTATTTAAATGATTTCAAACTAATACAAAAGATTTCACAAATATTTCAAAGAATTCATAAGGATTTTAAAAAATTCTAAGAATTTCAAAGATTTCAACAAGAGTACAGTAGATAAGATTTCTAATATTTCAAAACATTTTCAAGACTTGAAAATTAAAAAAAAATTAGAAGATTTCTAAATATTTCACAAAAATTTCTAATATTTTCATGATTTTGAATTAATACCAGAGGCTTCAGAAAGATTTCACAAAGATTTTCAAAGATTTTAAACGATTTCAAAAAGTTCAACAAATTTGAGAAGATTTCAATGATTTCAAATGAATACATACAAAACTCAAAGAAAGATTTCACAAATGTTTCAAAGTATTCATAAGGATTTCAAAAAATTCTAAGAATTTCAAAGATTTCAACAAGAATACAGTAGACCAGATTTCTAATATTTGAAAACATTTTCAAGACTTGAAAATTAAAAAAAAAAAATTAGAAGATTTCTAAAGATTTGAATGATTTAAAATTAATACAAAAGATTTCAGAAAGATTTCACAAATATTTCTTAGATTTCACCAATATTTCAAAGATTTCGTAAAAATTTCAGAAAGATTTCAAAAGAATACAAGAATTCCAAAGATTTAAGAAAGGGTACGTAGACCAGATTTCAAAAATGTCAAAATATTTCAAAGATTTTAAATGATTTGAATTTTTTTAGCAGATTTTAAAAGATTTCACAAAGATTTTAAATAAAGAACACTTTTTTATTCTCTTGAAACCTTTCAAAACTCTTAACAAGCTTTTTTTTCGAAATCTTCAAAAATCCAATTTTTGTTTTTACATTTCTTGAAATCGTTTCTAGTTTTAAATTATTCTTGAAATTAAAAGCAAAAATTAATATCTTTTAAACTGGTTCGAATTTTTCATTAAATTTAAAAAAAAAATTGCTCTAAGATGTTCCACATTTTTCTTCGGCAATTTTGAAAATCTTTTGAAATGTTTTTAAATCTTGTTCAATTTATCAAAATAAAAAATCATTTTAATTTTGCAATGAGTCTTAAAATAACTTGCTTATTCTCTTAAAACCCTACTTTCTTTCGAAATTTTCATAATCTACATTTCGTTTTAAATTTTTTGAAATCGTTTTAAATTCTTTGAAATCTTTTCTAAATTATTTTTTAACCTTTTCAAAACTCATTTTTATTTCTTGAATAAATTCGATTTTTCTTTTAATTTGGTAATCGTGCAAAAATCTTCTACTTTCTTTTCCGAAATTTTAGGAAACTATTTAAAATCCTGCAAAATAAAAATCATTTCCCAACAATCTTACAGATTCTTGAACCTAATTTTGGATATCTTGTGGAATATTCTATTAAAATAATTTTTGAAAATAGAAAAGACAAACATTTTAAATTTACTATGAATCTTTAGAAAATGTTGTCTTCTAAATCTTTAAGAGTCGATTTTGTTTTGAATTTTATGAAATCTTTTTAAATGTTCTCTTAAGATTAATTTACCAAATAAAACATTATTTAAATATTCCCAGGAATTTTTAGAAGATTTTTTTATTCTCTTTGAACCCTTCAAAAGTTTAAAAAACCCTTTTTTTTGTTGAAATTTTCAAAATTCTTCATTTTTTCTTAATTTTCTTGGAATTATTTCAAGTTTAAAATTATTTTTGAAATCTTTTCAAAAATATTTTTTTTTTTAAATCTAGCAAAAAAAAATTCTTTAATATCTTGCAGATATTTTTTCGACCATGTTGGAAATCTTTTGAAATTTTTAAAACTCTTTTTCACTTTTCCCTTGAAAACTCTCAAAAAGCTCCTTTTTTCGAAGTCTTAAAAAATCTACATTTTGCTTTAAATTTCTTGAAATTATTTTGGAAATTGTTCAAAATTTCTAAATATAGTTTAAAATATGTTAGATTTTTCCTAAAATTTCTTCAAAATTCTGCAAAATACAAAAAATTGCCTTAAAATCTTCCGGATTCAATTTTGGAAATATTTTTAATAATTCTGAATTTTATCCTAAAATTCATTTTTCAAAGTAAAAAATCATTTTTTGAAAAATTAAAAAAATTTCGTAATCTTACAAAATTCAAAATTTTTGCCTTAAAATCTTCTACATTCTTTTTCAAAATCATTTTTTGAAATTTTTGTAAAACTTCTCTATATCTTTCAAAGTGATTCGAATTTTTCATAATTTTTTTTTTTTAACTGAAAAGTTTAAACAATTGCTTTAAAATCTTCCAGATTCTTTTTCGACAATTTTGGAAATCTTTTAAAATCTTGAAAAGAAAACTTTTATTCTCTTGAAACCTTTTAAAATTACTAAAAAGCATCTTTTTTTCCAAATCTTCAAAAAGCTACATTTTGTATTAAATTTCTTAAAATCGTCCCAAGGTTTAAATTATTTTTGAAATTTTATCAAAACTTCTTAATATCTTTTAAAATGAGTAGCATTTTTCCTAAAAACAATTTTAAATTCTGCAAAATGAAACAATTGCCCTTAATTCTTCCGCATACTTTTCGGACAATTTTGGAAATCTGTCGAAATTTTTTGAAATCTTGTTCAATTTATAGAAAAGTTTTTCATTTTCTTGAACTAACACGAATGTCGCGTAAAATGTTGTAAACATGCAGAATTGAAAAATTTTAAAAGTCCGTTTTTATAATATGAAAAGTACCAAATTTCGCTTTTTTGACA
The DNA here is from genome assembly GCA_011634705.1 of Andricus grossulariae. Lineage (NCBI taxonomy): Eukaryota > Metazoa > Arthropoda > Insecta > Hymenoptera > Cynipidae > Andricus > Andricus grossulariae. The sequence goes on from JAABKJ010075445.1 coordinate 48,432,421, forward strand.
CTTTCCCGATGCATTTGAATAATTTTCGGCCTAAAAGTACAGCCAGCGCCACCTTCGGTCGTACTCAACATTTCCGTCACTTTCATTTCAGAGTGCCACGGGGCTGGTTAAGACGCAGCGAATACACAACTCGGCCGTACGCCACAGATGGCCACCCATCCGAGTTCTATCCGCGCTCGAAATGGCTCTCCATCTGGACTCTTCCTGAGTCGAGATTTAGCGCGCAGCTTTTGCTGTTGGTGAAGATATAACCTAAAAATGCATTATTTGTGAATTTATTATCACTGACTTAGCCCTTTTCCGTCATAGGATATTTATTTCTCATCCAAGAAGGAGGAAACAACCGAAAAATTGCCTTATTTGCTTTTTTCTGTTGTACAATATTTATTTCACACCGAACAAAAAAGACACAACCTATAAATTCATTAATTGTCAATTTCAATATAGTCATTAAATCTTTTTCCATAAAAAATACACTATTTATATTTAGACAACAGAAAACGGAAGACCTATTAAAAAACCTAAAAATGCCTTAGTTGTCAATTTCATTACTATAGCTCAGCCCTTTCCCGTCATAATATATTCATTTCTCATCTAAAAAGGAGGACATAACCTAATATATATTGCATTATTTGTATATTTTATTTCTTGGTTAGCCTTTTTCCGATATAACATATTCACTTTCCACCGAGAAAGAAAAACAACCTGATTATACATTATTTGTCGATTTTATTACAAACTTAGCCCTTTTCCGTCATAAGATATTCATTTCTCATCGAAACGGGTGGAAATCCTGGCAGACCGGCCGAACGCAAGCATTACGCTACAGCGTAATGCTAAAGAAATGCTAAAGTAACGCTCAAGTAATATGGCATTATAATTATTATTAAAAGAAGCAAAATAAATATGTAAACAGTTGCAATTATAATAATACGGTAAAATTTACGTTAAATGGTCATCAGTGATGGGTAAGTAAAATACCCCAGGTAATTTACGTGTTTTTTTACGGTAAATTACTAGGTATTTTACGTGACTAGTTTCATACACGATGTAAATTACGCGTATATGGGACTTTATCACTTCACGTTCTGTCGTTCTGCGCCCGCGGTTCCCGTTTCGAAGATAAACAATATTTCAATAATATAACAAATAATAAAAAATATTTTGCAAACATTTCTAAAGATATCAGAAATATTTTACAAAGATTTCAATTATTTTGTAAAGGTTTGAAATATTTCACAAAGATTTTTATTATTTTGCAAAGATTTCGGATGGATTTGAAATATTTCACAAAGACTTCAATGATTTCTCAACAATTTCAACAATATTTCAATAATCTCACAAATATTAACAAATATTATATATGTTTAACAAATATTTTAATATTTTCACAAATATTTTAATATTGTCACAAATATTTTAATATTTTCACAAGTATTTTAATATTTTCACAAATATTAACAAATATTATATATGTTTAACTAATATTTTAATATTTTTACAAATATTCTAATATTTTCATAAATATTAACAAATATTTGAAAAATATTTGGCGAAGATTTCTAAAGATTTGAGAAAGATTTTACGAAGATTTCAATGATTTTTCAAAGATTTCATAAAGATTTCAAACATTTCACAGTGATCTCAGATGGATTTGAAATATTTCACCAAGGCTTCAATTATTTTTCCAACAATTTTAGAAATATTTCAATAATCTCACAAATATTAACAAATATTTCAAAATTGTTCCAAATACTCCACAAAGATTTAAATAATTTCCCAAATATTTCAAAAATATTGGGTGAAGATTCCTAAAGTTTTCAGAAAAATTTGAAAAATATTTCAATAATATACCAAATATTAGAAAAGATTTCGCAAAGATTTCTAAAGATTTCAGAAATATTTCAAATATTTCACAAAGATTTTAAATATTTTGCAAAGATTTCAGATAGATTTGAAATATTTCAAAGATTTCGCAAAGATTTCCAGAGCTCAAAAAAATCTCAATAATATCACAAATATTATAAAATGATTCGAATATATTTCGAATATTTCCAAAAATGTTACAAAGAGTTCAATAATTTCGCAAATATTACCAAATATTTAAAAAATATTAAAATATTCCGCAAAATTTTCTATACATTTCAGAATGATTTCACAAAGACTGCAATGATTTTTCATAGATTTGAAATATTTCGCAAAGATTTCGGATAGATTTGAAATGTTTCACAAAAATTTAAATGATTTTCCAGAAATTTGAGAAATATTTCAATAATATCACCCCGAAAGCAGGTAACATAGTTTAGGGAAAAGGCCTTTATAGTGCATCAATTAAGATTGTTCCCGCAAAGAAATGTTTTTAATAAAACATAAATTTCTCACATCATCTGAATGTCAATTTTCCAAGTTGACAAGAGTTGATAAGTTTTGAAATGGTCAATATGCATGTAGATGGTCCAAAAAATTCATGAGAGTCAATCAATCTTCAGAATGGGATCATTCTGAAGAACAATTTGCTGATGAAATAAAAAATCCGAAATCCATATCAAAGTGTTGCATATGATTTTGATCCGATTTGGGAATTTCAGCATGAAATTGATCAACTGATCCAAGAAGATCCCTACCATCGGAACATCTTTAAAAGATTTGATATATTGCAATTTCTTCATACTTTAGGAGAGTCTCAAAATTTGAATTCCTACTAAATTTAGATATTTTTCATATGAATCTTTCTGAATGTTTTATTTAATTATCTAAAAAAAAAAATAATACCTGGAAAGTCTTTTGTTCGACTGCTCTTGAATATTCACGTAAAATTTAATATGAGTTTAACCTTTACTAAGTTGGAGATTTACTCGGTAGATGGTATATACGTCAAGATTGTGGAAGAAAAATGGTTAGGAACTTTCGTCGTTTAAGCTGGCCATTAAGCTTAATGAGATTACCAGGTACAATAGATTCTATAAATACGGCAGAAAATTTTACCACTGAATACTGAAAGTATGTCTTTAAAATTAAAAACTTTGCCTGCTTATTACGCAAACGAGTAACTTCCAAATTAAACGTGACAGTCCATATTTTCACATTTTCCATACTCAAATGCTACTACATAAATAATAAATGAACAATAAATGAGAGATGATAAATAATAATATATACATGTATAACATTCATATTGCCAAAGATTTAAAAAATATTTCATAGATTGCACAAAGATTTCAATGATTTCTCAAAGGTTCCAGAAAGATTGCAAAGGTTTCAGAAAGATTTTGGATAGATTGAAAAGATTTTCAAGAAGACTTTAATTAATTTCCAAAGATTTCAATAATTCCACAGATATAACCAAATATTTCAAAAATATCTCGAATATTTAGCAAAGATTTTTTAGACATTTTAAAGATTTCACAAAGAGTTCAATGAGTTTACAAAAATTTTACACAGATTTCAATAGTATCACAAATATTTCAAAATATTTCAAATATTTTGCAAACATTTCTAAAGATTTCATTAAGATTTTAATGATTTTTCAAAGACTTTAAAATTATTACCAGATATTTCAAAAATATAAAATATTCAGCAAAGATTTCTAAAGATTTTATAACGATTTTAATGATTTTCCAAAGATTGCACAAAGATTTCAATAATATCACAAATATTAACAGAAATTCAAAAAATATTTCGAATATTTCGCAAAAAACTTCCAAAGATTTCACCAAGATTTCAATCATTTTAGAAATATTATGAAATGATTCAAAAATATTTTAAGTATCTCGCAAATATTTCACAAAGATTTTAATAACTTCACAAATATTACCAAATATTTCAACAAGATTTCACAGAGATTTCTAAACATTTAAAAACGATTTCACAAACATTCACAAATATTATAAATATTTTTTAAATATTTCGAAAATATTTCCAAAGATTTCACAAAGATTTTAATAATTTCACAAATATTACCAAATATTTCAAAAATGTTTCGCAAAGATTTCTAAAGATTTTATAAAGATTTTAATGATTTTCCAAAGATTTCACAAATATTTCAATAATATCACAAATATTAACAGAAATTCAAAAAATATTTCAAATATTTCGCAAAAAACTTCCAAAGATTGCACAAAGATTTCAATCATTTTAGAAATATTATGAAATGATTCAAAAATATTTTAAGTATCTCGCAAATATTTCACAAAGATTCTCCGATGATAATACAGATTTCTATTAAAAATTGAATTGTAACATCTTGCTAAATAAAGCGTATTTCAGAAAAAAGCATTCTTCCTCTGATCTCTCTGTAGCTCAGTGGTTAGAGCACCTGACCGGAAATCAGTTGACCTGGGGTTCGAAGCCCAGCGGAGTGAAAGGAGAAGATCTTTTTTCTGAATAAAATTTAATTTCAAATAGTTAAATTTAAAAAAAAGGATTAATTTTCTATAAGAAAAGACGATTAAAAAATACATGAATTTTCAAACAAAGAGGTAAATTTTCAACTTAAACCGATCAATTTTAAACCAAAAATCAAATAGCTAATTTTCAATTAAAAAATTAATTTTCTATAGAAAAAAAAACAAATTCGCTACAGAACTATTGCTTTTTCAAACCAAGGAGAGAAATTCTTTAAAAAACGTTAGCATTTTCAACCTGGAAATACTAATTTTCGACAGAAAATTTAATAGTTGATATTTAAACAAAAAAGATTTTAACATTAATTAAAAAACAGTTTAGTATAACCAAACAGGATGAATTGTCAACAAAATACTTGGATCCTCAACTGAACCCGATTATTTTTTAACCATACAGTTCCATTTTTAAGAACAACAAAATTATTTTTTACTACAACAGATCAATTTTCAACCAAATTCGTAAACTTTTAACCAAATTTTTGAATTTTCTACCAAAAAACACGAATTTTTAACAAATTACAAAAATTTTCAACTAAATATTTTCAACAATGTATGCGATGTTGGTTCAAATTTCATTTGATTAATTTTCGTCTAAATAGTTAAATTTGTAAACTAAGAAAGATCAACTATTAACCAAAAATGGTGCAGTTAAATTTGTATTGAGGAGCATTAATTTTCAATAAAAAATCAATTTTCTATGAAACAGTTTAATTTTGTACCAAATAGTTGAGTTTTATTCCAAAATGTTTAATTTTCGAGCCAAAAGTATGAATTTTGAACTAGAATAATGAATATTTGAATGAAAAATAGTCTTTCAAGAAACAAGTTCAACTTTCAACCAAGGAGTTGAATTTTCAGTCTAAAAAAATGAATTTTCAACGAAAAAAATAATAGTTGATATTTCAGCAAAAAACGTTCAATTTTCTGTCCAACTGTTAAATTTTTGAGCCGGAAATACGAATTTTCTACAATGAAGTTGAATTTTCAACTCGAAAATGTGAATTTTCATGGAAAAAGGTAATTTATAACCGGAAAGTTGCATTTTTCACCAAAAAAGATAAAATTTCTATAGAAAGAGATACATTTTCATACCAAAAAGATGAACAAAATATCTAGGTGACTTTTCAATAAGAAAAAAATTCGTTAGTCAAGAAAGAAACAATATTTCAATTAAATTCTTCAATTATAAAGCCAAAATAACGAATTTTCAACGAAACCGTTGAATTTGAACCAAAAAATATGACTTTTTAATAAAATTGTTATTTTTTTTTTAATTCAATTTTAAACCAAATAATGAAATTTTGTAAATAAAAAAGATGTTTTCTTAACGAAAAATTTATTAATAAACTTTTCAATGAAAAATAATGAACTTTCAACCAAAAATAGTTGGATTTTCTTATTAGATTCTATTAATTCAGCATGCGATAAATAAATAGGAATTTTGATAATTTATAGACTAAAGAATAAAATTTTAAATAAACATTGAAGTTCATTTTTAATACTTGCAAAATTTTATGACACTATTTTGACAGTAATATTTCAAATTTGTGACACTCAGTATAGAACAACTCATTAGAAATGCGAAAAAATTCAGAATAAATGTGAAATATAAATAATAATTTACTATGAATATTGTTTGCATTTTAGTATACACGATGGGCGAATTGAAAATGACTGGAAACTGTTTGAAAGGAACGCGTCCTTTGCTCTCTTTCGATGAGAATTTCGGTACAAAGCCCCACTACAGTCTCTTGAAGGAACTTTTGACCCAGATATTCGGAGTTCCTAATCATCATCCGAAAAGCCAGCCATTCTTCGATCACGTCTACACGTTTAGTGTCCTCGATAACAGGATATGGTTCAGAAACTATCAGATTTTGACCGAGGACGGTGGATTAGCAGAAATAGGACCGCGGTTTGTTCTCAATCCTGTGAAGATCTTTGCTGGAAGTTTCGGAGGAGAGACGATTTGGGACAATTCAACTTACATTTCACCGGCAAAGGTAAGTTTCTTTCCAATCCTGTATCAATTTACAGAGGGCCTAAAATGTTTACAATTTCGAACACTATTGACACTATTTTACACTTTTTTTTTGAACAGTGACACTATTTTCTAACAATTGACCGTGCATAAATTACCTAAGTTTTTTTCCCCGAAATTCTGAATCACGTATACCCCTTTGTTAGGTTCCGTAAAAACGAAAAAAAAAGATTAATTTTAGACGAGAAAAGATTTTAATTTTAAATAATAAACTTTTGAATTGCTACGAAAAGGACGAATTTCTGATAAAATAATTGAATCCTCCATTAAAGTGGATTAATTTCCAACCAAACAGTTATATTTTTAACCAAAAAGATTAATTTTCTACAGAACAGTTGAATTTTCAACCAAATAGTTAAATTTTCAACCAAAAAGATGAATTTTCAACACAGAAGATTAATTTTCTACCAAAAAAGGTGAATTCTCGACAAAATACATACATTCTTAACGAAATATTTGAATTTCTAAACTAAAAAAAAAATCAATTTTCAACCAAAAATGGAATAGTTAAATTTCCATCGAAAAAATTAATTTTAAATAAATAAAAGAATCTTCTACAAAACAGTTTAATTTTGTACCACATAGTTGAACTTTCTACCTAATGGTTGAATTTCCAATCCGAAAATATTAAAATTCAAAAGAAGTTTATTTTCAATGAAGTAGTTGAATTATCAACCTAAAAAGATGAATTTTTAATAAAAAATATAATAGTTGATATTTCAACAAAAAATTGTTTTAATTTTAAATAAAACATAATACAATTTAACGACACAAGATGAATAAACAAATTGAATTGAATGAATAAATCAATGTTCACAGGGTGCACAGTGTTCATTGAAAATTAGTTTTTTTATTGAAAATTAATTTCTCAAACTGAAAATTTAACTATGCCATTTTATGTTGACAATTGATCTTTTTTTATAGACATTTACTCTTCTTGGTTGAAAATTCATTTATTTCGTTTAAAATTTGTCTTTTTTCTACTAGAAAATTCATGTTTCGGGTTAAAAATTCAACTATTGGGTTAAAAATTGATTTTTTATTTTCGAAGATTCATTATTTCACTTAAAAATGCATTTCTTTGATCAGAAATTTAAATATTTTGTTGAAAATTTTCTTCTTCTGGTTGAAAATGAACTATTTTTCGTTCAAAATTTATCTCTTTGAGTTTTGGTTTTCCGAAATAATTGAATACATTTGAATAATACAATAAAAGTATTGAAAATGGTAATTTATCACCTGCTGCAAAAATGCAACTTTTGAGTGATAAGACAATAATAAAGTTATTTCTGCGTATGTCGAATACAAAAATTTTTGAAATCAAAAATGTTTGAAATTAAATTTTCTATTTTAAAGTGTTAAGAACTTTGTTCCATTGACTATTATTATAAAATTATTGAATATATTATTTAGATAACATAAATTATATTTCAACTAAAAAAGATTTCAGTTTTAAATATAGGATAGTTGAATTCAAGCCAAAAAAGACAAATTTTTAACAAAATAGCTGAATCCTAAAACCAAAAACAAGTAGTTTTCATCAGTATGACTTCAAACAATAAAAAAATCAAGGTTTTTAGAAATTAAGATGAATTCTCTACAAAATATTTCAATTTTTTAACAGGAAAATATAAATATAAGTTTAGAAAGAAAAATGAATTTTTAACAAAGTAGTTGAATCCTCGACCAAAAAAAAAATGCAATCCATAAGACGAACTTGCAACCAAATAGTTCAAATTTTATCTTTAAAAAGATTTTTCAGTCATGAAAGAGAAAAAAATTAACAGAAATTATTATTTTTGTGCGATGAACAATTTAAAATACAAAATAGAAATCTCTACCAAAGATTTATTTTTCAAGTTTATTTGTTCATTTGTATTCAATGTTAGATAAATATATAATTTTCCTAAGATTCTTGAGAAAATTCAAAAAAATTTTAAGCTCTCAGATATGTCCAAGAAGTGTAATTTTTTATTTTTCAGGATTTTTGTAAATGTTTGGGAAAATTCGAGTCCGTTTGAAAGATATTTAAGACTTTTAGAAGTTTAAAAGATAAATATCTCTTAAACTGACTCGAACTATTCCTAAAATTTTGAAAAATCTTTCAAAATAAAAAAAATTGCCCTTAAATCGTCAAGATATTTTTGAAATTCGTATAAATATTTTGAAGTATTTTAAAACTTTTCAAAATTTTCTTTAAAAATTAATTTTTCAAACTAAAAAGTAATAAAGCATTTCCCAGGAATCTCGAGAATTTTTTTTATCTTCTTGAAACCTCTGAACCTTCTTAAAAATCTTCGAGTTTTTTTTGGAAATCTTCAAACATGTAAATTTGTTTAAAATGTTTGGAAATCTTTTCACACTCAAAATCATTTTTCAACCATTTTCAAAACGTTCAAACCTTCTAAATATCTTTTAAACTTCTTTGAATTCTTCCAAAATATTTCTTGAAATTCTGAAAAATTAAAAAACTTGCCTTCAAATATTCCAGATTCTATTTTGACAATTTGGAAATTTTTTCAAATATTTAAGACCTATTAAAATTCTTCAAAAGCTTCTTCATTTTTGACATCTTCAAAAATACCTTCATTATTATTATTGAATATACATTATTTAGATAACCTTACATTTCTCATAAACCTGAAGTTTGCAGACTTTTTTTAAGCGGCAAAAAAATGACAACTTCATCCAATCAAGAACACGAGTTTCCCAACAAAAAAGTTTCAAATTGTTTCTAGTAATTTCGAGATGTTTTCGAGAATTATTCGAAAATAGCGCCATGCGCTTTTTAATATAATGATTATAATCAGCCTAATCTAATTTATTACTGTGTAAAAAAAATCAATAGCTTTAAAAATAAAACTATTCGAATTTCTTATCTTCTATTTCCTGTTTACATTATCAATGTTTGTTCATATGGTCGACGGTCCAAAGCATTAACATTTTCATCAACGAGATCGTTTTAATGTCCGCATAATTTGGATTTTTTTCATTTCGACCGCAGGGAGTAGCAATGTAGAAATATCTTCAACACTATCATTTTCATCACTGGAAAGAAAAATAAAGCATATTGTTTCTCTATTTCAATTGCCACTTGTAGTAACCAAGTCGTTGAAGATATACAATCATATCAAATCTATGTCACTTGACTTATCTTGGAACCTTGATGTCGCACCGGTCTTGATCATGACCTACAGTCTAAGCCTTGGCTCAAACTAAAGTTCATATCAAAATTATATAATATTGAAAAAAATGAAATTATGTTATATTATATCAAAATTCGCGTGCACATGTCGTGAGAACAAGGTCGCGTGATTTGGTCGCATTATTTGGCTCTTTTCAACATTTAAACTTTGTTCTTTTAACGTAATCAACTGTTAATAACTAATTATTAAAATTTTTCAGAGACTTGAATGACGATCTGTTATTGTTATTTTTATTAGCAATATCATTAACAAATTCATCTAGTTTCATGTCATTTTCAATCATTTCCGCAAGAAAAACGGAATCTTAGTTTTCAAATGCATGATTAGAGAAAAATTTCTTTACAGCATTGTTAGTAACAAAACAAAATCATTAATCTTTATTCAAGTGTCTCAAAAAAGTTTAAAAATTGGTAGTTATCAGTCGATTACTTTAAAGAACAAAGTTTTGATCTTCAAAAAAAGCCATTGTTCATTGGTCATTGACTTCAAACCGTGCGATGGTGAACCTATTTTTGAAATACAAGCATATATTTTATCGATTTTGAATGAATTTATTTATATCAGATGAATTGCAATGAGTGCACTACATCTTTCAAATATTAATTAATCAATTGTTGTTGTTACTTCCGTTAAAATTTATGATTATTTCTATCAGCGATATATTGTTAACACTTGGCACAATCGAAGTTGGTCATTCAGATGTTGAATTTTTAACCTAATAAGACGAATTTTCAACAAAATACTTGCATCCTTAACTAAAGCAGATTGAATTTCAACCAAACAGTTGTATTTTGACCAAAAAAATTGATTTTATACAACAAGAAAAAACAATCTTGAACAAAATACATAAATTATCAACCAGTTAATTTTTCAACCAAGAAGAATTATTTTCTACAAAAAAAAAAAAAAAAAATTTCAACAAATTACTTTCAAGATTATTTCTCACTAAATACTTTTATTTTTGAACTAAAAAAGATCAATTTTTAGCCAGAAATAAAATAGTTAAATTTTTATAACAAAAAATTAATTTTCTACAAAATAGTTGAATTTTCTATTGAATAGTTGAATTTTCTACAAACAGTTCATTTTTAACCAAACAGTTGAATTTTCAACCGAATTTTTGAATTTTCAAATAAAAAAAAAATGTTAGAAGAAAAAAAAAAAATGTCAACAAAGTTGTTGAATTTTTAACCTAATAAGACGAATTTTCAACAAAATACTTGCATCCTTAACTAAAGCAGATTGAATTTCAACGAAACAGTTGTATTTTCACCAAAAAAATTGAGTTTATACAACAAGAAAAAACAATTTTGAACAAAATACATAAATTATCAACCAGTTAAATTTTCAACCAAGAAGAATTATTTTCTACCCAAAAAAATAAATTTTTAACAAATTACTTTGAAGATTATTTCTAACTAAATAGTTGCATTTTTGAACTGAGAAAAGATCACTTTTTAGGCAGAAATAAAATAGTTACATTTTCATTTAAAAAAATTAATTTCTAACAAAACAAATTAATTTTCCATAAAACAGTTGAACTTTCAATTAAATAGTTGAATTTTCTACAAAAACAGTTAGTTTTCCACCAAAAGATTGAATTTTCAACAAAGTTTTTGAATTTTTAACCAGAACGATGAATTTTGAAATCAAGAAGATTAATTTTCTACCCAGAAAGATAAGTTTTTAACAAATCACTTTCAAGATTATTTCTAAGTAAATAGTTGCATTTTTGAACCAAAAAAAGATTAATTTTTAGCCAAAAATAAAATAGTTAAATTTTTATAAGGACAAATTAACTTTGAACAAAAAAGTGAATTTTCTACAAAATAGTTGAATCTTCTATTGAATAGTTGAATTTTCTACAAAACAGATTATTTCTAACCAAACAGTTGAATTTTAACCAAATTTTTGAATTTCCAGTTGAAACAATTAATTTTTAACAACAAAACAAACAAAACAAATTTTCAACAAAGTTGTTGAATATTTAACCTAATAAGACGAATTTTCAACAAAATACTTTGATCCTCAACTAAAGCAGATTGAATTTCAACCAAACAGTTGTATTTAGTCCAAAAAAATTGATTTTATACAACAAGAAAAAACAATTTGGAACAAAATACATAAATTATCAACCAGTTAAATTTTCAACCAAGAAGAATTATTTTCTACCAAAATAGTTGAATATTCAACTAAATACATACAATTAAATAGTTGAAGCTTCAGCTATAAAAGATAAATTTTTTACCAAAAATGAAATAGTTGCATTTTTAACCCATAAGGTTTAATTTCTACCAAAACAGATGAATTTTCAACAAAGTATAAAAAAAGATTTTACGTAATTTATGCACGGCCCCTATCAAATTAAAGATTTCTATCCTTTTGACAAATTATCTTTTCCAGTTCCTCCTATTCTATTCACGTCTTATTTCACCTTAAATTAAATTGTACCAGGGGAGGGGGAATTATTAATTGAAGGGGCTGAGAAGAGGGATAATGTCTTGATTTTTTCTACTAAAACAAATAAATTTGCAACAAAAAGTGGAATAGTTGCACGTTTTTAGTTAAAACTTTTAATTTTAAGACAGCAAAAGGGACATTTTAAACAAAATAGTAAAGTTTTCAAACAAAGAGAAGAATTTTGAACTAAAGTGATGAATCTTCAACCAAAAACATTAGTTTTTAACAAAATATTTCAACTTTTAACCAAGTAGATGAATTTTTAAGTCAAAGAGACAAATTCTCAACAAAAAATGTAATAGTTGATATTTGAACCACAACAGATTTTAATGTTAAACAAAAAAGTCGAATATAATAAAAAAGACGAATTTTCAACAAAATACTTGAAGCCTTAACTTAAATACATTAATTTTTAACCATAAATTGCATTTTTAACCCAAAAAATTGATTTTCTACCTAAAAATACGAATTTTCAACCAAATACATAAATTTTTTATTAGATAGTTCAATTTTCAACCAAAAAATACAATTTTTCAAAAAATTACATAACTTTTCAACTAAATATTTTAAACAATGATGTGATTTTAGTCCAAATTTTATTTGATTAATTTTTAGCCTGTATTTCTTTTGTTTCTAAAAATTTTGAGCTAAATAGTTGCATTTTTAAGCTAAAAAAGATCAAATTTTAACTAAAAATGATTTAGTGTAATTTTTATTAAGGAGTATTAATTTTCAATAAAAAAACGATTTCTCTACAAAACTGTTTAATTTTATACCAAATTGTGAAATTTTCAAGTCAAAAAGACGATTTTTCTATAAAAACAGTAGAACTTTTAACCAGAAAATATGAATTTGCAACAAAAAAGATGTTTTATAACCAATCGGTTGAACTTTCAACAAAATAGTTAAATTTTCAGATTAAAAAAAAAAAATTTTTAATACAAAAAAAAAAAGTTTTTTAAAGAAAATGATAAATCTTCGACCAAAAAAAAAAAATTTTTAAGAAAGTAGTTCAACTTTCAACCAAGGAGTTGAATTTTTAATCTAAAAATATGAATTTTCAACAAAAAATGTAATAGTTGATATTTAAAAAAAAAAAGAAGTTTTTAAATTAAAATAATAAAAACAGTTGGATTTGACCAACAAAGACAAATTTTTAACAAAATACTTGAATCCTCATCTAAAACAGTTTATTTTCAACTAAACAATTTTATTTTTAACCAAAAAATTGATCTTCTTCCAACACTTTTATTTTATTATATTATTATTATTATTTTTTTCCAAATTTTATTTGATTAATTTTTGGTCTGTATTTTTGTTTTTTCTTATTAATACCAACTTGAATCAGAGTGAAAATTGATAGGTTAGTGGTCCGATGATATTTGTCGATAGTGCATAAATGAAGATGTGAAAAAATATTTTTGGATCCGCAAAAGTGGATCATTTCAAATCAAAGTTGATAATCAGAATCATAAGCAATGTTTTGATATTCTTAGTTTCACTCTGTTTTTCCTTATGAATACCAATTTAAATAAAAATGAATACTCATAAGTGACGGTTCAAAACTATCCGTCGGTAGTGTATGTATGTATGTAACTCAATTTTTGATTCGCAAAAGTGGATCATTTTGACCCAAAGTTGATAGTCAGAATGAGGCGCAATTGTTTGATATCCCGGGATTTACATTGGGGTTTCCTTCTAAATACCAATTCAAATAAGAGTGTTCATTAATAGATGAATGTTCCAATACTTTTCGTCAATACTATATGAATATAGTTATGTAAAAATTAATTTTGGATTCGCAAAATTTGATCATTTTGATCTGAAGCTGATAATCATAATGATGCGCAATTGTCTGGTATTCCGGGATTTACATTGGGGTTTCCTTCTAAATACCAATTCAAATAAAAGTATTCATTAAAAGGTGAATGTTCCAATACTTTTCAATAGAAGTGGTAATTATCAAGTGAGTGATCCAATATTATCTGTCGGCAGTTTATCAATAAGTTTGTGTAACAAATTAATTTTGGATCCGCAAATGTGGACTATTCTGAACCCAAGTTGATAATGAGAATCATAAGCAATGTTTTCATATCCCCGAGTTTACCCTGTTCTTCCTTATCAATACCAATTTAAATAAAAATAAAAATTTATAGGTGGGGGTCTGATACTATTATTCGGTAGTATATCAAATCGGTAGTATATATAAAACATAATCTGTCAGTAGTGTTTAAACAAGGTTGTGGAAGACATTAATTTTGGATCCGAAAAAGTATTTGAATAAAAGTGAACATTATTAGGTTATTAGTCTCATACTATCCGTCAATAGTGTACGCATTAAGTTAGGAAAAAAAAGGTTGGATTTGCAAAAGTCAAAAGTGAATTATTTGGAATAATGTGAAATATTTTGATATCTCTGGGTTTACTGTGTTCTTCCCTATGAATACGAATTTTAATAAAAGCGAAAACTTATAAGTGAGTGGTCTAGTACTATTCGTCGATGGCGTATGAATGATAAAATATTGAAACTTTAATTTGGATTCGCAAAAGTGGATCATTTTGACCCGAAGTTTATAATCAGAATGATCCGCAACTGTTTGACATCCCGGGATTTACATCGGGTTTTCCTTCTAAATACCAATTTAAATGAAAGTGACCATTAAAAGGTGAGTGGTCCAATACTTTTCTTCAATTTTGTATAATACAGTTGTGTAAAAATTCATTTTTGGACCCGCAAAAGTTGATCATTTTCATCTGGAGTTGATAATTAGAATGATGCGAAACTGTCTGATACCCCCGGGTTTACAGTGGGGTTTCCTTCTTTATACCAATTGGAATATAAGTGGTAATTATCAGGTGAGTGATCTAACATTATCTATTGGTAGTGTATCAAATAAGGTTGTGTAAAAAATTAATTTCTGGATCCGAAAAAGTGGATTATTTTGAACCCGAATTGATAATCAGAATCACAAGCAATGTTTTGATATTCCTGGGTTTACTGTGTTCTTCCTTATGATAACCAATTTGAATGAAAGTGAAGAATTATAGGTTGGTGTCCAAAAAAAGGATCATTTTGACCCAAAGTTTATAATCAGAATGATCCGCAATTGTTTCCTATCCCCGGATTTACATTGGGGTTTCCTTCTAAATACCAACTTAAATAAAAGTGGTCTTCGGAAGGTAAGTGGTCCAACACTTTTCGTCAATATTGTATAATAGAGTTGTGTAAAAATTCATTTTGGACCCGCAAAAGTTGATCATTTTCATTCGAAGTTGACAATTAGATTGATGCTCAACTGTCTGATATCCCAGGGTTGACAGTGGGGTTTCCTTCTTTATACCAACTTGAATAGAAGTGGTAATTATTAGGTGAGTGATTCAACATTATCTGTCGTAGTGTATCAATAGGGTTGTGTGAAATATTAATGTTGGATTTGAAAATGTGGAACATTTTGAACCCAAGTTGATAATCAGAATCATAGGCAAAGCTTTGAGATCCATGGGTTTACTGTGTTCTTTGTTGTCAATACCAATTTAAATAAAACTGAAAACTTATAAGTAAGGGTCAGATACTATTAGTTGGTAGTGTATGAATGATGTAATGTGAAAACTTCATTTTGGATTCGCAAAAGTGGATCACTTTGAACCCAGATTGATATTCAGAATCATAAGCAATGTTTTGATGTCCCTGAGTTTACTGTGTTCTTCCTTATAAATACCAATTTGAATAAAAGTGAAAACTTATGAGTGGGGGCCCGATACTATTAGCCGGTAGTGTATGAATGATGAAATGTGGAAACTTCATTTTCAATTTGCAAAAATGTATCATTTCGACCCGAAGTTTATAATCAGAATGATCCGCAACTGTTTGATATCCCGGGATTTACATTGGGGTTTCCTTCTAAACACCAATTTAAATAAAGTGACCATTAAAACGTGAGTGGACCAATACTTTTCTTCAATATTGTATATTACAGTTGTGTAAAAATTGCGCAACTGTCTGATACCGCAGGGTTTACAGTGGGGTTTCCTTCTTTATACCAATTGGAATATGAGTGGTAATTATCAGGTGAAAGATCCAACACTATATGTCGGTAGTGTATCTGTAGGGTTTTGTAAAAAATTAATTTTGGATCCGACAAAGTGGATTATTTTGAACTTAAGTTGATAATCAGAATCATAAGCAATGTTTTGGCATCCCTGAGTTTACTGTCTTTTTCCTTATAAATACCACTTTGAATAAAAGTGAACATTAATAGGTTATTGGTTCGATACTATCCGTCAATAGTTTACGCATAAACTTATGGAAAAAAAAATTTTGGATTTGCAAAAGTCAAAAGTGGATCATTTTGAACCCAAGCTGATAATCATAATCATAATCACTGTTTTGATATGGAATTTTTAAAAATACCCTAAAATATTTCAAATCCTTTGAAATTTTCAGTAATCCCTTCAAAATTTTAAAGCTTTTGAAATTTTCTGTAGTTTTTATTAAATTCTTTAGAAACCGGAAAATTCTTTGAAATCTCTTCAAATTTTTGGAATATATTCAAAATTTCTTGGGATCTTTTAAAATACCTAAAAATAAATCAAATTCTTTCTTCAATCCTTCGCATTTTTTTTAAATCCCTTGAAAATTGTAAAGCTTTTGAAATTTCCTTAGAATTCTTAAAAATATCCTATAATCTTGCAAATTCTTTGAAATCTCTATCAAATTTTTTGGAATCTTTTAAAATACCCAGAAATATTCCAAATATTTCGAAAAATCATTAAACTACTGAAATCAATTAAAAATTCCTTTGAATTTTTTTAAATACCCTCAAATATTTCTAATCCTTCGAAATTTTTCTCAATCCCCTGCAATTTTTTAAAGCTCTTGAAAATTTCTTGTAATTTTTAAAAATACCATAAAATTTTGAAAATCCTTTGAAATCCTTGAAATTATTAAAATCTATTACAATTTTTTTGAATTCTTTTAAAATACCCGGAAATATTTCAAATCCAATGTAAAGCCATTTAATTACTGAAATTAATTAAAAATTCCTTTGAATTTTTTTAAATACCCTGAAATATTTCAAATCCTTGAAAATCAATTGAAATTTCATGAAATTTTTTTTAAAGTTCATCAAAATTTCTTGAAATTTTTAAAAATGCCCTAAAATCTTGAAAATTCTTTGAAAAACTTTGAAACCCCATTAAATTATTGAAATCAATTACAAATTCCTTGGAATTTTTTTATATACCCTAAAATCTTTAAAATCCTTTTAAATGTATTGAATATCCTTGACTATTTTGATGAAAATTCGTTTTTTTTTTAAATTGATTTTTTTATCTGAAAAATTAATTATTCTATTTTTGGTTGAAAATTCAACAAATTTAATTACTTGGTTGAAAGCTCAACTTTTTTGTTAAACATTCATTTTATTATTTGAAGATCCACCTTTCTGGTTGAAATTTCCTTAGAATTTTTAAAAATACTTCAAATTCATTTAAAAAAAAAACACAAAATGATTGTGCGAAAATTTAAAAAAAATATCAAATTTTTTTTTATACCTCCCTGATAAAGAGCTTCGGAATTCAAAATCCTGAAATATAGTAAGTATTTTAATTTACTCTTTTTATTTGATTTTTTTTTCTGAAAAAAAAGATCTCCTTTCACTCCGCTGGGATTCGAACCACAGAACTTCTGATTTCCGGTCAGGTGCTTTACCTATTAAGCTACTAGAGAGGTCGAGAGCACTAGCCGGGAATCAGAAGTGCTGTGGTTCGAATCCCAGCGGAGTGAAAGGAGAATATCTTTTTTTTCAGGAAAAAAAAATTAATTAAAAATGATTTTTAATTCATAACTCCATCGTTATGAATTCCCAGACGTTAATAATTTTATCTTATTCTCTAATGATAATACAGATTCCCTTACTGAATATTTTTACATTTTGTAAAATGTAAACTCGAGTCTGTGTCGCTTGAGGCCTTCTCGACTGGAAACCGTCGAAAAATGCTGTGACCAATCACGATCGACGTTCTCTCAGGGTTCAAGGTCGAATTTACCTTTCGCGAGCCGATGCGAAAA
This sequence comes from Andricus grossulariae, assembly GCA_011634705.1. NCBI lineage: Eukaryota > Metazoa > Arthropoda > Insecta > Hymenoptera > Cynipidae > Andricus > Andricus grossulariae. The sequence continues at coordinate 48,450,601 of JAABKJ010075445.1, forward strand.
TCCTTGTGGATCTCGACAGGAAAGGGAGGTACAAATTCTTACACTCGGAGACAAGATGTGCTCTAAAGATAATTTAAAAGAAAAAATTAGAAACAAAAAAAAAAATTAAAGAGAATAAGCTGGGCAGCTTATTCATGCGTGCGCTTCAAGCTGACGCCTATGTCAATTTTTGATCTGAAGAATGTTAAAATTTTAATTGTGACCAATCATGAATTTTTATATAATGTAATTTTTTCTAAACAGAATTAGTATTTGAATTGATTTAAAAAAAGTTTATTTTCGTTATAAACAATGAATTTTCTGCATTTAAATAATATTGGAAAAAAATTATTTTTCAAAGAAGTTCAATTTTCAACCAAGTAATTGGATTTTCAATCAGTAATATTAATTTTCTACCAAAATGGACGAACTTACAACAAAATATACAAATTTTCAAACAAATTGATGAATTTTTAACCAAAATCGGCCAATTTTTAACCAAAAATAGAATAATTGAATTTGCAGTTAGAAAAATTAATTTAAAAGAAAAAACAAATTTTTAACCAGAGAGATGGATCTTCGAAAAATAAAATTAATTTTCAAAGAAGTTAAATTTTCTAACAAGTAATTGGATTTTCAATCAATAATATTAATTTTTCTACCAAAAAAGACATTTTCACAATAAAATACATCAATTTTCAACCAAATTGTTGAATTTCAACTAGAACTATAAATTTTCTAGTTATTTATTTCTTACGATTAAAAATATGATTAATTTTAAAATTCAGTATTATAAAAAATTTGCTAAATATTAGTTTTTATACATTTTGACACAGTAATTAATTATTTCGAAAATCAATACAATTTTCGAATTTAAAACAGTTGAATATTAACAAAAAAATTTGATATGAATTTTAAAATTCTATTTTTGGCTTGTAAATTCAACTATATGATTTAAGAAAAACAATTTACTTGAAAATTTAACAATTTGGTAAAAAAATAACTTTTTCGTTGAAAAATCATATTTTTGGGTTGAAAATTCAACTATTTGATTGTAAATTAATTTTTTTGTTGAAAATTTAACCGTTTGGTTATTTTTTTATTTCAGCAGAAAATTTTAAATATTTGAAAAAAGTTAATTTCTTTATTGAAAATTCAATTTTTTTTGGCTTGAAAATTCAATTTTTTTTGGCTTGAAAATTCAAAAATTTGTGGGAAAATTAACTGTTTTACTAAAAATTCATATCTTTGGTTGAAAATTCTGATTTTTTGGTAGAAAATTAAACTTCTTAGTTCAAAAACACAATTTAATTGTAAATTTAACTATTTGGTAAAAATTCGAATATTTGATTGTAAATTAAGTTTTTTGTTGAAAATTTAATCGTTTTGCTATTTTTCTATTTTAGAAGAAAATTCAACTAGAAGGCACCCCTATGACAGGTCACAGAAACAACTTAGGTCACACACGACCTCCTTTCCAGCCTATCCTGGGGGCAAGAAGGCACCCCTGTGACAGGTCACAGAAATAACTTAGGTCACACACGACCCTTTCTCCCAGGTGTTGTGAAGGCGGGAAGGCACCCCTGTCACAGGTCATAGAAATAACTTGAGTCAGACACGACCTCTTTTCCAGCCTATCGTGGGGGCAGGAATGCACCCATGTGGAAGATCACAGAAATAACTCAAGTCACACACGACCTTCTTCCCAGCCTATCGTTGGAGCGGGAAGGCACCCCTATGACAGGTCACAGAAATAACTTAAGTCACCCGCGACCTCCTTTCCAGCCTATAGTGGGGGAGGAAAGGCACCCCTGTGATAGGGCACAAAAAATAACTTAGGTCACACACGACCCCCTTTCCAGCCTATCGTAGGGGCGGAAAGGCACCCATGTGACAGGTCACAGCAATAACTAAGGTCACACACGACCTACTTTCCTGCCTATCGTCGGGGCAGGAAGGCACCCCTGTGACAGGTCACAGAAATAATTTATGTCACACGCAACCCCCTTTCCCCGCTGTTGTGGGGCGTGAAAGCACCCCTATGACAGGTCACAGAAACAACTAAGGTCACACGCGACCTCCTCTCTAGCCTTTCCTGGGGGCCTATCGTGGGGGCGGGAAGGCACCCCTGTGACAGGTCACAGAAATAACTCAGGTCACACACGACCCTCTTTACTGGGTTTTGTGGGGGCGGGAAGGTACCCCTGTAATAGGTCACAGAAAGAACTTGAGTCACACACGACCTCCTTTCCAGCCTATATTGGGGGCGGGAAGGCACCCCTGTGACAGGTCATAGAAATTACTTAGGTCACACACGACCTCCTTTTTAGCCTACCGTGTGGGCGGGAAAGCACCCCTGTGACAGATCACAGAAATAACTTAGCTCATACACGACTTCCCTTCCAGCCTATCGTGGGAGCGGGAAGGCACCCCTGTGACAGGTCACAGAAATTACTTAGGTCACGCACGACCCCCTTTCCTAGCTTTGGTAGTGGCGGGAAGTCACCCCTGTGGAAGATCACAGAAATAACTTAAGTCACACACGACCTTCTTCCCAGCCTATCGTGGGAGCGGGAAGGCACCCCTATGACAGGTCACAGAAACAACTTAGGTCACACACGACCTCCTTTCCAGCCTATCCTGGGGGCAAGATGGCACCCCTGTGACAGGTCACATAAATAACTTAGGTCACACACGACCTCCTTCCCAGCCTATCGTGGTGGTGGGAAGGCACCCCTGTGATAGGGCACCAAAAATAACTTAGGTCACACACGACCCCCTTTACCATTACACACGACCTCCTTTTCAGCCTATAGTGTGGGCAGGAAAGCACCCCTGGACAGGTCACAGAAATAACTTAGGTCACACACGACCCTCTTTCACAGGCGTTGTGGGGGCGGAAAGTACCCCTGTTGCAGGTCACAGAAATAACTTAAGTCACACACGACCTCCTTCCCAGCCTATCGTGGGGGCGGGAAGGCACCCCTTTGACAGGTCACAGAAAAACGTAGGTCACGCACGACCTCCTTTCCAGCCCATCGTGAGGGCAGGAAGGCACCACTGTGACAGGTCACAGAAATAACTTAAGTCACCCACGACCTCCTTTCCATTCTATCGTGGGGGTGGGGAGGCACCCCTGTGATAGGGCACCAAAAATAACTTAGGTCACACACGACCCTTTTTCACAGGTGTTGTGGGTGCGCGAGGCACCCCTGTCGCAGGTCAGAGAAATAACTTAAGTCACACACGACCTCCTTCCCAGCCTATCGTGGGGGCGGGAAGGCACCCCTGTGACAGGGCACAAAAAATAACTTAGGTCACACACGACCCCCTTTACCTTTACACACGACCTCCTTCTCAGCCTATAGTGTGGGCGGGAAAGCACCCCTGGACAGGTCACAGAAATACCTTTGGTCACACACGACTTCCTTCCCAGCCTATCGTGGAAGCGGGAAGGCACCCCTGTGACAGTTCACAGAAATAACTTAGGTCACACACGACCCTCTTTTACAGGTGTTGTGGGGGCGGAAAGCACCCCTGTGGCAGGTCACAGAAATAACTTAAGTCACACACGACCTCCTGACCAGCCTATCGTGGGGGCGGGAACGCACCCCTTTGACAGGCCACAGAAAAACGTAGGTCACACACGACCTCCTTTCCAGCCTATCGTGGGGGCAGGAAGGCACCCCTGTGACAGGTCACAGAAATAACTTAAGTCACCCACGACCTCCTTTCCAGCCTCTCTTAGGGGTGGGAAGGCACCCCTGTGACAGGTCACAGAAATAACTTTGGTCGCACACGACCACCTGTTCAGCCTATCGTGGGGGCGGGAAGGCACCCCTGTTTCAGGTCACAGAAAATAACTTAGGTCACACACGACCCCCTTTCCAGCTTATCGTAGGGGCGGGAAGGCATCCCTTTGACAGGTCACAGAAATAACTGAGGTCGCACACGACCACCTCTCCAGCCTATCGTGGGTGCTGGAAGGCACCCTTGTGACAGATCACAGAAATAACTTAGGTCGCACACGACCCTCTTTCCCAGGTGTTGTGGGGGCGGGAAGATATCCCTGTGACAGGTCACATGAATGACTTAGGTCATACACGACCTCCTTTCCAGCTTATCGTGGGGGCGGAAAGGCACCCCTGTGACAGGTCACAGAAATAACTTAGGTCACACACGTCCTCCTTTCCAGCCTATCGTGGGGGCGGAAAGGCATCCCTGTGACAGGACACAGAAATAACTTGAGGCACACACGACCTCCTTTCCAGCCTATCGTGGGGGTGGCAAGGCACCCCCGTGATAGAGCACAAAAAATAACTCAGGTCACACAAGACCTTCTTTCCAGCCTATCGTGGGTGCTGGAAGGCACCCTTGTGACAGGTCACAGAAATAACTTAGGTCGCACACGACCCTCTTTACCAGGTGTTGTGGGGGCGGGAAGATATCCCTGTGACAGGTCACATGAATGACTTAGGTCATACACGACCTCCTTTCCAAATGCGTATTAAATAAATGAACACTGGGATTTTAGTTAAAGACTTATCTATAAGGAAGCAATAAATCAAATTTTTAAATAGACAAAACAGGATGTCATACATGACCCTCTACCAAATTTCTGGGAGCCTTTTACGTTTAGGATATAATTTTTTTTGCATCGTAAAATGTAATGCGTCATAAAAAATGGCCTTGAACTTGTTTACTAAAAAAATTGCGCAGTAGAAGTTGATAACGTCATTAGGAATATTCTAGAAACTAAGCACTACAGCTGTAGAATATCGGTAAGGTAGGTTTTTATGGTATCTGGTAGTTATATATCTACCTCTTTGTTTCAGAATTCTAGAAGATTCAACATTATAGAAAAAAATTTTGACCGCTGAATTAATTTAGTTAGCTAGAAAGCAATAAATTATCCTCGGTTTCTATAAACTATATTATACAGTAGCTTTAATGGAGGATTGAAAAATTCGAAATATTTTATTATATTACTTTTATATTTAAACAATTTTTATTTCAAATCTTTAACGAGTAATAGACCAAATTGATCTTCTTACATAAGAGATGAAAAACGAGCATATATCTGTGAATGAAAGAGACATGTGAAATAAAATGCATGCCGTATTATCTCTCTTTCGAGACTCGAAATTTTTTGCAGTATCTTATTTCATGTGACACGTCCAGAGGTTGATGGACCTAGTATATGGCAAAAGAATGATTTTCAAACGTTGTGGTTCAATTAAGAAAGCGAACTTTTGAGAGCAGTAAAAAGAAGTGATCTCTGGAGAGAATGAAAGCAGAGTCTAATGAAATGTGTGCAGACTTAGACGGTCAGTGTATCAAATGTTTTCTAAAATCAAAACTTTTAAACACGTCTGGATTTCATCTCGAGTCCTCGCTCGCTACTCGACACCAGAATAAAGCGATAAAAATCCTGAGCACATAACCTACCATAAGAAATGCGTTTAGGTACTCTCTTACCTATATTATTCGATTGGCTTGAAATATTTTGGAATTAAAATTTTTGTCGTCTTTCTCTTTATCCTTGAGTTCTAGAAGATTCTAGATTGTAATGAACACGTTTGCGATATAATTTTTTGCAACGTAAAATCTAATGCGTCATGAAAATAACGTTGAACTTGTTTACTATCTATAAGGAAGCAATTAATCAAATTTAGATAGCCAAAACAGGATGTCATACATAGCCCTCCGTATCAAATTTCATCTGTACACCTGCACCTTTTTGCGCATTAAATAAATATTTTATCTGTCAGGAAGCAATAAATCATCCTTGAAATAACTATATGACGCAGTAGAAATTGCCAGGACAAAGCAAATTATAACCTTGAAAGTATTTACGCGAAAAAATTCTTGAGATAAGAAATAACCTTGAACCTGTTTTTACATGCATTTGGCTGGCAGAATTGCGCGATACTACTCTGTGACGTCATCATGGAATGTTCTAGAACGGTCTCGATGTTAACCTCACACAGACACGCACTAATACTAATCAAGAATGCCGGTAGGTAGGAATGCATGATGACGTCATCAGGACCCATCGAAAATGTTCCAGAAGCTTAACACGGACATGAACCCATTTTCTAGAAAAATTTAGCATGGACACGAACCACTACAGCTAGAATCTTCTCGATGTCGGTAAGGTAGGATCTTGGGTTAGAAACCCCCCTATACATCTACTGAAAAATACTTCAGGAGTTGCACTGACCTCTTGGAAAACTTTGTTTATTTCAAATAACCTCTAACTGATCTTGAACGTTACAAAAATGACTTGGGTACGTACCTGAATGTAGCATTTTCCGCTCTATCGATTGCAGATGGAAAAAGGGGGTTTCTATTTTAAAAAAACAAAGTTGACCTTCAAAAAGCCATGAAGGTCAACTTCAAGGTCAAAATAAAGGTCACCACTGAATTCCCCGTTGAAATTTATTTCAGGAATGACCTTCACTTTTTTGAAAAATATTTTACCTGAGGAAATATCCAACCGTCTCGGGACTTTTTAGACATCTGTGTAATATTGGAACATCTATAACTAATGTTACTCTATGAAATTTAGGCGATTTCAACAATTTTACTGTTATTGATGAGTACCAGGAACATGAAATAGAAAAAATAGCCATTTTTATAGTCATATTTGTTTATTTATGAAAAAATGAAATCCTAATTTAACAATCAGTCTCGAAAACTCTCTTACAAATCTTATCGGCTTTTTTTCAAATTTTTGTTGTCCAAATCGGTCAATATTTTTGGTCTGTACGTTATTTTGAACCAAAAGAGTAATTTTTTCCCACAGTGAGGCGGGTCCCGATTTTCGAAATACGAAGAGTTGTGTAGGAAGTAAGGGCTTTTGCATGGAAACTTCTTTTGGTGAAGTCTAAATACATAAAAAAATAGGGTATTGTGAAAAATCCATCTGTGGAGTGCTCCACGGAAACGTATATATTTTTTACATGCACAAAAAGGCTAGGCGGTCCTAGCAGACCCGCTGTTCATTGCATCATGAACTATGAATTCCGTGAAGAAAAGAATATTCATATCGAGGCTGACCTGTTTCAGGTCACCCCTGAAGAAGTGAACTGCAATGTTCACGAAACGTCGCACAGTGGTGCCTGTCAATACAAAAATGGGGCATAGTGAGAAAAAAAAAGTTACTAGATCGGTCTTTCCTTGAGCATATTTTGATAAATAGAGAATTGAAGTTACAAAATTCGAAGTTCCCGCTTCGTTAGCATGCATATGCAGTGGTGGAGAAATGATAAGACAAGACACAGGTAAGATATGCGTTTCATTCATATTCGAGTATCAAACGTGCATGACCTTTGAAGCAGCATACATGAGAGCCTATTGCATCTATCATTATTAAAAAAAATGAATTCGACTCAGGAAATTAAGTACTTCACACATACTATAATGAAAATTCTAGATAATGATTCAATTTTTTATTAAATCAATAGGAACATCATGAAAATTGCATAAGTTTTCTTTAAAAAATAAAAGTACATTTATAGAAAAGTTATAGTATACCGTAATATTCCGTCAATATTTTTATTAAAAGTGGTAAACAGTTCCTGCGTAATTTTCTTCCACTTTACCTTCACTATTTTCAAAATGAATGAAAACAATTTTGTTTTCAGGTAGACAGCTTCTGATATATATTAAAATTAATTAAAAAATAATAATAATATAATTAATCAAATAACATATTTATTATAATGAGTTAATTGAATTGGAAAATTAAAAAAAAGGGGGGGGGGTAATCACCCTGAGGGTTTATAAAATAATTATTTGACACGTTTTTAATAAAAAGGAAAAAAAAAAATTCGCCAAAAAGATTCGAACGCGCGACAGCGTGCTCCTCAGCCAACCACCTTACCGCTGTACCACTGACTTCGTTTGGAAAAATCTCGTGCGCCACGGTAGATACTCGTATAGCACAAAAATCGTGATTTTGAAAAATTCATTGAAAAAAAAACTGGGGCCCAATTACAAGAAAGCCGCTATACTTGTCTAATATTTTTCGACGTTCTATCGATTTATACTAGTCTCGTCTCAAAGTCAATGTCGCAGAGCAGGCCTTCCCCTTGTTAGTTAGGTGGGTCGTTTTCAGTTCTGTTCTTGAATTTACTAACTTTTTTATAAAATTAAATTCCCTAGGTGCACCTGTTGTGCTTCGTGCAATTAAAAAATACCTTCACTAATTTCCTCGAAAAATTCTAAATTTTTCTTTTTACTTGTACACGTTTGATATTCTTACTTATCACCGCATTACATTTTAAATTAATATAAAAGCTTTGCTTGGTTGGAAATAATTTTTATATCATTCAAGCATTTTCCCCTCAATTTTAGCTCTCATTTTCATTAGCCATCAAATACACCCAAATTTCTCAAACCAAATTGTTCACCAAATCTCTGAAATACGTGTCGTCTATAGTCCTTTGAAAACGACATATATTTATTGCGGAAAGGATTTTGTTACTCAAGCATGCACAGACTGTTCGACTGGAAATTAATTCGGCCATTTTTATAAATGAAACAGTTAAAAGATTTCTGTTAAAAAAAATCCATCTTATCATTGGCAATGCTTTAAATTGACGAAGGAATCAATATATTTCTAAATGTTGAAAATTATGTAATTTTGAAGCAAGCTTAAGCTACAAACACTAAAAATTTAACGATTTTAAGTTTTGTTCAAAACTAAATACTTTTTAAATTAGAAGTTATAATATATTATATTATATTTAATTAGGGGGGGGGGCGGTCCCGAGTGGAGCCCCCGTGAGGGTTTTGGGGGCGAAGCTCCCCGTCAGGAAAAATACAACAAACAATTATATTAAATAATTAAAATTAAACATAACATTAAATGTGGGACTTGGGCTACATACCGCTCAAACTATAGATATGTGAGGTGGTGTGTACTGCCTAAACTCTCCATACTGATTAGCACTTGTCATCGCAATACGTAAAGTAATTGTTATCGATTGACGAAACCAAAGTTATTATAAGCCTAGATGCGGCACGGGGTGCCAGAGTGGGGGAACTATATATATAGGACATCAAATTTTCTGCCATATCGAGGTGCTGCCCTCACCGTACTAGGAAGTCGAGCGCTGATTTTCTTCGTTCTTCGTCAAATATGACGGTAAAGCAGTAGAAAGATTTTTTAAGGTTAGAAAAGTTTGACATGTATCGCTTCAGAAACACTGCACTTCCCAATATAATAATAAATAGCGCAAAGTCTGGGCACACCGAAAGTACATATTTGGAAAAAATAATGAAAAATTAATAATGACAGAAACACTGATATGATGGTAATAAATAAACGGAATTGTGAGAGTAATACTCCCGAAAAATAATTATGTTTATAATTGTTAAAAAATGTTTAAATAATAATTTTTTGTACTTTAAAGTTTAATTCTTATTACTGGACTGAACCGGAATTTAAGTGCATTTAAGAATATATAGAATTTTTGCAGATTTGAAGCTTGAGACAGGTTTTTTGTACATAGTCTTAAAAAAAAAACAGAACAATTTTCAAAATTAAACCATTCGAATTTGAATTGTCACAATTTCAGAGTGATAAATTTAAGCTTTGAGTGTTATAATTATAATTTTTCTAGTTTTTTTAATTTATAAGTTGGGAAGAATTAAAATGAGTTTTTATTTAGAAAAAGTACACAACTTTAAGAGAATCTTTAAAAATATTTCAAAAGATTTACAAAATTGGAAAGAAAATCTGGAAGCTTTTGAGGCCATTTTTTTGCAGGATTAAAAAAAATAGGAAATATGGGAATCATTTTAAAAGATATTTAAAAGTTCCGAAAAAATTTTCAAAAATAATTTGAAAGGATCTCAAATAATTTAAAAGAAAATTGATACTTTTGATGATTTCGACATTAATTTTTGGCTTTTTATTTTGAAAAATTACATAATTTTAAGAGAAGGTATAAAAGTATAGGAAGACAGAAAAAATTCCGAAAGGGATGAGTGGATGACTGAAAAATTTCGAAAAATGAAATCTCCGACACTATCAAAGTGACGAATTGGAAAATTTCCGAATAATTAAATTCCCGAAATTATAAAATTGTCGATGTATAAAAATCCCTAATTGGAAAATTGAAAATACCGAAATAATACAATTCTCGAACATTTTATAATATTACGGAATTGGAAAATTCCAGACAGAAAAAATTCAAAGTAAAAAATTCCCGAATTATGGAATTCCCGAATTTAAACATAAAAAAATTGTTTTTCAATAAATATGATTTATTTATTAAAAATACAATAATCAAATGTTTTTATGCAAGAATTTTTTTAATATTAAATTTTTTTCAAATTATTGTTTGAATTTAAAAGAACAATGAATGTATACAAATTGTATTAAAAAATAAATTGAAAAACACGTGGGCTTCGAAAAAAAAAAATTTCTCCCTAATTTTCTTCGAACCTAATAACATTTTTGAAACAAACTTTGTAGGATTCAATTCAGTATCGATTTATTTCAAAATTTATTTTAATTATTATCATTATTATTTTTTTAAATTTAAACATTCGATTTTTGGGCTTCCGTTTCCGGTACCGAATGGTAAAGTACGCGTTTTTGTTCTGTGCTATCTTTTTTGGTTTTGGCGACGGGCGTGACGTGCTGTACCTTTAGCAATTTTTAATAAAATCTTCTGCAAATTTGTACGTGGATAATGTAAAGCCTCATTAAACAATTAGCGCCAGGTGCTTTAAAATCCAATAATAATTCTTTGTACTATAAACAGTAATGAACAAAGTCTCATTTTCGTCTTCTAATAATCGTAGAGACTTGTAATAAAGCCGAATAATTTTCATGAAAATAAAAAAATAAAATGGCTTTTTAAAAATATTTCTATTACTTATACTTTGTTTATTATTCAATTTCATTTTTTCGGTTAAAATGTAATGGATCCTTATTTCTGTTATAAAGGACGATTTTACGGTGGTTGATTGAGGCCCCCATAAACCATCCCAAATTTTTTCTAAGTCAAAGGCGTAAACTTATTGTCGCTCGGGCTAGTTGCGCCCAGGTTGCGAGAGCCCCTTGCAAGAGCGATAAGTTTACGCCTTTGGCTTAGAAAAAATTTGGGATCGTTTATGGGGGGCCACATGCTGCCACCGTAAAATCGTCCGTTGTAACAGCAATAAGGATCCATTACATTTCAACCAAAAAAATTAAATGTAATAATAAACAAAGTAAAAGTAATAGAAATATTTTTAAAAAGCTATTTTATTTTTTAACTTTCATGAAAACCATTCAGCTTTATAACAAGTCTCTACGATTATTAGAAGCCGAAAATGAGGCTTTGTTCATTATTGTTTATAGTACAAAGAGTTATTATTGGATTTTAAAGTAGCTGATGCTAATTTTTTAATAAGGCTTTACATTATCCATGTGCAAATTTGCAGAAGACTTTATTAAAAATTGCTGAAGGTACAGCACGTCAAAGTATGTACATTCTAAAATGCGTATTAAGAACTTGTCAAATATAAACATTAAAATAAAATTTTCTTTATGAAAGTGAAGTAGACCCAAAAAGGAGTATCTTTTATATTTTGAAATTTCTTGATAAAATTTTGTTCCTACAAAGAAAACCAGCTTTCTATTTTGGCTCTAGATTTTTTTATCTCTTTAATCGATGTTTTCTCGAAATTGATCACTTTTATCAAATAATTTTCTGTTAGAAAAAAATGATTCTCTGATAGTAGTCCAACTTTTGTAAGTAGCTTTTTGCCGTGCAATCAATATTTTAAATAAAATAAGCACAATTTCATTTTTCCTCACTTTTCCACGTAATTGTTAATTTTTTATCTTAACGATTGATTGAATCAAAAAATGATAGAGGAAATTTTTCTTCGTAAGTCGACTTTCTAGCCGACCATATATTTGAACTTTCGAAAAACTTCAAATTACAACAGGACTATTGCATTAATTAAAAAATAATTAAAACGCGAATATTTCGAAACCTCCCCATTTTTCTGGGGGGGGGGGCACCCTACTTTTTCGTAATCAGCACAACATTTTGCACAATACACAGTAAAAAAATCCGACGGACCTAGAACGGCACACAGGATTACACCCAGCTCCTAGAGTATCGGGCGCAATTCGTGCTCGCTGAAAACTACCTACTTTTACACCTTTTACCCCTGGCGCAGTTCAGGTTTCAGTTTGGTAGGGTGGTTGGCCGCTGGCGCAATTCGAGTGCGCCCAGTCTCGCGCTGCAACGACCAGAATGTCTTTCTCCTCATGCCCACTATTTCGCCAAGAGGGCGCGCAAATTTAAATCAGTAATCGACATCTGTCATTTTGAGTTTTGAAATGATAGTTTAAAATATACATTTTCTTATTTAAGGGTTACAAATATTAAAAAGATTGTAAAAGAATGTTCGTACTTCAAATTAAACTTAAGATTAATTATAATTTTTGTCAGAAAATGACCATTTTTTCACGTTTGGGTTAGGATAACTCGAAATCCTGACGTATAGGAAAAATTTGAACAAAGGATTCGTTTATAGAATATCAAAATCCTTCGGGGTCACTTACTCCAGTCTTTGGGTACAAAAACTAGTTAATTTTTGTCGGCCTGTGTAATTAAAATTTTTTTCACTCTTCATTTGTTCAGTGAATGAAACGAGTTTCAAAGTCTTGTAAGTTATCTTCTACAAGTCTACCCTTTGTAACCAAATTGACAATAGGGTTGTTGTATATTTTCAAATATTTTTTTCCTAGTTTAATTAAAGAGCACTAAAAAAGTAATGTAATAAAGTAATGAAAATTTTTTTTCAAATAAGTTTGAATATTTTTTAAGAGCTAAAACGTATACTTTTTTAATTATTGCGAGAAAATCTGATTGGTTCAACGATTCGCCGGAAGTACTTCAGTCTGAGTAACGCGGTTGTTCGGTTTGATGGAATCAGTATGGCCGCTAGCAATTGCAAGTGCAAACAGTAAACATTACCTATTTTTGAGTTTAATATTTAAAACATTTTTTAAAAGTATAAAGAAGGGCCTGAAAGGTGTTCACAATGCCTAGAATTTCACAAAAACCAGAATTTGTAAAGTGTGACAGTGCGAATGTGCCAAAAGTCGACATGTGGTTGGTGACCAATTTTTTCTCATGATTCCGACATACGATTGACAAAAATTTGAAGTTATCCTTGAAAACATCTCACTCTCACGCACTTGAATGACATTATTCATTACTATATTTTTTAGGTTATATATTTTAAGCAAAATTGTATTTTTTATTGAGATTTGGTTACGCCTGGTTCCTGCTTTTCGACAATTTTAAGTAAACAAATATCTCTGTTAGAAATCGTAAATGGAATTTTCGCCAGCTGACTGCAAGATATTTTGTTAGTCAGTGGAGCAACATATGACCATTATTCTAATTGTTTCAGCGTTTTGCAGGATGTGACGTTTCAAGGTCACAGAGTTGTTTGCATAGCGATTTCGATACTTTTTCTTAGATATTTTCGTCTGGAAGTTTAAGTATATACCAAATTTTGTAAATCTACTAAAATTTTCAGAATTTTATTTAGTGTTTAACCCTTGTGTTGCCACCCAAAAAAATTCACAGCATCTGCCACCCGGGTACCTGGGTACCCCGCCTACGAAATTGTTGTTAAAAGTCCATTGTAACTTGAAATAACTATGTGTATTTAATCAATATTTAATTATTCATATTCTCTGACAAAATACATAAAATGTTCAATGTATAAAGGTACCATTCACACATCTGAGTTCTGGTAATTTCTCAATAACTTTTTCACACACATTCTGATTGTGGAAAGTAATGATTTCAAGAAAAAGACTTTCAAATCGCATGAGATTATTAGATACTGGTTTTTTCATTGCCTTATTATTTAAACTTGTATAATTTTTTTGTACATAAGATTTGACCCTTTTCACACAAGGCGATTTCACATTACACCAAACACTTTCAGCTACGGTTTCAATGATGATATCTTTTGTACATTGAAACGGTATAACATCTGTTCCAGAAGATACCGGTTGATACAAGGAGTGACTTCCTGGAGAACAGCAAACGTTGCTTCTTGTAGTATAAACGGGTGATATTTTCTGGTTTCAACTTCAGTTTCTTGAATTTGCTCCAAAACCACTATGTAATCTCCATAAGATATAGTCATGTGTATACGGAAATTTCCACAGTCGATGCATTGCTGCTTCTCTTGACCATCAAAGTACATTAAAATGATGTTGAAATAACTTTTGAACAATTTCCACTCATCAGGATTTAAGGTTATATATGCATGAGGATGACTAGCTAACAGTTTCACCGATGACTTTTGATGACTTTTGATTTCGAGGAGTATAAGACATGATGATGGTGATGACACTGAAGGCTTTCAGACACTGAGCGATAGGTAGAAAACTGCACACTATATATATTTTTTCCACAAATTCAATGGAATTGCATTGACAGTTTTTAATTTTCTCGTAAGCTTTTGAATATCTGATTGTAGATGAATCAGTTCTTTTAGTTCTTGAATGTTTTTCAGAAATACATCTATACGAATTATCAGATCGTGCCACCGTTTCACACTTCTTGACATCCAACTACGGACTGGTGACAGAAAAGAATTTTCTCGCTTCTATAATATTTTCCCCTCTCCTCTCATTTTTAGAAAATTGACATCATTTCTAAGAATGATGAAATTCTATGAAAACGTTTCAGAACGTAATGTAATGCGTCATTAAAACCAAAAAAAAATCTTGAAATTTTTACACGAAATTCTTAATTAAAATTATAAATAACCTTGAAGTTGTTTACAGAAACCTGAGATTGGAATTTCAATAACTGTTTACACCAAACGTGTTATTTAAAACAACCAAAGACAGGCACCTATACTTATGATGTAGTTATGAAATGTTTAAACCATTAGTTTGTCAGCAACGTTAAAGACAATAATTCCAAGGGATTTGTTATTAAAATAATATCAAAGAGATGACGTCAGATGAATTACACATACTCCTGGAATGTATTTATTGGAAACCCATCAACGTTACACTTACGTTTGTTGCCCAATTCTATGAAAAATATATAACGCTAACAATTCGTTCGTCAGCAAATATCAAAGGGTGAACCGCTAAGGAATTTGTTATTGAAAAATCAAACTCGCTTCTTTGAAAAATGATTCTTAAATTTGAAAAACAACATTCCATTGCAATTATCACATCCTCTGAAATTTTTAAAAGCGGATATTACGTCATCATTAATTTATCAATTTAAATACCACTCATGCCAATCTCGAACCTTCTAAATTTAACATGAACCACGTTTTTTAGCATGGTAATTTAATGCTATTTGTAACTGTAAAAAAAAGTTTATATAGGTCGTCATTTTGACGATTTTGTGATTGTGAAACACTAAGGTTGGTTTTAAATATCTTTCCCGGCGGCACTTACCCCACTGAAAAAACTTGTTTTAAGACAAGGGAATTTACCGGTATTTTTAACTAAAAAAAAGTGTATAAAGGCGGTCATTTGGACGATTTTGTGATTTTCATAGACTGAGGGTGGTTTTAAATATTTTTTCCGGCTGCACTTACCCCACTGAAATAACTTTTTCTGTGACGAGGTAATTTAATACTATTTTTATCTCGAAAAAAAGTGTATATAGGGGGTCGTTTTGACGATTTTGTGACTTTGATAGACTAATGTTGGTTTTATATATCTTTTCCGGCGGCACTTACCCCACTGAAAAGATTGTTTTATGACAATGTAATTTAACAGTATTTTTAACTCGAGAAAAAGTGTATATAGACGTTCATTTGGACGATTTTGTGATTTTGATAGACAAAGGGTGGTTTTAAACATCTTTTGCAGCAGCACTGATCCCACTAAATTTTTTTTTCTATGACAAGGTAATTTAATGCTATTTTTATCTCGAAAAAAAAGTTTATATAGGTCGAAATTTTGACGATTTTGTGATTGTGAAACACTAAGGTTGGTTTTAAATATCGTTCCCGGCGACACTTACCCCACTGAAAAAACTTGATTTATGACAATGTAATTTAACAGTATTTTTAACTCTTAAAAAAGGTGTGTGAAGACGGTCATTTGGACGATTTTGTGATTTTGATACACTAAGGGTGGTGTTAAATATCTTTCCCAGCGGCACTTACCCCACTGAACAAACTTGTTTTATGACAAGGTAATTTAGTACTATTTTTAACATGAAAAAAAGTACATAAAGGCGGTCATTTTGGCGATTTTGTGATTGTGTAACACTAAGGGTGGTTTTAAATATCTCTTCCGTCTGCACTTACCCCACTCAAAAAACTTGTTTTGTGACAAGGTAATTTAACACTATTTTTAATTCGACAAAAAAGTGTATAAAAACGGCCATTCCTTACACTGTGTGTTGGCCCTACCACCATGAACATTTCAGGGTATTTTACCCCCTGAAAATTAATTTTTTTTGAATTTTTTCGTTATAATGCTTAGTTTTGCGCCTTCCTGAACTAATTTCAATAGGCTAATTTCAGAAAAAAAATTTTTTTTTCTCATTTCGTCCATTTGACCGTTCGGAACTTCAAATACATGAAAATGACTGTAAAGTAGTGCTACTCTGCCCTATTAAAAATGACAGTTAGGAACCAATAGAAGCCGTTTAGAAAACGTATAGGATGCAGATGCAATCTTATATGGTCCTAACTGGTTTTTAATAGGATTCTTATTTTAAATTGGTTTCTAACCGGTCTTATTCGGTACTTATGTTCTTTTGTTAAATTTTGCTAACCATTTTTTAGATGACAGTTGCTCCCAGTGGGACCCTGCGGTGGTTGTTAACCTTTAGTTTTTAATTATATATGTTTGTATAACGGTCATTATGGGGACCTAAATTCGAAATTATATATAGTATTGGAAATGACGTAGGACAGTCCCAGTATACCATCACAGCTTGAATTTTTGAAAAAGTAATTATTATTGCAAATATTTACAATAATGTTGGAATGGCATTATGAGAACCTTGATGTATGAAATGGTCATTATGAGGACCTTGATGTATGAAATGGGCATTATGAGGACCTTGATGTATGACATGTGCATTATAAGGACCTTGATATATGAAACTCATATATAGGTAGTTATGGGTACCTTTTCTCATGAAACGGTCATTAGCAGGGCATTTGCTATATATCTCTCACGTAACCAAAATTTTGTAATATTCATTGAATTTTGCACCATTTTTCCACAAATTTTCATAATATCTAGATACAGGTTATCAAAATTTGAAAACTTAAGAAGTATGGGCATAGGGAATAATCTTTATGAGGACGAACACATATGTAGAAGTATCTGATAAGATAATTCTGAAAAAGCGTATGTTTCTTTTTGAACTATAAACGTTGAAGCTTCATACTAGTAAAAAAATTTAATTTTTAATTATTATATAATTCTGAACAACTATAAATATTTCAAGTTGAGCTTGAAATTATTTTGTAATTATTTAGAAAACAAATTTTGAAGAAACTAACTGCAGTTACTTACATGCCTGCAAAGGTTGATAAAATAGCTGTAAATTCGATCTTAAGTGTTTCAACTTTGTTTGTATTCACAATTTCATGATGCTCATTTGATGAGCAATTTGTTTCCTTATCACGAAACATTAGCAAATATATTTGCTCCTTTATAAAGGAAGTCCAAATAAAGAAATCTGAATAGGTCATTCAAAATGTTTCGAATTGAAGAGCCTTTACCAGTTTTTACATGAACTTTGAATTAGGTTCATAAAAAAATGTACTGTTCAACATAGATTGGTTGAATGATATAAATCACCGTAATTTCTGCACTCTTCAATACAATATACTATTATTATAGATAATTCGATTCATCTTGAACCCAGGAATCTTCTCTATCGTGCATCAACTTTAAATTATGTGATTGAGAATATTTTTAACATGAAAATCGATTTTGCAAATAATATAAATTACCATAACTTGCTTTCTCTTTCATAAAATGTATGAATAATATGTAGGTCAACCAATTTATTTTTAACCAAGAAATCTTTACAAATCTTGTAACAACCTTGAATTATGTTGATGGAAAATTGTACTATAAAAAAACTCATTTTCAGAATATTATAAAGTGCCAAAAAAAAATTTTGTATATATTTTCATAATTCCTTTAGTTAATTTTCAGATATCAGGAGCGAAAATATGCCAAACAAATTTCATCAAATTATCTGCATCCGTCTTCAAGTTAGTGTTTAAAAAAAAGCGTGACATACACACACATTGACAAACACACACACGCTTGCATCCGGACAATTGTTCAGAACACCGTATTAGACATTTTTAAATTGAGGAACGATCAATAAAACGAATATAAATTTTTCGAAATTGTTACTATTGCAAAGCTTTCTCTGCGAGGAAGCGAAAATGACGAATATCTGCATCTAAAGCCAGTCATGAATCTAAAGAAAAAACTTGAAAAATATTCCAAAGATACTTAAAAAATTATGGCCGATCAAAATATAATTTATTTTGCGACTGTTTCTCGTTTCTGTTCTTTTTTGTTAATGAAATTATGATAAGATTTTATCAATAATAATAATTACTCTCACGATCCATGTCCACAATGAATACTAGGTGCAATATCCTCAACTAGCTAGAAATTTTTTACGAAAAAAATCATTGTTATTGTAAACATATCTAATAATTTTTAAGTGGGCATTATGAGGTCCTTGATGTATGAAATGGGCATTATGAGGACTTCGATGTATGAAATGGGCATTATGAGAACCTTGATGTATGAAATGGGCATTAGAAGGACCTTGATATATGAAACTCATATATAGGTAGTTACGGGTAACTTTTCTCATGATACGGAGATTATCAGGACATTTGCTATATATCTCTCACATAACCAAAATTTTGTAATATTCATTGACTTTTGCACTATTTTTCCACAAATTCTTATAATATCTAGATACAAGAGATCACAAATTAGCAACTTAAGGAGTATGTGCATAGAGATTGGTCATTATGAGGACAAGCACAGACATGGAAGTATCTGATAAAATAATTCTGACAATGCGTATGCTTCTTTTGAAACCATATACGTTGAAACTTTACACTATTGAAAAAATAAGATTTTTTATTATCATATAATTCGGAACAACTACAAATATTTTAAGTTGAGCGCAAAATTATTCTGTAACCATTTATAAAATAAAACTCTGAAGAAAGTAGCTGCTCTTACTAGCATGCCTGCATTTGAAAGTTTATAAACCAGCTATGTTATTATGAAATTATGAATTATGAAACATTAGCAAATATATTTGCTCTCTCATAGAGGAAGTCAAAATAAAAAAATCTAAATAGTAGGTCATTCAAAATTTTTCAAATAAAAGATCCTTTTTCATTTTACATGAAATTTGAATTATGTGAATGAAAAACATTTTCCTTCATAAAACTGATTTTTTAAATGATATACATCACCATAATCTCCTCACATTTATTTTACGAGGGTTCTTCGTTTCCGTTATTTCTTCTCAATAAACTTATTATGATGTTTCATTAATCATAATAATTACTCTCACGATCTATATCGACGCCTCCATTCAATATGATACAAATAATATTTTATCAAGCAAATAAATACTTGGTGCAATATACCCGACTAGCTTGAAGTTTTGAAGAAAAAAAATTGTTATTGTAAATATTTCTTAAAATTGTACAAAGGGCATTACGAGGTTCTTGATGTGTGAAATGGGCATTATGAGGCCCTTGATTCATGAAATGGACATTATAAGGCCCTTGATATACGAGGGCTGTTTGATAAGTCATTGACTTTTCGAATTTTTTTGCGCAGAATATGTAGTTTCTATTTTTATTTATATATTTGTTCAATTTAAATTGACAAAATATATAAGTAAAAATAAACTCCGTGTATAAAATGATGATAAAATGATCGCTAGAGAGACTGATCAGCAACATGGGTCGGACCAGTGTTGCGGAACTAACGTGCTATTTAACTAAATAACACGAGAATTCCAGATCAATCTGAAAAAAATCTATACCTTATACCCATACACCTATTTACACACTACTATTTTCCAACCAAGCGAGTCACGCCTACCCCGAAAGAGAAATCGCTTTAATAAACCAGGTTTAAAATGGTTTTAATAATAATATCTCGGAAATATCGGCGATACAGCGTTCGCTCTTTATTTAAAAGTAATTTTATGCACTCTAACTTTTTGCGTAACTATTTTATGCGTTGAATGCTATAAAATGGAGAAATTCTGAATAAAATCTATTTTTGCTAACATTTTTAGCGTTTTCGAAGGTATCAGGATATTGCATGATCGCGAATACTTAGATCTTATTTTTCAATAAAAAATAAAAGAGTTACAGCAAATAACGCTTTATTATTCATTGACTTGTATGAAAATACGCTACAAAATTTTAAGAAAAAATGAGCTGTTTCAAAAAGGCCCACCGAATTTTTTATTTTAGGCTTGAAATACTTGGGAAAAATTCCCAAAACATAGTCAGAAAGAACCCAGGATATACAATTATTTCAAAGCGAAAAGTGGTTTAGGCTAGCCGTGGGGCTGAAATGAAAGCTTGAGTTTTTTTTAGGTATTATACAAAAATCCAAAGGAAATTGCCGTAACCCCAGCCGAAGATCCTGGCATGTCTCATGCTTTTTATCTGAGATTCAAAAACAGTGCCGAAGCATTTTTTTACATTTTGACCACGATTTGCTAAAAATGCGCGACATGCTAGAGCATTTTTGCGAACGAATTCGTAAGCTAAGCAAAAAATCCTATAAAAATAACCAGGAATTGTTTAAACGTAATAAAAGTCTCAAAATATGAACCGGTAGTGTTATTGAAAAAATTTATTGATGTTCAAAGCCAAAGGTTTGGTTCACAAACTTCATTGAAAATTTAGACAATTCCATTACAAATGTATTTTCTCTCATTCCGGAAATTCAAAATAAATAATAATTACTGAGGACTTTTAAGAAACGTGAAAGTTAGAATTTTCCAAACTTTTCCCCATAAAATCTTAAATTTGAATTAAGCATATCCCACAAGAAAATTTGATTTTCGTTTATAACTATTTATAATCCACGTTTTCGAAAACCTGATTCCAAATTTAGTCTCGTTGCTCTATATGTTTGAAAATTGTTTGAAAATTTACCTCTGCCGGTGGCTTCCCAGCAACACTAATGCATTCCATTACCAGTTCTCTATCCTCGGTGGTAACAAGAAAAGAACCTTGAAGAATTTGCGGTTTTTGAGGAGGGACTAAAACACTCAGACGTGCAAACCTCGATCGCAGTCCCGGTTGACCATCATTAGTTGGCGATGCTTGGCACTGATACACTCCATCATCTTCTAATTCGACTGGATATATATGTAAAGAAAAATCACCTATAACAGAAAATGCATGTAAACAATTATAGTATATGACTTCTTAAAAATATCATGATTATGGAAACGAACCTATATTTTTGGTCTACCAATTTTAAGGATGCAATAGACAGAAAACGACGCAATAAAAGAATAATCCGATGTCGATCCAAGAATTCCTATCTGACTGAATCAGACCTAATCCGAGGTCGAAGGAGATACTGAGGAAATTACCGAATGTTACCATAAATGACCGATACAATAAGTACAATGGGCGATAATTTGTCCGACAATGACCAATTCTACACAAAACTTCCTAATGCCAGTTGAGACTTGAGCATTAGGAAGCCTTCCGATGTCACTTGAAAGCCGTCTCAACGAAGCTTGGAGTTTCCGAAGGATTTTTTCGCGTAGAATACGAATCCGGGGTCAACATTTGTCCATCACAAAATGTATGTGCAAAATGTGCATATGTGTAAACAATTAACAAGTCGAATCAGGATTGAGTATAGAGACACCAGCAAACAACCGCTAAAGAAATAACCGCACAACGCTCTACAAAAACACCTCTCGAGAACAAGATATGTACGCAGAACGTTTTCCCAACCGCTGCAAGAACAAGCTGCAGACGAAGGTGAGGAAACGACATTAAGACTAATCGCGGAAAACAGGCATCCTCTGAGAAATTATGGCGATTTGAGGACAAGAAGAAACATTACTATTGAGGTTTCTCCTAAACTCCAAGATCTGTCTGAAATGCATGCCGCCCTTCGTAAGGATCTCTCGGAGGAGTCCCACCTCCGGACCACCACTTGTTAAGTTTATGGTGCGGTAAGAGCTTTGGCCGATTCAAATCGAAGGGTAAAACTAACGATGGATCAAGAGACCAAAAGGCGCTTGCATCAACTGAAGAAGAAGATTATCTGGACACGACAGAATGCGTCCCGTATTCAGTTGTCTGATTGACTACAAAACATCTAGTAGGCCGATTACGGAAAGGGTTTGGAAATTCGCTCACGAACTGAACAAATCAAAGCTGCTGTCAATCAAGTAGCACATTGTTAACAAAATACGGATGTTATCTGGCGCAAGGAGTAGAATACAGAAGATGGAGGGGTGGGTTAGGGAGAATCAACAGTTTCCCGCTGTCCCATCGCGCCTTTTCAGCGATCTCCCTGTGTTTGTCAAAAATCCACCCAAGCCCTACTAGGTAGACTTTTTGGAGAGAGGTTTACAAGATTCCACCACGGAAATTGAATGAAGACACTTAAAATATCATCCGCTTGAAGGAGATTTGCGACAACCTCATAACAACTGAGGAGGAATGTCCATTAATCACTGCCGAACTTCAGGACTAGATAGTATCAAGAACTTCTGGTGTAAGAAGTTAATACATTAAGTTAAACCTTTCTTCGAGCGATTTCAATGTTGATTTAATAAGAACACGAGTTCTATTCTTTCGGTCTTACGATCAATTGAAAATAAAAAACGACTAGGATTTTTCCATGTCAAACAATTTTAATACGTCTTTCGTAATTTACTACAAAGATTTTCTAACATTATTTTCTACGTGGAAATAATGTTTTACTGTTTTAACTTAGGTTTTTCTTTCAAAATTCAAAATGTATCTGCTTTGACTCATATTATTCTCAAAAAATTCCCAAATAAAAAACAATGTAAACAATCTTCCTAAATTGAATACCCACAAGAACTAAAAAATTATTTCGAGCATGAATGATTATCAAGAGAAAACTTCTACATTAAAAAAAAAGAAAATTCCAATCGATCCTAAAATTGAACCTCGTTTTTATGACATTAATATTCCACTGGGGTGACAAAAATTCCAACCAAACATTATTTTCAATCGAATTTTCTTATGTCAACGAAGCGCAAGCTTACCCTACAAAAAAAGGTCAGGAATCGTCAGAAAAAAAGTCAGGACTTCTGACCATTTCTGACCACTTTTGTTAAGTTTCTCGACGTAAATCGTCAGGAAGTCAGAATTCATAAGAAATGTTCAGAAATTGTCAGAGCTTGGGTTCGAAGGGTAATTCTTTTTATTAGGGGTCCAAGAATAGAATGTCATAAAACCTAATCCCTTTTATTTTTCCCAGGCTATTTATATTATTTATTTTTATTTATTAATGCATATTCTATTTTTACTTATACTTAGTTATTAATATTTATATATTATATGACTCTGAAGGTGAATCTGAAAATTTTTTCCGTTTTGACGTATCTCTTTCTCTTTACAAGATACGTTATATTTATACTAATTTTAAATTTTGTAGGAAAATTTTTAGGTATCTGAAATTGACGCAACCCGTAGATTCTGAATTTTCAACTTTTGAATCTGTATATGCAACATTGAAAAAAAATTATTTTCAATTTTTAATCCTTTTTGGTTGGCCTACCTGCGGTCCTAGCCGATAAGCTACCTTATAGGATGTGAATTAGCATACCTTCAGAAATACTCAGACTCGTCAGGAATGGTCAGGATTTTCAGGAATCGTCAGAACTTCTGACCATTTGTGACGATTTCTGAGCTTTTTTAGTAGGGTATCGAGATAAGATGTATTTAAACATTTTTTCTTCTATAACTTTCAGCTCAAGTAAGAAACGCAACTGCTTCCACGAATACCAATCATGGGAATGTTCAATAAAAAAACTGAACATAATGTTTCCAAAAACTTTTTGCAGCTAAAATTATATTTGTGAGAGGTATTTTACCACACAAATAAAATATTGTTTCACTAGATATAATATTTTACATACATTTTCTATTATTTTACAGAAAATTTTGAAATAAAAAATTAGAATATAAATTTTGAAAAGAAAAAAAAAATTCTGCTCGATCAATAACGCTAAACATAATCTTTGTGATACATATACAATTTTCTCTAATAATATTTTTCTTCTATGCAAATACAATTTTCAAATTAAAATTTCTCTCATGATTTGTATGTATCTTTATTCACTGCTTAAACTCATTATTATTTATTATGATATAACAAAATTTTGTTACTTTAAATGGAAACTAAAAACTTTTCGAATACAAATATTTGAAAACGAGCGCTTTACCACAAAAAAAGCAAATTTTTTCTTCAGTTTTATTGGGAACCAAATAAATGAATCGATAATATATTTGTCTTATGTGGAGAAAATTTCCCTGAATGAAAATTATTCTTGAAAATTTTACATTACTGTTGTCGTTATCAGGAATTATTTTTGCTTTTAATAAAGAATGCACAACTTTCAAAAAATATCTATTAAAAATATTAAGAATATCTTATCTAGACGTCTAGGTTTTTTGGATGTATATCGATTATCACGCAAACTTGATTAATGGGATGAAACGGAGAGGGGAACTGTGCAACAGGTGAAGGCTATCATTTTATCGGTACGATGAAGCTAGATGAATAGATTCTACGTATGAAGAATGTAAGGATAATAAAAAAAACGTTTCAAAATTCCATGCAACTTTGAATATATAGCCGCTTCGGCATGTAAACCATTTTATATTTATCGAAGGATTCATTTAACTCATTCGGCTCATCCATATTTTTCAAGTTAGAAAAAAAATATTGTATACTAAACTGTAAATAAAATACTCAGAATAACTGTAGAAAGTTTTTGAGAAATAGAAAAAAAATTTATATCACATAGAATTATATACAGAAAACCGAATTTCCAAATACAGTCTCTTAAAATCAAGTAGTGAAATCTCACTGGTTGAAACAGCCAGAAGTGTTTCACGGACCATCAATCATTTTCTACTAAATTCTAACTTTGTAACATGTAATTTTCATTTTGTCTGAAAAACACTGTGGGAATTTCAAAGAATTTTAAATTGTATCAAATAAAGTGTTAGCTACTGATACCCAGGAAACGGCTCAACTGCAATAAAAATATGTACGACCTCCTGTTACGATATTAATTTACATGGCTAACTCAACAATTGGTTAAATGTTTGTCAAATGAGAGGTCAGTGGAAGTACTGTTTGTCATAAGGGAATATCCATGAGTCATCAAATCTGCTTTCTTAATCGCCTGAAGCAGTGAAGCCGAAATTGTTTGAAACAGTATTCTGCTTTATTACTGGGAAACCAGTGAGATTTCGGAGTTTCACTGGTGAACAAATAGCAGACATGGAGAAAATCAGAGAATATTGTCACTGAATCATTGAGACAACAGTAGAAATTAATCCCCCCTACCCCGCCATCCTACTATACCCCTTTTGGTAGCCAGGTTAATTCTTAACTTTTACAACCTAGAAATGGAAATAAAATCGTACATTTATAAAGTTATCAGGTCACAGAACCACTAGAATTATATTTACGAAGTTACATACCGTACATATAATTAAAACGGAGTGAAATCTTGATCACTCAACTAGGATAAAAATACTTCACAATTAAACAATTCACTTGCATCACTGGTGTCGGACTTTGCGATGATATGGAACGTATTTTCAGAAGGTTTATGACACTAGCTTTTGCTGTCGAGTATTTTCAGTGTTGAAAATCAAAAAATATGAACATCTACTGCAAACTAACCCTCGTGAAAATACATACCAATTTAATACCACTTGAAGACTAGATTTACCCTAGATAAAATTTTGTTATTCTATGGCAAAGTTCAACAATATTTTTAAATATTCGTGTTGTGTCTAGAATGAGTTGACATGGGCTCTCCGGGGCTCAATAATGAGGTCACCCATTTGAAGCGGAAGTTCGTGGTTTATATTTGAACTTGCCAAAATAAAATCTAATGATACTCTATCGGGTACACTATGAACTTGAACTTGGTGGACGTTTTCTGCATTATAATAACACGATGTACCGTGGTAGCGTTCGTGTACAACTCTAACAGCGAAAACAGCACAGTCCACCGCCCATCAACCTATTCCGTATGCTTCGGCATAGTCAGCTACAATTTTTATCCATTGTATGTCGAGAATTACCTCTACAAGGTTTAAGGGCTCGTGAAATATAAGAAATTGGCCATGCTGTACGTATAGCTTGAAAACCTCATAACTATTCACTCCAAATTTCCTATTTTCAAAAACTAATTCTCTACCAAAAGAAATTTCGATGTCTGGTTTATCGTGTAAATTAAAAAATATTAGACCATCGAGCCTGTTTATACATGAAGGATTTTCAGTATGCACTCTTCTCGTGGAACTTGATGGATTTTTACCATGCCTTGACGTCGAACCTATTTGAACTTCGCGACTCCTTCCTTGTGAACTTAATTCTGTGAACAGCCAAACAATATGTGTCAACTTATAATAAATTTCGAAGTCGAATTGTTAAAGTTTCAGAAAATATTTTTTTCGATCTACTGAATGATTTACTGATCTACTGAACAACTTAGGTTTTGTTTCTTATCCAGTTCTGTATTGCAACCCTTCACTTGTGGTGACAGAAAAGTGCAACAATTTGAAATACAGTAGTCTTCCTGAAAGTAAAATGTTTGGCCTCTTTAATAACTGCGAATTCACCCTATTTTTATTTTGTTTATTATTTACAAAAACCTAAATTAGTAAACTTCATAAATCAAAATAAGCAAAGAAACACTACCCTTAACTTGAAACGACAGTGAGACAGTCGCAGAAATGCTAATTTTGACACACAAATTTTTCGCAATTTTTCGATTGTCTACTATTGGTTATCTACTGCCGGAAAATGTAATGTGAAATAAAAAGTCCTCAAATATTCACAAATGATAAGAAAGAATGCTTTGTGTCAATAAATATTGTTCATTTGGCTTCACAAAAATGGTCTCTTAATGTGAAAAGTATGAACATTGGAGAGGCAAGAAATGATATTTTAATATAATTTCGACAGAGAGTAGGGCTTTCTTGCTGAAATGTTATACAAATAAAAATAAGTAACATTTTCTGCCATTTCCCAGTTATTTACGATTATATACTGTAAATCATTATCTACTGTAGTGTGATTTACCCTAGATAAAATTTTGTTATTCTATGGCAAAGTTCAACAATATTTTTAAATATTCGTGTTGTGTCTAGAATAAGTTGAAATTGGCTCTCCGGGGCTCAATAATGAGGTCACCCATTTGAAGCGCAAGTTCGTGGTTTATATTTGAACTTGCTGAAATAAAATCTAATGATACTCTATCGGGTACACTATGAACTTGAACTTGGTGGACATTTTCTGCATTATAATAACCCGATGTACCGTGGTAATGTTCGTGTACAACTCCAACAGCGAAAACAGCACAGTCCATCGCCCACCGACCTAGTCCGTATGCTTCGGCATAGTCAGCTACAATTTTTATTCATTGTATGTCGAGAATTACCTCCACAAGGTTTAAGGGCTCGTGAAATATAGGAAATTGGCCATGCTGTACGTATAGGTTGAAAACCTCATAACTATTCACTCCAAATTTCCTATTTTCAAAAACTAATTCTTTACCAAAAGAAATTTCGATGTCTGGTATATCGTGTAAATTAAAAAATGTGAGACCATCGAGTCTATTTATACATGAAGGATTTTCAGGATGCACTCTTCTCGTGGAACTTGATGGATTTTTACCATGCCTTGACTTCGAACCTATTTGAACTTCGCGACTCCTTCCTTGTGAACTTGATTCTGTGAACAGCCAAACAATATGTGTCAACTTAGAATAAATTTCGAATTCGAATTGTTAAAGTTTCAGAAAATATTTTTTTCGGTCTACTGAACAACTTAGGTGTTGTTTCTTATCCAGTTCTGTATTGCAACCCTTCACTTGTGGTGACAGAAAAGTGCAACAGTTTGAAATACAGTAGTCTTCCTGAAACTAAAATGTTTGGCCTTTTTAATAACTGCAAATTCACCCTATTTTTTTATTTGTCTATTATTTACAAAAACCTACATTAGTAAACTTCATAAATCAAAATAAGCAAAGAAACACTACCCTTAACTAGAAACAACAGTGAGAGAGTCGCAGAAATGCTAATTTTGACACAAATTTTTCGCAATTTTTCGATTATCTACTATTGGTTATCTACTGCCGGAAAATGTAATGTGAAATAAAAAGTCCTCCAATATTTACGAATGATAAGAAGGAATCCTTTGTGTCAATAAATATTGTTCATTCGGCTTCACAAAAATGTTCCCTTAATGTGAAAAGTATGAATATTGAAGAGGCAAAAAATGATATTTTTATGAAATTTCGACAGAGAATAGGGCTTCCTTGCTGAAATGTTATACAAAAAAAAACTAAGTAACATTTTTTGCCAGTTCCCAGTTATTTACGATCATATACTGTAAATCATTATCTACTGTAGTGTGATTTACCCTAGATTAAATTTTGTTATTCTATGGCAAAGTTCAACGTTATTTTTAAATATTCGTGTTGTGTGTAGAATGAGTTGACATTGGCTCTCCGGGGTTCAATAATGAGGTCACCCATTTGAAGCGCAAGTTCGTGGTTTATATTTGAACTTCCTGAAATAAAATCTAATGATACTCTATCGGGTACACTATGACCTTGAACTTGGTGGACATTTTCTGCATTATAATACCCCGATGTACCGTGGTAACGTTCGTGTACAACTCCAACAGCGACAACAGCACAGTCCACCACCTACCAACCTAGTCCGTATGCTTCGGCATAGTCAGCTACAATTTTTATCCATTGTATGTCTAGAATTACCTCCACAAGGACACATCACTACTTTCCAACCGAGCAATTCACGCCTACCCCGAAAGGGAAACGGTTTAATGATATAATAATAATAATCTAGATGCACTTAATCCTTTTTGTATATATTTCTGGCAATATTTCAGAAAAAAAAGAAAAAGTGTAATAATTTTAGTAATTCAGTCGATCTGGAACAGACTATTTAACCGATTTGTAAAAAAATGTCAACACTGCGTTAGATGAATATCTAGGAAAATGGAAAAACTGTTTACAGGTATATTTTTAATTGTAATATCAATGTAATTACCAATTATATACATTATATTGTGTCAAGTAATAAATATTCTTATTACATTAAATAGGGTATTTTATTTGATAAAAATTTGTATTAAAAAGAAGTGAAATCTACCCAAAAACATTCATGGTACAACAAATTCCGGAAAAGTATTACACAGACGTAGGGGTGGGTCATATAGACCTGCTTATTAGATATGAATTATACCAGTACTTTATTAATAAAAAAGGTAATATGCAGCTCCAGCTACTTAGAAGAACGGGAACGTTTCACGCATAGTAACCGAACTTCAAGCAAAATAAAATGTGCCGGGTCTCACAGACCAAACCCTCATGACGCCGGATTATGACTAGAGAATGCACGGGTTGGAACTCGAACCGATAATTAATATTTCTTCGAATAATGTATCGCGTCAAACTTGATCTCAAAAAAGAGGTCACAAGTGCCCGGCACGAAAGTCAGAACGAAACTGAGAAGGGGAAGTTAAATACCGAGAGAGCAGCCATATAAACAGCACTGCCGCTTGACACCCGCGGTCGCAAGGTTTCGAGCGACATACACAAAGAAAAGTGATCGCGCGGAACACAAGCGTCAGGGACAAACTTCAAACAATCACAAACATTATTAGGAATAGTAAAAATTTCTCAATAATAAACTTATTTTAGATTTTAGCTAAATCAAATCGAATAGGCTCAAAAAATTATTGGCAATATTAATAATTTCTAATTAATCTTTAATTTAACTACAAAGTATGAAGATTTTCCGCTAATATTAGAGGGTAAATAAAATATATCTTACGATAAAAATGGGCTAAGCCTAATCTAACAGCTGAAAGTAATTTCAACCACGTGAAAGAACAATAATTTTATAAAATAACAAAAATACAATGAATCAGAAGTCCCTTCAGTAAAGAAAAATACCAGCTAAAACATGACCTGTAACTCATTGTCAAAAATGCATCTAAGTCTCATAAAAACAAACACAACATTTCGATAAACATCACTCGGAAAAGAGGTTAAATTAATGTTGAAAATTTAATATTATTTTATTTTGTCTCTATTAGTTTTTACTTCATTAGTCTTAAGTCAAAAAGAAATAAAGGTAAATTACACAGTAATAAAGACTACGGGAAGCTACCTAATTTCTCGAAAAGGTATATGAAAAGTTAGATC
Source organism: Andricus grossulariae (assembly GCA_011634705.1). Lineage (NCBI taxonomy): Eukaryota > Metazoa > Arthropoda > Insecta > Hymenoptera > Cynipidae > Andricus > Andricus grossulariae. Next base: position 48,481,131 of record JAABKJ010075445.1, read on the forward strand.
CCTTTTCGTCTCTTTGAAATGTTTTTTTTTTTTTCAATTTCGTTACAAATCAACCTGAACTTTCAGTAAACGAGATAAAGCCCATACATTAATTGCACGAATGATTTAACATCACATCTATTCTTTAATTTAAATAGGGATAAATAATAGTTTATTAGCCTTAATTGAAAATATATATGTGATTATTCATTCAAATTTACGCCAATTCACTTTTTTGAATTTTTCTCGAAATCAAGATTTGACTAGTTAGGCCCCTTTTGGAAAAACGGCTTCAATTGATACAAGTACAGAAATTCTGTAATTTTGTATAATAATAATCTCGCCAATTTTCATTTCTTCTTCTCTTTAATCCTTTCTCATAATTTCTGTAATTTTCACAATTCAGGTAATTTTAAATTTGAGATATCTTTTAAAATTACTTGGCGAACTTTGACGTCAGAAACTATGTTGATTGTACTGATAGTTTTTTACTTGATGGAATTTTTTGCATCGAATTTTGTTGTTGTGAGATTTCACTTCTTTTATATATTCGAAAATATAACTATACACCTTTTTTTCATTTTTCGTTTTCCTAAATTAAATATTCATTAAATGGATTTATGTTGAAAATTGTGTACAAATCGTTTTTATAATATATGCTCCAGGTCGTATAAATTACTGAAAAATCAAATTTCTTCAATTAAAAGTGCAAAATCTTGAGAAATAATTAATCAATCAAAATTTCGTGAGACAGTCCTATATACTCATCTGACGAAGTTACATGTGTTGACAATTTTGTACAAATCGGTTGAATAGTGTCAGCTCCAGGTCGACTGAATGGGGTTCGTGATGCAAAACTAGTAATAGGTTGCAGCCCCGAGCCAAGTACTAGACCCTCTGTCGATGAGAGACAACATTCAATATGGTGCTAGGCATACGGTTGCTTATAATTAAATATATGAGGGTAAATAATTTTTAAATATATGTTTAGTGCTTATATACGCAGGTAATTTATACTTTTAGTGGAAATTATACATACAATGGGATATATGGTGAACTATAGTAAACCTAATCTCACTTTGCAAGTGACAGTCAGAAAAGGATTTATCAACCTTTTACGAATGCTATATGATAAATATTGATGAAAAATATTGAAAAATGTATTATACTCTTTTTTGAAACAGGGCATGGGAAGTTCGATTCCAAAAATTAGGCCAATTGAGGTTCAGGGACGAACCTCTAGCGTGGTCCAGGAGCGGAGCCCTCGTCGTCTGGTTTGGGGGGCTAAGCCCCCCCAAAAAAACCGGATACTAATAGTAAAAATCAATAGTAATAGTAATAATAAATAATAATAAATATCTAAATAGTTGAAAAAAAATAAGCCAGGGATATTTTCAATTTTCGTCGATAGCTGAAATTGTTTGTTTCACGCCATTTGCTGAACTCGTTGTAAATTATGGTATATTGTCTTTTTGATTTTTCCGGCATTAAATTTGAATAGACTTAAAGCACAGTACTATTCAGTATTCATAAAAAACTTATGAAAGAAAGATATGTGCCTGTAAGTCCCTATCGCCCTACTAAAAAAAAGTCAGGAATCGTCAGAAAAAAAGTCAGGACTTCTGACCATTTCTGACCACTTTTGTTACGTTTAGACCGAAACTTGAGATAAAAGAAATAAATTTTGTGAAAAGTAATTTGGTTCAACTGCAGTAACGAAATGAAAGAGCTTTCTCTCGATTCCCTGATTCTTATTTAACTGGCAATGAGGTAAGATTTGCACGCCATGCGACCTGTATGTGATAAAGGAAAATGGTTACCTTGACTTTTAATCCGTCTTTCGTGCATAGATCTAAAATCCGGCACTGAAGCAAATAAGATTTTTGCCGTCGAAAGAGCGGCGGTTCCCGGAGTTTTTATTTGCACATAGTATTTGTATTTTTATTTAGTATTTTTATTTATTAGTATTTGCACAACGACCAGAAAACCACGCAGCACAAAATGATGCAAAAATATACAAATAAATGAAAGCAACGCGACTTGCGAGCTCGGTGAAATTTGCACACTGGACATTTGCCGGCATGCGCGCGCATTCCTCGCGAAATGGTTCCCGCGAATTTAAAAAAACCATAATTTTCAAAGAAATCTTTATTTGAGTAGACCAATGAATTTCTTGTAATATTGATGTTGATTTGACGAACTTCATTAATATATTTTCATAATATTTAATACATTCAGGATGGCCTGGAAACGTGGAGGAGATAAACAATTTTTCTAACAAGGTTGTGTATAAAATAAACGAAACTTAAAGTTTTCAATTTTTCAACAGTACAAAAGTTTCAAAAAAATCCAAATTTTTTTTTAATATTTCAAAAATTTTCTTATATAACTTTCTAATAACATTTAATTTTATGAGTAATAACTATAGGAAAATTTAATGTCATTAGAAAGAATTCTACTCTCATGGTGACTGCAGATTCTGCGTCACACTCTTATGGTATTGCATGATGCAGAGTGTGTTGGACAAAGCGCTCGCAGATGTGTGCTCGACAGTCCATGCTGGCGAGATGAGTGCGTTATTGCACGCAGAACCTGACAAACACAATCTGCGGGTGATCTGCGTCGCACAATTGTTATCTGGGTTCTCACGAACTCTGTGTTTATAGGTTATCATGTTTTTCTTCAATCGCACTTTATTTACAGGTTGTACCATTCAGTACAATTCTCAAGTTTCTTGACATTCTTTGAAGAGGGAGTCTCTCGAAGTTTGCAATAAGGAATTGAGGCAATGTGCTCATACATTCGAGTTCTAAATCAGTAGAAAATATGCTGAATTTTTTACAGGAGAAATATAATCCTTCTGACAGTTTACGAGAGCTTATTCGCGTCAACCTTATAGGCTATTTTATGCCAGCATTCTCCAAAAAATGGAAACAATTTTCCTCAGATAAAGAAAAACGAGAGGAAAAGTTTCTAGAGCAAAATAAAACCTACTTAGACTCAACATTTTCAGCATCATCACAGACTTTGGATAACAAGACTGCGATTAAAATCGTTTAAAAGGGTATTGTCGATGACCCGATAATTGTTGAATCAGCAGTTAAACTAAAAATGCAATCCCTTTCACTAATGACAAAGCTCTAGCACCTTTTGTTGATTTAAAATTGACCAAAAATAAGTATGAACTTTTAAGGAAACCCTTGAAAGACAAAAATGTAGATATTCTTCCTAATTACAAATAGGTTCTTAATGCAAAAACAAATTGTTATCCACCAAGTACTGTTATAAATATAACTGAAACAAGAGCGAGAGAAAATAAAAAATTTTGCTTGAATTTGTCAATATTGACAAGCAAATAAAAAAACTAAAGAACAGCGCAGTCAAAATTGATGCTTCCCTTTTTTATGTAGAGCACGAACTAATTGAAACAATGAATGGTGTAAAAGTAAGTCAAAATCTTACTGGAACAACATCTGGAGTGAATTGTTCTATCTGTTAAGCAAAACCAAGTCAGATGAATAATTTAACGCAAGTTATGCAAAGAGAGGAAAATAAGGATGCATTTAATTTTTTATTGCAATTTTTGCATTTATGGATCAGACTTATAGAATGCATATTAAGCATAAGCTATCGGTTAGCATTCAAAATCTGGGCATGTAGAAAAGATGAGGACAAAGACATTCGCGATACCACGAAAGACCTGATAAAAAGAGAAAATCGTCAACACCTTGGTTTAATTGTAGACACCCCATAGCAAGGTGCTGGCTCTTATAATGATGGAAACACATCCAGAAAGTTCTTTAAAAACTATGAGACGATTTCCAAAATTACTAGCTTCGGTGAAGAACTTTCAAAAAAGTTGTACATACCGTTGCATTTTTTGGCATGTGGCAAACCAATCGATACAAACATGTTGTGCAAACATTGTCTGGAAACAGCAGAGTTTTTTGTGGAATGATACAGTTGGTACTTCATACCTGCATCAATGCGTAAAGTTCTAATTTATGGTCCCAACATGATCGACTCCCTTGTTGTACCAATCGGTCAATCATCAAAAGAGGCACAAGAAGCTAAAAATAAAGTCTCAAAAGATGCAGGGCGAACAAGACCAGAAAAACAAGTGGTATTGAGGGGGGGGGGTGCTAAGCAAGTATGGCAGTCGGTCGCGTATTTAATCGCTCGTCAAAGTTTTGGTTGTTTACGGCTGAGTTCGTGCAGTGTAATCTATAAAGTGCTTTCAAAGTAACTAATTGTCACTATCGTTCTCGTTTCTAGTGGTTTGTGAGTGTTACAACCATTACCGCCATCAATTTAAAACAAAAGCTGTTATCGTTCAAACTGACAATTTTTTCAAGGTCGTTGTGTCAGGTGTACAGTATGTTAGTGATAAATTTAAATTTAAAATTTAAAGCTTTTTCGGGTTTCAATCGTGTGCGAAACTATGAATCTTGCCGACGTTTCGTGAAAATTGCAGTTCACTTCTTCAGGGCTGACCTGAAACTGACGTTTTAGGTTATGTTGTTCTTATATAGATTCTCTACGATTCCTATGATTGGCCAGAGCGCCCCATGATGGGGACTGCTCGAACTTGATTGGCCAATCAAGTATTTTTTTTAAAACCCGGGAGGACGGAAAGCCAATCGGATTGGTTTTATATCCATTGTCCCTATTGATGTTATTAGAGTGTTTTAAGATTTCGATTGCTTCTCTATGTTTTCTTGGAAAAATCTACCCTTCACCTATATACCCATCCACACATCACTACTTTACCACTGAGCAATTCACGCCTACCCCGAAAGGGAAACCGCTTAATGATATAATAATAATAATAATAATATAATTAAGCCCGCCATCCGCTCTTCATCCTCTGTCGTCAACACTGTATCGTTCGCGTATGTGAGTGTATATATATTGCCTTTTCCCATCCTAATAAATCCTCCCGATCCTTTTCTTTTCATTTCTTCTTTCAAGTATGAGATTAATATATCAAATAAAAGTGGGCTCAGAGCAGAAACTTTTTTTACTCCTCTCACCAGCGACCCACCAGAAACTATCTCCTACTTGCCCTGCTACCTTTATACTGCTTTTTGTCTTCATACAAATTTTTGGTACTCTTTTTATCAAACCCTCTCTTAACCGCTTTTTCACCATAACATTTTCTATCTCGACTCGCATCCCTTTTCTCCCTTTTAATTATTTTATTCACCAGATAATGCAGAACATGTTTTCCATCACCCCCATTCCCTTCCTAAACCCTATCTGTTTCGGTAGCTCTATCTTCTTCCTCAATTTCTTTTTTCAACCTCTCCGATTAAACAGTTATATATATATATATATATTTGATGCAACTTTGGCATTAGCCTTAACCCCCTATAGTCTATACTTATAACCCCTATTTCCATAACCCTGGCCACCAATCTCCTCTTCATACTTTATTGCACATTATTCATGTCCAATCCTATAGTTCTTTCCTCCATATTTCTAGACTTCATTTAAAATCTCTTGTATACCAGGTGCTTTTCCATATTTCATAATCCTAATACCTTCACTATTTCTTCCTTTGTTATGTCCTCTTTCTCATCTTTTTCCCCTACCATCTTTTCCTTCTTTTCTAACTTTCCTTCTGCCGCAAATCTATAAAATAATTGTTGCATTCTACCACCTGAATATCCTAAAGTCAGAGAATATCCCTCACTTTTTTTATTGCAACTCGCTCAAAAAATCTCCTAATTGTTTCATAAAAAAAAGAATTTTAAAGCTTACAGTCTTCCGAATTTAACGATATGATCACTTATATCCTAAAATATTTTTGTCAATTGTTAGAGGGCGAAACACAAAAAAAAAAAGAATTTTTCGGCCTCTTTTTTCAGACGTCGACTTGCACCTTTTCCCAGAACGAGGTCGACGTTAGGAAAAATTTGAAAACATCCCCAGATATTCTTACAACATTCCTTAATGCAATACATTTGTCAAAATTCTAAAGTCTGAGGTATTCAATATTCTACTTTTTACAGGAATTTATTTGCAAACACTTTATCTTGAGAACAAATGAAGATAGTTAACCGTTTAATATTTCAACATGCGCAGCTTTGTGGTGCAAGTGTAGTTCAATAATTTGTATGTTAAAATAGCTCTTACGCAAGAAATATAATTATGAATATTTCTGAATTCAATTAGTCTTGGCATATGGAAGTCACAGCAGGGTAAGTGATAGAAAAAAAGTAACCTTTTGATGACAATAGTAACTCCAGAAGCAAGCCAACTCTGGTCAACAGATGAGAGTCAACGAAGCAGGGATGCATCAACATCTTGTCTTTGAGATACAATATAGATAGCGCTGTTTTCACTTTGTGAATTGAATCTGTAAGAGTCTAAGACGTTGCAACGCCCCTGCTTCTTTCACTCACATCTGCTGAACATGGTCGACTTGCATCTGAAGTTACTATCATCATAAAAACTCGAAAGGATACTTTTTTTTTCTACCATTTGTCCTGTTGTGCCTCCCACGCGCCAACACTGAATAAAATCAAATATTAAAAACGATATTTCTTGTGTAAGAATGATTTTATCATAAATTTAATTATTGAGCTGCAGTCGCACCACAAAACAGCGCACATGAAGTCATTAAACGGCTTCCTATCTTCATTTGCTCTCAAGATAAAATATTTGTAAATAAATCTACGTGAAAGGTAAATTACTGAATATTTCAGCATTTTGAAACATGTTTTGCACCAGAAGAATGTTGAAAGAATATCTGGTAATTTTTTCAGATTTTTCCTAACGTCGACTTCCTTCTGGGAAGAGGTGAAAGTCGCCGCTTGAAAAAAGGGGGTCGAAAAACCTTTTCGAATGTTTTGCACTCTAATAATTGACAACAACATTTTTCTATAGAAGTGATCATATCATTGAATTCGGAAGACTTTAGGCTTTTAGATTCTTTTTATTAAACAATTCAGCGATTTTTCAAGCGTGTTGCAATCAAAAGAAGTGAGGGCCACGACTTTAGTTTACTCTTTTCCTTCTTTTTCTCACTCTATTTACTGCCTTACAAACCTCTTCTTTTAACATAGGGGGTTGGGGCGGGGGGTCCTAAAGTTACCGGAAAATTGAGTTACGTAATATATTGACGACCCCTCACTTCCTTCTTCTTTTTTTACATTCCTCGTTCCATCCACTTCTGCCCCTTCCTTCGCTAACTTCTTTTTAGCTTGTGCACTCTAATACTCTTTTCATTTCTTATATTATTATTTCTATTTCTTATTTAACATTTTTCTCTCTCACTTTTTATATTTCAGACCTTTTTCTCACACTGTTCTTTTCCTTCTATTTACTAATCCCCTTTTTCTGCTCTTTTTACCTTCAAATCCTTTTAACCATTATTTTTATAACTTTTTCCTCCCTCTTATGTCACTGTTATCGGAAACTGATCCGAATCTATATAATCCCCTAACTCTAGTTTATTGAGCTTCGATGGGAACATTTGAACTTCTATCTATTACAACTCTGCTGAAGACTGATGACCTTCTCAGCATAAAACATCAACCAATTGCGACTCTCGGTTTCCTTTCCTTGCCCCTCCATACCCTGTAACAGAAGTTTTGGTGGGACTGACGTTACAACAATGACTCTCCACTGTACGACGAATCATTTCTTAACTCGGACATGATTTTTGACTCGCAAAACAAAATACACGCATAAAGGTGGTAGTTGGATGTACAATCTAAATAATGAATAATACAAACAATAAAATAGCCTCGGAATGGACTGAAACTATGATTGACGATATGCATACACACGGTAAACGCAATACAAACAATATATGCAGGCAGTAAAGCGAGTGTAAGGGTTAATGGGAAACTGAGTGACTGTTTCGATATTGTGTGAGGCGTGAAACAAGGATGCGTTATGTCCTCATGGCTACTTATCATATTTATGGATAAGTGTCTAAGAATGGCCCTCGTCGACGAAGAAGTTGTAGATGTCGAAACGGTGAAGGTGCGTGGTTTGGCTTTCGCAGATGACAAGTTTGTTATGGCAGAATCAATCGAGTATTTGCAAAGAATGTTGAATAAACGTAATACAAGCATGAAGAACATGGGCCTCAAAATTAACGTAAATGAGACAAAAGTAATGGTGTTTGAAGGAAAAAATGAGAAAACAATGTGCAACATTGTCCTAAATAATGAGAGATTAGAACAAGTTGACAAATACATAAATTTAAGTTTTGTGCTTCCAATTTTATTTTGTACAATTTAAACTGAAAATACGCATCCTAGCGTAAAGTGGTTTTGAGCTAATTTGTAGATATAATTTAGGCGAAAAATGTTGTTAAATAAAATGTTATTGTCACTTGTGTCCTTTTTTAAAAAAGGTAATTTTATTATATTCAATATATCTTTACACCAAGAGTTTTTACAAAATTTGTATTTTTTTTTTTTTGGTTGAACAACTTTTGTCTTCATTTTTTTTCCGCCACTTGTGCCCTTTTTCCAAAAGTTTAATTTTTTTATTTTCCATCTTGTTTTTTACGAATAAAAAAATCTACTTGTTCTATCAAAAATTTATTGATGACAATTTTTTTATGCTTTTTTTATGAACAACTTTTGTCTACCTTGTGTACCTTGTGTCGTTTTAAAAAAAATGTAATTTTTTTATTTTCAATGTTATTTTTTACAATTAAAACAAAATCTACGCATCCTATCAAAAAATTGTTCACGACAAATTTGTAGCTCTTTTTTGAATGCATAATTTTGGTGAATTTATCTTTTTTCGTAGCTTGTATAGTTTGACCGCAAAATGGAATTTTTTATTTTTCATTATTTTTTTTGTACGGTCAATATTTGAATTTTCGATTTTTCAAGAAAATTTAAAAAGTTATGGCAATCTTGTAGGGTGTTCAAAAATCAACGTATTTTTCCTCCTGACTTTTTTTCATATCATGCGTTGTTTGGCTTAAAAGTTTCATTTTTTATATTTTTTTATTTTGTAAAGGCTATATACAACTGTTACAATTTATTTGTTATCAAAAAAAGTTATTGGGTTAAATTGTTCTTCTTTTTTAATACTACGAACGGACGTGAATAGCATTTTCAAATTTTAAAGAAAAAAGGTCACAAAAACTTTGAAAATGCTCTAACTTTTTGAATTTTGATCCAAAAGGGCTGGCCAACAAACTTCACCTTCATTTCATGGCAGTAAAAAAGTATACCAAAGTTAAATTCAATCTGTCAATTCTTTCGAAAGTTATCGTGTTCACAGTCACACATACATACATACATACAGACAGACATATAGATACAGACAGACAGATTTGTAAAAACTTGTTTTTCGGGTTCAGGGAGTCTCAAAACGTGGTCATTTGACAAAAACTAGGGGGTTCAAATACACAAATCTAATACCTTCTCTGATGAGAATGTAAAAAACTAAACTGTGTCGAATAAGGATTGAAATGTGATCATTTTACGAGTTAAAGAATAAATATTGCCTTGCCTGAATTTTATTCGTAAACTGTCAATTATTTACTTGGAAAGGTTGTATTTCGAAGATAAATACATGTAACTAAATTTATTTTGATGAGAAATATGGAATATTGATTAACGAGTGTGCTAAATTGTTTTGAACGAATTGTACTGATATTATTAACTCCTTATGCTAGGTGCCAGTATTTTCTCTATAACTTAATATGTTTGACTTGAATGCTTGCATAATGGACATATAAATGAACGAATAGACACTATAAATTATAAAAAATAAATAAAAATAATAATGATATAATATATAATAATAAAAAATAATAAAAAATAGATAAAACTATGTAAATAAATGAATTTTTATAGAAAAGAAATTGTATTGTATTATGGGTGCCTCCGAGTAGAGAGCATAGTGAGGAAGGTCCGAAATGTGATGGAATTTGTTTATTGTTCTTTATCACGTGCTCGCCTTATCACCTGGTCAATAATTGTGTTAATGATGCGTATTGCCGAAGAGACCCGAATCAGCAGTTTGAAAGAGATTGTCGCAGGTGTGAATCAGAGCTTTGCCGGCGGATGTACCGAACACCTGTTTTTTATTTGTACGTACATTCATTTCGTTTTAATATACATTTATTTTACCAGATCTTCGTGTAAAGTAATTCCGGCTATTCCCTGAAAAATTAAATTAGCCCCTTACACGAGTATTTTTTTGCGAATTCAAATAGTAATTCATATTTTATTTTGTACAGAAAATCAAATACCGAATATCACTTATGAATTCTAACAAATACACAGCATATATACAACCGTACACCGGTCTTTATTTGGTAAAAAAAGTGTTATTTTTGGTAACACTGATTCAGAAAGCACAACTGACACTCACTGCCGCGGATTTAATTATTATAATAATATTTAAATTGACTTTTATTGTAAATTTAATTAATTTGATTATAAAAATGATTTCAAAAACTAAAATATAAAATAAATTGATTCAGAAAATTAAAAAAGTGCTCAATGAAACGTGGTGTAAGTCATTTTCAGGGATCACTGGCGGAATAGGGTAATTTTGTAACGAAAAGGGGAAAAGATTGAATATTTATTTTTACATGTAGAAAAGAAGAAACCATTTTTTAAAAGAAATCGTATATTTAAAAAAATAATAAAGGATTTTTTTATTTCTGCCTTGAAAGCATTTTTTTAAATTGGATATTCTAAGTTGTTAGAAATCCATTCACAGCGCTATAAAAAAAAGTCTAACAAAGAATAAAATACGCCTGCAAAGTACTATGGACGTATTCACTATGGGTGTATTTATTTCTGCTCATTTCATGAGCATTTTGCTTCCTCATAAGTATCAAATAAATTTGCTTCCTCATAGAGGGAGGTTTTCCCTAACAAAAGAAAAAAATTCACTTTTGAAATTATTTGAACTTTATCCCAACCTCGTAGGATGTATAGAAACAAAGTTAGATGCGATTTTATTTAAGATCTTTTCATTACCTCTACATAGGTGTAGATGTTGATATATTTCGATTTCAAATCATATCACTGTTTTCAGGGAGCTTCAAAGAAGCACTATGCAAATTTTGACTCCCTTATGTCTTTTTCCTGTGAAGCTCTGCCAAGTTAAAAAGACTGTTTAAACAATGATGCTTAATTATATCAAAATAATTAATTTTTCATCTACTTTCTACGAAAATATATATTAGTGAGCACAGAACGCTTTTGCGTTAAACGTTTCATAATAAAACAAATTCCTTTCGAGATACAGGACTATTAATTAAAAGGCATTTTTCGTTCGCAAATTAAAACCCTTCTATCTTTAAAATTATTAACTTTAGAGAGATAGCGTCCATGATCAAAATTGTTCGTTTTAACTCATTTTTTCGATTCTATCAAAACTTTTTTCAAATAAAACAATATCACTCAGCACAGAAAGGAGATCAATTTTTGTCCATTATTTTACCTATTAGCGCTTTTTTTGAAAAATTTATTGGTCTCATGGAATATGCGTCAGGAGAACTTTTATTCCTCTACTTTTCGTACAAAAATGCAAAAGAAAATGTTTAAAAATATTGAACGGTAATGTAATAATTAATTGATTACGAAAATTTAATTAATCGCTTATATCTCGAGAAGCCATAAATGCCAGAGGACGCTGATTCGGAATCAGGAGATCAAGTCTGAACAAGAATCATTAACAACATTGCATATCAAAGGCGAATCCGACAGAAGTGGGTATGGCGTCCGGACTATTTAAAGATTTTTTGATTTTCTCCGTTTTCTTCTAATTCCCTTTGGATTAAATTGATTAGGAAAATAGGAATATCAGGATTGGGAATCGTACGTTTCATTTAAATAAATTTCATAAAACCTTTGTAATATATAACTTTATTAAACTTTTATTTATATATTTTTTGCTTCGGTTTCATCCTAATAGAGACCTAAATAAGCAATAATTACAATTCAAATGTAATATTGATAAAAAGTCCATTTAAGGAAAAGAAATTTTTTGTGAAATATATGAAAAGTATTTCTTTGATATCTCCTTTTATAATAAAATAAAATTTGATTTGATGCAAAGAATGCTGTTCATTAATGTAAATTTAATTATATGATTACTCTTTTGCATAGAGTAAGAAAGGTATTTGTAAGCATGTTTCCACTGGGGATTCAAGTAAGAGTAAACATTTTTTCTTCAGAAATTTTGAGTAATAATCAAAAACTTTTAAAAGAACTTATGATTTTGAAGCTATGAAAACGGCAGTTTACGCTACTATATTTTTCATGGGGTCCGTTGAGGTAAATCAAAAAAAAAATCTGTTGTCAGACTTATCGGGATATTTAGGCGTAATCAGCCAACAAATTTTCTTGTTATATAAAAAGGAAAAGAATAGGACTCCGAGGTGTTTCATTTCCTGAGATTTTTATTTTAGGCTACACCCTAATAAGTATACTTTGCGTAATTTTTTGTTACTAGAATATATCATAATTTTATCATTCTATGCAGGCCTCGGACTCACCACACTATTAACACTATTTTACACTTTTTTTGAACGATGACATTATTTTACTACTATTTCGAAAACAATTACACTGAAGGAACTATTTTCTCACAATTTTCTAGGTACTAATACCACTATTTTTTCACTTTTTTTTTATTTTTCAAATATTTTCGAAATTCTTCGCTAATTGGCTATAAATTTTCTCAACGGCTGACTAGGAGCCGTTCGAAATTACAAAATTTCAAGCCAAAAAGATGACATTTCAACAAAGCAGGTGAATTTGAAACTATATAGTTAAATTTTCGAACAAAAACTGAATTCTCAAGAAATTACGTAAATTTTCCACAAAACAGTTGATTTTTCTACCAAATTTTTTAATCTTCGCCAAAAAATGTGATAGTTGATATTTAAACCAAAAAAGATTTCAATTTTAAATTAATAACAGTTAAATACAAAAAAATGCATTTTTAATAAACTATTTGAATTCTAAACTAAACCAGATTAATTTTCTACCAAAAAATACAAATTTTTAACAAAATACATAGATTTTCTACAAAATAGTTACATTTTAAACCAAGAAGATTAACTTTCTACTAAAAACACGAATTTTCGACAAAATACATGAATTGTGAGCCATATAGTTGAGTTTTCTACTAAAAAAGATAAATTTTCAGCAAAAAATGTTAAAACATTGATTTTATAACAAAAAACGGAGAATTTTTAATAAAATAGTAATGCTTTCCAATAAATAAATTAATTTTGAACTAAAATCATGAATCTTCCACCAACAACATTACTTGTTAACAAAGTAGTTCAACTTTGAACATAGTTGAATTTTCACGCCAAAGAAACGAATTCTCAATAAAACAGTTGCATTTTCAACCTGGAAATACTAATTTTCAACAAAAAATGTAATAGTTTATACTTATACCACAGCAGTTTTTAATTTTAAATAAAAAAACAGTTGAATATAACCAAAAAAGAATAATTTTCAAAAAAACCTTCAATCCTCAACTAAAACAGATTAATTTTTAACCATACCTTGCATTTTTAACAAAAAATTTATTTTCTACCAAAAAATACGAATCGTAATCCAAATAGATATATTTTTTACCAAATAGTTCAATTTTCAACTAAGAAGATTAATCTTCTGCCAGAAAAGATGAATTTTCAACATAATACATAAATTTGTAACCAAATAGTTTAATTTTCTAGGAAAAAATAGGAATTTTCAACAAATTATATAAATATGAAGCTAAATATCTCGAACAATAGATGGGATGTTTGTCCAAAGTTTATTTGATTAATTTTTAGTCTATTATGTTTCGTTTCTAAAAATTTTGAACTACATAGTTGAATTTTTAAGCTAAAAGGATAAATTTTTAACTAAAAATGATGTAAAAAAAGGTAGCTATGGAAAACAAGAAAATATCTGCTGCAGCCTCGGTGGCGTAATTGGTTAACGCTCCACTCATGGATAATTCAATATTGTGGTTAAAATTAATCAGCTAATAATTAATTAAACAGTTCACAACATAAAAGCCCTCAAACAATTATTTTCATCAAAACAATCAAATTATTTTTACTTTATATATATATTTTTAATTTGAACTTTCATTTCTGAATATTTTGATTTATTAATAAGCTTTCGAAAAAATTCCAGAACATTTAAGTATTAATAGATTCAATAATTAATCAATCATTTCAAAACATAAAAAGTATTACACAAGTATTTTCATTTAAATATTCAATTAATTTTTAATTCATATTTTTAAAATTTGTAATTTCATTACTTACAATTTAAATTATTAATAACTTTTTATACAAATGTTATCAAGAATCAAACCATATGTTCATATAATTTTTTTAATTGAATTCAGATAATCATTTCAGACCATCGCAAATATGTAAAAAAATTATATAATTATAATGAATGTATTTCAAAGAAACTTTTATTATAAAAATTATAGCCAATATTCGATTACATAACCTTGAAGTGAGTAGTGAATTTATGTTACCTAATTAAAATTAATCGAAATTCAATCTTTATTTAATTCAATATTGTGAAAAAAATTAATCGGCTAATAATTAATTAGACAGTTTAGAAGATGAAAAGTATCAAATAATTATTTTCATTGAAACATTCAAATAATTTTTACTTTATATTGTTATGAAAGTTTAAATTTTTAATAACCTTTTAAACTAATTCCAAGAAAAAATAAAGCATATATACATATAATTTTGAAAATTGAATTCAGATACTCATTTCGCAACCTCAGAAACTATTAGACATTTAATTCACTGAAATAGGACTATTTTGAATGTAAATAAACTTTTATTATACAAATTATAGTCAATATTCTATTACATAATCTCAAAGTCAATAATCCATGCATGTTACTTAATCAAAGAATATTAAAGTTCAATTTTTATGTAATTTTATATTGTGCACAAAAATTAATCAGCTAATACTTAATTAATCAGATCACAACACAAAAAGCACGGAAAAATTATTTTCATTGAAACTTTCAAATAATTTTTACTTTATGTATATATTTTTTTGAATTTGGATTTTTTTTTATTAAATTTAATTTATCAATCATCTTTTAACTAATTCCAGAAAATATGATTTTTAACAGAATCAGTTGATATATAATTAATGAGTTCAGACAATAGAAAGCATTTAATAATGATTTGCATTGCGAAATATTAGAATAACTTGTAGTTAATATTTATATGAAAATTTCAATTATTAATAACTTAAAAAAAATTTAATTGTAATGGAGATTTTTTAAAGGAAAAATAAATTTTTATCATAAAAATAGCAGCAAATATTAAATCACATAACCTTAATGTAAATAATCGATTTATGTGACTTAATTGAAAACAATTCAAATTTAATTTTCATGTAATACAATTTAAAAAAAAAATTAATCAGTCAATAGTTAACAATAGTTAAATCATCAGTTCACAACATAAAAAGCAATAAACAGTTATTTTGATTTAATTTTTAAAGAAATTAAAATGTGATCTTCATGTAATTTAATATTGAAAAAAATCAGCTAATATGTAAGTAATTAATCTGTCCACAACATAAGAAGCATTAAACTATAATATTTATTCAGGCATTTAAATAATTTGTACTTTACATTTTTTTTAATTTTCACTTTAATTTCGGAAAATTTGATTTATACGTAACCTTTTACAATAATTTGAGTAAGAATTAAAACATATTTACATATAATTTTGAAAATAAAATTCAAATACTCATTCTGCAACATCACAAACATTGACGGAAATTACGTAATTGGAATAGAGGTATTTTAAATGTTAATAATCTGTAATTATACAAATTATAGCCAATATTTAATTAGATAAAAATGAAGCAAATAATCCATTTTTGTACTTAATTTAAACAAATTCAAATTCAATCTTCATGCAATTTAGTACTATGAAAAAATTCATCAGTTTATAATTAATCAGTCAGTTCAAAAAATAAGAATTAAGCTATAACTTTTATTAAAACATTCAAAGAATTTTTACCTTTTATTTTTCTAAAAATTAAAATTATTAATAACCTTTCAAGTCAATTCCAACAAAAATTTAAACATATGTACACATAAAATATTCCAGCCTATATTTAATTACATAACATTAAAATAAATAATAGATTTATATCACTTACTAGAGAAAAATTCAAATTTATTCTTTATGTAAATTAATATTGTGAAAAAAATGAACCAGATAATAATTAATTAATCATTTTACAAAATAAGAAGCATTTGAGTCTAATTTTTATTAAAAAATTCAAATAATTTTACACTTCATTTAATTTTTTGTTTAATTTAAACTTTCAGTTTTCACAATTCAATTTATTAATAACCTTTCAAACCAATTCCAGAAAATGTAAGTATTGATCAAATCAGTTTATAATTAATTAATCAGTTCACAACATAAAAAGCATTAAACAATTATTTTCATTGAAAAATCCAAATAATGTTTGCATTATATATATATTTTTTTTCGTTTGAAATTGCATTTCCATACATTTCATTTATTAATGACCTTCCAAACTAATACCATAACAAATTAAAATATATGTAAAAATTAAATAATCATTTCACAAGTTAAAAAGCAATAAGCAGTTATTTTCATTAAAACATTTGAATAATTTTTACTTTATATTTTTCTGAAAATTTGTGTCATTAATAACCTTTTAAACTAATTCCATAGAAAAGTAAAATATATGTATATAATATTGAAAGCACAATTCAGATACTTATTTCACAACATCACAAAAACTTACAAAAATTAGCAATTGGAGTAAATGTATTTTAAGCACAAATAATCTTTTATTATAAAAATTATAGCTAATATTCAATTACATAACCTTAAAGTAAATAATCAATTTATGTACCATACTTAATTTGATCAAATTAAAATTTAATTTTTATGTAATTTAATATTGTGAAAAAATTTAATCAGCTCTTAATTAATTAATCTGTTCACAACATAAAAATCATTGAACTATAATTTTCATCCAGGCATTCAAGTGGCCGCACTAAAAATCATTGATGACTTTAAAACACGATAACTCAGTCGGAAATAAAGCTAGACATTTTTCAAAAAACTATAAGAAAGTTTATGAAATTCCACGTCGAATAAATTCTAGTACAGATAATTATGGCTTTTGGGGAAGGATTTATCACGTAAGAAGTTTTATTAAAAATTTCAAAAATTTCCTGTATTTTGTATCTCCACTTCAACTTTTGTCATGAGCCAGGCAAGTTGTAAAAAAATTTTGAAATTTGCAAAGCTTCATCTTCAAAATCTCATCTTTAATTTGAGCTAAGAAAACTTAAAAAATCTTCACGCGTTTTTGAGTTATGACTAAAAAGTCCAACCGTGATTGCGTCGAATTTCAGTCTTTTTGGATTTTTTAATTTTCGTATATCTTTATATTTACTATTTAATCGTTTATTTTCAAATTAGAAAATTTAACAAATTGAATTTTGAACGCTTGAAGAATTTCAAATTGAAATAGTGTAAAATTGAATTTTCCTATCGAAAACAGAATTCACTAATTTACTGATTTTGGGTGAAAATGCTTGAAACTTGAACAATTTAATATTAAAGAGTTCATGAATTGAAAATATTTATCCTATTTTAATACATTTCATTAAATTTTTTAAAAATAATTCAGTTTTGAGGTCATCGAATAGGAAATTTTTCAATTTTGAACTGAAATCTCATCAATTCTTCTTCAAAACCTATATCCAATCACTTCAAACGACACTTGACATTGTGAGAAATTATTTTATTTTTTTTATTTTTGAAAATTTTCATCTAATTTTCAACTCAATTGAATCTGATTTGATATTGCACAATTTCAGGCACTTGAAATAAAAAATTATTCAATTATTCAACGTTTCGAGTTTGTAAATGCTCAATTGTAAACATTCAAAATTCAAAAAATGCAGTTTCTGATGATAAATATAGACATTTTTTACGTATGAAAGCTTCAGAATTGAAACTGTTTGATTTGAATGACTTTTATGTAGTTGGAAAGAGAAGAAAAATATCAATTTTTCATTTAAAGATTGTCTAATTTTTAAGCCTTTGCGTTATAATTTATTTCATTTTGAAAACTCTTCCTGCTTTTTTCAACTCAAAAATATTTATTGGATTTGCTTCCCAACTCAAAGGAATTGATTGTCTAATCTTTGAATTAAAAAAATTAAATTTAAAGCTTAAGAAATCAAATTAAATTTAAATTAAAGCTTTGAATTATAATTTATTCAATTTTAAAAACTGCTCCTGTACAGAAAAGAAATCTTTTTTGACGAAAACTACTACAACTTCTTATGAAAAATTTACCTTGGGACAAAAAAAGCATGAATTAATAATTGCTCTTATTGTTAACGAATTTATTTTAAAATATGGATTTTTTATATTTTTTCTCTATTTTCCGTAAATTTTTATGCCAACCTCAATATAATTTGTAAAATTTTGAAATAAGATTTCATTTTGAAAGTATATTTGCAGTCTCGCTTAAAATTGACTCAGCAGGTGGAATATGAGACATTTTCAAATAGATCTGACATCCTAATAAGGAAAGAATAAGATACGTCCATAAGAATAACATCACTTCTTACGAGCTTCAGATTCATAAAAGAATAGGAATACAACAGGGAAAATTTTCCCCTTGACAGTTTGATTCCAAATTCATTATGCAAATTTTATTTGAAAATAAAATCACAAATTCCTTCTTGATGCACTTCTGTTACCTTTTCCTTTCACTTTTTCTCTTCCTCGATTTTGCCATTTTTTCACATTCATTTTTTTATTCTTTCTCATTGCTTCCTCTAATCCCTTCAACTTCCTCATCCACTGCTCACCCTATTCATCCCTCCCTAAAATCTTTACTCCTTTCACTTCTCCTCTTCCTCGATTTTGTCATTTTTTCACATCCATTCTTCTATTCTTTCTCATTCCCTTCTCTAATCCCCTACAATTTCCTCATCCACTCATCTACCTATTCATCCTTCCCTAAAATCTTCACTCCTTTCACTTCTCCTCTTTCTCGATTTTGCCATTTTTTCATATTCATTCTTTTATTATTTCTCATTTCCTTCTCTAATCCCCTTCAACTCTCTTATCCACTCCTCACCCTATTCATCCTTCCCTAGAATCTGTACGACGTTCTCCTACCAGCTTACTTCATCTTCCATTTCTTTTCTACATCCTTCCCATACATGCTCCCATGTTTCCTCCTCCCATTCACATATTCTGCATCTTCTCTTCTCTTTCTTTTCGAAGTATATTCCTTTCCCTACCTCGTCTCTTAATCTAAATCTTGCTATTCTGGTCCATCCTCTTTCCTTATCCCTTTTCTGAATAGATTGGTACTTCTTTTTTTATTATCTTATACCATTCATTATATTTTGATTCCTCAATATTGCCCTATATTTCTATTAATTGTCTTTCCCTGAACCTTCTTTTCATTTCTTCATAGCTTACTTCGATCCCCTCTCCTATATCTCCAGCACTAAATAACTCTCCTTTTTTCTTTTCATAATGTTAATTCTATCGCCCTCCCGCTCCTTTCTCCTCCCTCCTTTTTTCTTCTCTTTTTCAAACACTTTCTTTTTGACTCCCCCCTTCCTTCCCTTAGCTTCGTCTCAAATTTCTATGCCCTCTTTCCCGCTGTAGTATTTAATTTGTCCCTTCGCACTTCTTCTCTCACCATATATTCAGGTGTCCTCCACTCTGTCCCTAGCGTCCACCTTATATACTTTTCTTGTCAACACTCACTTTCCTCTCCTTCCATCCCTATATCTTCACTCCATGACCTATTATCGACCATACCGGCGTTTTGCATAACCACATTCTCTCTCTCCAAACTTTTTCTAACTTTCCTCTTCCTATTCCCCATATCTGTTTTATTATCCATGCCGCTTGTTAGTCCTTTCTCTTATATAAACTTTATGATCTCCATTTATCGAGAAGGTATATCCCATATATTTAAACTCCTTTACTTCTTCTGATTTTATTTCCCTTTATCTTCCACTTCATCTTTCTTTATTACCTCTCCTTATTTAAACCTCATTATCTTCGTATTTTCTACATTGATATTTTATATATACTTATATATACTGTCTGGAATATTATTATTTGGGAATTTTCAAATTTGGGAATTTTATATTTCGGCAATTTTATGATTTCGGAAATTTTATTATTCGGGAATTTTATTTTGCGGGATTTTTCAGTCGTCCCCTTTTTGTTCACTTTTTACTAAGATCGAGGTTATAATAATAATAAATATTAATGATAAATAAATAAAAATTAATAAAACAATAGTAAATATTATTATTATTATGTTTGCTATATTGCATTAATTATTACCTCAATAAGTGAAAAGTTGACAAAGAGTAAAAAATTTCAGAAAAAATTGCAACTTTCTAGCATTGTTCACAGAGAATATTATTATAAATAATAAATTGTTTAAACAATTATTTTTGTTACGTTTAATATATTATTGCCTCGCTCTGACCTAAAGGGTAAAAATAAGTTGAAAATGTCGGAAAAACCGTGATTTTCTAACTCGATTCTAAGAGAAAATTGCTAAAAACAAAAATAAATTATTTAAACAATTTAAAATTAAAAATTAAAAGTAAATATAAGTTCAATATTAGCTGAATCGAGTTGAAATTCGACATTTCTCTTCATAAATAGCCATAGAATACGAATAAAATATTACTTTTTAAATATCATCCCCATAAGTCTTTTTTATGGGATCAAAAAAAAAATCCCATAAGTGAAAAAATGCGTTTTGCGAGCTTTTTGCGCTAATTGTGATTTTTTATTTTTCTTTAATGCAAATCGTTTCTAGTACATAAAATACTACTTTATATTGATAAGTAGATATTTACATAAATTGTTTAAACAATTTATTATTATTTTTCATAATATTATCTTGGAATAATGCTAGAACTTTCGTTTTTTTTACTTGGAGTGAGTGAATTTTTTTTAATATAGCAAATATAATTGTTCAAACAAATTATTATTGTTTATGGCTACCTTATTCTATATTAATACTAGATAGTTGCATGTTTTCTGAATTTTCTAACTTTTTATTCATTTTTCAATTAGAGTGAAGTAATAATTAATTAAAGTTAAGAAAAATAATTGTTCAAAAAATTTATTATAATTTTTAATAATATTCTCCTTGCTTGATGCTAGAAAGTTGTAGTTTTTTCTGAAATTTTTAACTATTTGTCTATTTTTCACTTGGAGTGAATTAATAATTATTTAAGTCGAGCAAAAATGATTGTTTGAACAAATTATCATTGCTCATAATTTTCAACCAGGACAGATGACTTTTGTACCTAATTTTTCATTTTTTTTTTTTTTCATTTTTAACCCAAAAGACGAATTTACATAAAAATACCTGAATTTTCTTCCAAATATTTAAATTTTCAACTTATAAAGTATAAATTTCTATAAAAAATAGAATAATTATATTTTTAGATAAAAAATCTATTTTTAACACAAAACAAAAACAAGTTTTCTATAAAAATGTTAAATTTTCAACCAGAGGTGAATATTTAAAAAAAAACGTAACAAATTAGATCAACCAAGTAGTCGAATTTTCAATAAAAAAAGATTAATTTTTAAATGAATACGTAAATTATTTTTCTACCAGAAAAGATGAAATTTCAACAACAAAAAAATCAATTTTCAATAAATTTGTCAAATTAAAAAAAAACGAATTATCTACAGAATTGACTTTTTTGTTGTTAACAAAAACGTTCAGTTTTGAACTGAACAATAAAATTTAATTATTTTTCATATTTTTGAAAACTTCCCATTTTTTAGGCAATTCAATGTTTTCCTTCCATTTTAAATATTAGTAAAATTCCACACATCTCAAGTTTTTGAAATTAAATTGAACAGTTACAATGAAAAAATTAGTGTATGTGACTGAAAATTTAGCTATTTTATTTTTGGTCGAAAATTGTGTTTAATTTAAAATTCAAGTCTTAATTGTTTTTCATGGAAATTAATTTTTTTTGGGAAAAATTAGTTTTTTCCCAAATTAGATTTTTTTTATTGAATATCTAACTGCCCGCCTAGATTTGTATACATCGTAATTTAGGGGAAACCTCTCTACAGTGGATAACCCAACATACAGTGGATAATTATTAATTAAGAGTACAGATAAAAGGACAATAATTAATTTTAATTTCATTTCATGAAAAATTATAGTCTCCCATCCATAAATTAAATTAAATCAATTTCTTTTTCATATATTAGTATTTTTAATTAATGATTATCTACTGTAGGTTGCGTTACCAAAAAGACAAATTTCCAACAAAGCAGTATAATTTTCGCCCAAAATAGATTATTTTTAAGGAAGTAGTTCAATTTTAAACAAAATCCTCATTTGGATTCTTCAAAAGTCGAAATTTCCCAAATTGGGATAGTAGTAGAACTACAGCGATACTGGAAGACTTACCGACCGAGTAAGGTTCTGTTCTGTGCTAAGTTACCGACATCAGGTAATTACCATCGGTCGGTAGGTGTTCCAGTATCACTCTAGCTCTACTACTATAGGATCCATTGAATTATAAAGCTTTCTAAAAAAAGAATTTTCATATTTAAAGAATTGAATATTCATTCCTCATTATTGAGAAGCGTCCAAATTTGGACCCATTAAAATTAGAATCTATACAAATAAAGGAGGCTTGATCTAACGTTTTTAAATTTCGATTGTTCGAAAAATGAAATCTTTCAATAAATCTATTAAAATGAAAAAGGTTAAAAAATTCCTCAACCGAAAAAGATCTCAAATTTGAATTTTTTCAACGTCAAAAGCTTCCAATAGTGGATCAATCTGAAATCCAAATTTGGACCTATTAAGATAAGAAAGCTTTCAAAAATAATGAGGAAGTTTCCAAATTTGGATTCGTTGAAATTATAAAGAATCCAAATAAATCGGAAAAGCTCTCAAATTTGAATTCTTTTAAAGTCAAAAGCTCCCAATTGTGGATCCATAAAAAATTCTAAGCTTTCTTAGTTGGATTCTTGAAAGTCGAAATTTGCCAAATTAGGATAGTAGTAGAACTGCAGCGATACTGGAAGACTTACCGACCGAGTAAGGTTCTGTTCTGTGCTAAGTTACCGACATCAGGTAATTACCATCGGTGTCGGGAATTTTATTTTTCGGGATTTTTCAGTCCCACCATTTTGGACAATTTTGGAAATCTTCTGAAAAATTCTCTTAAAATTACTTCATTACATTTTTTTATTGATAATTAATTAAATTTGTTAAATATATTAAATATAAATTATTTAATTATATTAAAAATAAGCTAAGATATTAAAATTAATAATTTAATATTAATATTTATATATTAATTAATAAGAAAGAATATCCAAGTACACTATAGTGAAAAATCATTTAATTTGAAGAAGTTAAAGTTGATATACAACAAATTATAATTTATTATTAATTATTATTAATTAATTAGCAAATTACGAGAAAAATCCCTTTTCTATTCTTCCTACATTTTCACGGATTTTACAATAAAAGATATTTAATAATAACTCAAACAAAAAAGCATCAAAAACCTAAATTTAAAGCATATTCTGAAATCCAAATTTGAAATATTTTTAACTGTACAATACCAAAATAAAAAAAATAAAAATAAAAAGGTGTTTCAAATATTTGATTTAGCAATACTGGTCAAGCAAACGTAACATACTTGTTGCATTTAAGTTACGTTTCTAAAAAAACAAAATAATAATTTCAACAATATAATATTTTAGAACATTAAAATAATTGAAAAAAGTTAAAATTGAAACAATAACCAAGAAATTTACCATTTATTCTAAACTCTAAACTAATTAGAAAATTACAGTTTTTTTTTAATTTTCACGATAAAATATTCAATAATAAATAAAATAAAAAAGCATCACAAACCTAAACATCGCAGTTCCCTGTAGTCAATTTCTTTAGCTGCTGTTGCAAAAGCAGAAAAGAGAACGACACTTAATAAAACTGAAATTTCCATCTGTAACAATAAACTGCCACAAAACACTTTTAATTTCACTATATTTTGATTTTTATCCACGCTCCAGGGGACTACAAAAAAAAGAACCCAAATTTCGAACAACACTCGAAAGAACGAAAAAAATGCCGAGATTTATGAAACCGGAAAAAAACTGAAAACTTTTCAGTGATGATTTCGTAGAATTCGAATGACTACTCAAGAAAAATGTAGATAAATGAAAAGAAGCAGAAATAGCACACACCAATTTTTATATCCACAGCATCCAGGCAAGCAGAAATTCTGGCCCTATCAGGTTCGTTTTCGTTTCAGGAAAATAAAAGCCTCGACCAATGAGGTGCCCGCGATAAGGTTAAATGGATTTAATTGGTCCAAAGCGAATGCACTCGTGGCATGGCAACACGCGTCAGGCTTTCAGGCACGATTCCAAATTTTCTACGGTCCACGTACGTGTCGCAGAAAATGATAACGAGTCCCGAAGGTCATTATTTCCGTGGTTGATAACGCAGTTTTATATAAAAAAGATATCGCTTCCGACATGGCGGATTTTATTTTTTTCACACAGAGAGATTGAAGAACTACGAAGCGCAGATCGATGCAGATTGATCATTTTTCGAGGGCGTGGGACCGAAAAGTAAATAAATTAATAGATGACGTCGGTAGATATTTTCTAGCAGTGCTCCCAATTGGGCTCCCCAACCGCACTGCGCATGCGTCACATTAGCAGCCTCATTGGATATTGATCGCGCGCTTATTTGAAATGATTCAATATGCAAATCAATTTTTCACGATATATAATCATCATAAAGTACAAGAAAATATAACGAACGATTTAAAATTTACATTGGTGAAAAAATTTATTTCTTCCTTTGAATATTAAATCAATAATTTTTTTGTAAAGAGAACAATCAAATATTTATTCCACCTTGCGTACTAAAATACTATTTTGTGATTTGAAAATAAATTTTTACCATTTCCACAATGATGATTTATTATCAAAAATTTATTTACACATGTAATAGTTTCAAAATAGCGCGCCATTTACAGCCAATGAGACTGCCGATGCAACGCATGCGCACTGCATTTGGGGGGCCTGATTGAGAGCACTAACAGCTAGAAAGTCCCATCGCGGGCACTTTAGGCTACTGCGCATGCGATGCATAAAGCGCTTCATTGACTGCCGTTCGCGCGCTTATTTGAAATGTTAAAAAATACCATTTTTAACATTTATTATAAAGAAAATTATTAATGAAATTTGCATTTCCATTTTGATTAATATATACAATTTCAAAAGCATAAATTAGTAAAAATGATTTCAAAAATAAAAAAAGATTACATCACATAACATGATATTTTTTATTTTCTGAATACTCATTTTATTTTTCAACCAATACTCAGAATATGTTTAAAATAATTCATGTATCACTTGAACATGCTTAAATTTGATTATTTTCAATTATTAATAATGAATTTAAAAATTGTATTTTTTAACATTTCAAATAAGCGCGCGAACGGCAGCCAATGGTCTAGCAGCACCGTGGCACTCTGAAATGAAAAATTACGGAAATGTTGAGTTTTGGCCGAGGGTGGCGCTGGCTGAACTTTTAGGCCAAAAATAATTCAAATGCATGGGGAAAGTATCAAAAATAAGAAATGTTGTCCTTTTTATATTATAAAAACGGAATTTTTACATTTTTTTGCTTTGGAATTAAGTTTCAAGGCTTTTCGACTGAAATTTTATCAAGTTTTTTTTTTTTTATGAATATTTTAATGAACATTTTGATGAACATTTTGATGAACATTTTGAAGATTTCAAGAGAATAAAAAAGTTTTTTAAAAATTCCTGGTAAGATTTAAATCATTTTTTATGTGGTTAATTAATTCTAAGAGAATATTAAAGAATGATTCACTAAAATTTCGAAAAATAATGTAGAAAATTTTAAAGCAAAATTTGTCAATTCTCCACATTTACAACAGTTTACAAAAAATTCGTGTTAGTTTAAGAAATATTAAGAAGTTTCACAAAGATTTCATTAAATTTAAGGCCATGCGACAAGTGGGTCACGTGACCGGCTTCCTACCTTACCGACACTTTTTTTTACTTGTAAACTTATTTTCATACAAATAGCCAGATCGAGTTGAAAATTTGGGATAATAAATAAGAAGCACTAAGAAACGCGGCTCTGGTCCTAAATTTTTATAATTATGATGTAAGAATCCTAAAAATATAGATGTATGAAGTGACTAATAGGTTCAGGTCGAGATTCTGATTTCTGTCTGCATTATACTGTGATTTTTATATTTTTAGTGATGTATGGTCTCCAATATATTAGCAGGGCGTCAAATGAGAATTACATGTATAATTTTAAAGTGTAACTATAACGCAGATATGAAATTCTGAAAACCTGGGTATCTCAGCGTAATCTTGGGAGAGTAAGATAAATTCTAAGAAAATTTTCAAAATTGAATGACTTGTTAATATTTTCTAGATACTGTAGTATCTCGGATTTCATTTCTATAGGACTAATGATAATGAAAATCACTTTCTGATATCAGATTTAAACACTCTGTTTTGGGAGAACTATTCAAATATATTTCGGCGGTTGAAAAAGCATTTTTTTTAATTTCAATTTTTCTGACAACATTGGTAGATATTCCACAATAACATTTGCTATAAGGAATTAATGATCAATATTAACCTATCAACTGGTAGGAGTGAGTAAGTGATGAGTAGGAGAATGGATCAATTTTGGATCAATCACATGACCTTCATCAAAGATTACAATTCATGCCTACAACAGATACATTCCTTGATCCCTTAGTTTCAGACTTGAATACTTTCTTGGGTTACCATCAATAAAAAAATTTATTTGAAGCGTTTTTAAAATTTGTGTTTCTTCGAAATTGTCATTTTTTAGAATGATCAACTCCTTCGTAATCACCCATATTTATTTACTTATACACTGCGTTTCGGTTTGGTGATTAACTTATAATTAAGAAAACTTTCTGTAAAGCATAAGCTAATGATAGATTCAAAAATAGATATGAAACTTTAAAAAAGGTTATAATACAGTTTTGCATAGTAGTATTGAAGTCTCATATACACATTGTCTAAAACGGAGTATTTTGTATACAAATAGTTCTTTCACTGACGGGTTTAGCTTCAATCTATAACGCAGTTACGAAACATTGGAAAGCTGATTAGCACATCGCCATCTTGGAAGATTGAAGAACATTTCAAGGAAAATATATAAAAAGTTAATAAGTGTACATATCACTACCTATTTTTCTGTCCGTTCTCTACATATGAACGTCAAACGACTAGTATAACTATATTAACGAGTGAATTCCTGAAAAATCATAATTTGCCTCTTATCAAATTCTGAAAAAGTGAGCGCTGCCTACATAGAGAGAAAAGGACGGATTTTTTCGGTTCCATTGTCCTCATCCTAATGCATTTTTTCAGTGCAATTGGTAAGTATCACGATAATAGTAGTTTTGTCAATATTCAACATATCTAGATCCTCGGTAATGACCTTGATCGTTCGGATACGATATGACGAGTTTTGCATACATTAGCAGTATTTTTTACAGAATACTCAGGTTTTCTGAGAAGATCCAAGACGAAGAAACCATCTTCTGCTAATAATAAAAATACAAGTTTGATGAATCTGTGTGCTATCCCTAGACATCGTACGGCTGAGGCTTCGCCTGATTAGTTCGTCGATAATCCTGAGGTCTGACACAACCAAGATGCATCTTGGCAAGGGGATTCCCATTCGCTTGAAAGACATTACAGCCGAATGCCTCAACCTCCAAGTTCATCAGGACATCACTCTCTTGATTTCCATGGATCTTTTCATTAATACCCTAATAGACCAGATAATAGTTTTCGACTTATATTACAAGGGCATGAAACAAGAAATTCAAAGAAGGTGAAAAATCGACGAGAAATCGTGTATCGACTACTGTGAAGGAAACTTAAAGGTTTATCCAACAACCTTTTAGCCAGGGCCCTTATCCTTCACTAGAACCTTTTCAGGTTTCCAGGATAATCAACCACTCACTTTGGAGAAAGATTGAGGAGAGCATGGAGCTTATGAATCGTATCAAAAGCGCCATGGCTACAATGGTAATCTTTCTTATGATTCAACTTCTGATATCAATCTGGTAGTTCTGGTTCTGACTACAGAGACTGATATTTCGAAAAAGAAAGTTATTCCTAGGTTTAAGATATCAGGAACCTATTTAAGTATGCCCAAACAAGTTCGCGACACTTCAATCCCAAAAGGAACCCTATTTTTGGAAGTATTAGTCTCGTGACAGAAACCACACTGCTGAAATTTGAATATACTGTTAAAAATGAGTGCAGTGTATTCAAGTGACAGGTACCTGTAGCCCATTACAGTGACGAATATCCCTCCAAGTTCTGAAGCTGATAACAGTTATTAGACGTTGAATAATTTTTATATGGAGGCGGATGAAAATGATCCGACGTTGTATAATTGTAGTTGTCAATTGTTTGCAATATTTCTATCCAAATGCAGCTAAAAAATTGTCTCTTGGATTTATTGTGCAATTTTAGAACCTAAAAGCCAAATATTAAAACATAATAACCAAGTGCTAAGTCCTAAGAGCATGCATAATATCAAAACCTAATAAATGAGCATATTGAGACTACAGAGCCCATTGTTGAAGCCTAATAACCGAGTATTAAAACCTGAAAGCCTAGTATTTAATCTCACGACAACCTCATCGCCCTCCTCTGGTCCTAGTTTTTCTTCTCTCAGTCGGTTTGACTTCGCTGAAAACCTGAAAAGAGGACTTCCATCAGGTGATTCAGCGTTATTTCTTCATCTTAATTGTACTTTCAATTGATCAATTGATCTTGAATGAGGTATTCAGAGCCCTTTGCAGAAAATCCGTGGTGTGCTCTAACACATCTATGGTACCGTAGTCCATAAGGAATTCGACAAGCCTGCCTTTGAATTCCCCTTTATATGCGTCACAAAGTGTACTTCTAGGGTTTCAGGACTCTGAAACCACCGGTTTTCCTAGGCCTAACAGGAACAAGATTCTTATTATTATTATTCCGGTCTTGTAAGGCTGGTCCAATTACGTCTAGTAGCACTGCGGTTAAAAACTATTTGACTATGTATCTCTATTTTAAAACCCCGACGAAACAAATGCTAAATACGAGACAACCTCGCTGTTAAAGAAAAATTTTTGTTCCAGAGCAGGAGTTCATATACAGTCAAATGACTCCACTTCACTGGGTATAGGCCGAAAGTTTCGCCGACCTGTCGTGATTTCGTCGTGTCCTGTGACCACCCATCTCACGGTTGTGAGACGTGGCCATGAAGCGATTTACCGCGATCCTACTGGGAGCCGATGTCATTTTTTAACTTTAAAATGATGACAATTTAAAAATCCAGATGAAAAGGTTTTAAATTGAGACTTTATAAGAAAGTTTCAAAATAATTTTACTTATTTCTCTTAATTGAGACTAATTTTCTGCTTTAATTTAAGACGTACATTCAAACAATAGACAAACTGTCAATGTCAGTCTTGAACTAATGCACTAATATAAAGTGGCGCGCAGCTTTATTTTAAGATACAAATTTGAAAAGTAAAATCATATCAACTGCAAGTGAGAAGTAAAAGTTATTCTTTTCATATTTAAAGTTCAGGTTACACTTGAATTGAAATGTAAAAATATGATTATGAACTCTCACGTCAAAAATAATAGACAATTTATATTTCACTTTGAATTAAAAGCTTTTAATTTATGAATCAGAATGCGATCTTCCAAACAAGAGATGCAGCAAAAATAATTCCATTTTTTTACTTACTACCGAATACACCCAATTACCAAATAATTAGAAATCAATAAAAAAAAAGAAATATATATTTGAAGTACGGTGTTGGTCTTTCACTTTCATGTTAGATAGTATAGTTTTAATTGGTTAAGACTAGGAAAATAAAAACTCATTTTTCATCTTAAACTTACTTCCCGACAAAGTTTAAACCTTTATTAATAAGTTCGTTGTTTTAAACGTATTAAGTTTTGAACTTTTGTCTGAAACTAGTTGAAGATAAAAAATGGGTTTTCATTTTCCTATTTTTAAGTAATACATGAAAAGAAAGGAAATTCATACAATGCGTAGCATGCAACAAAGGAACTATTCCCTCCTCGAAAATTAAAATGTATGAAAAGCTGTGTCATGTAGTAGCAACATTTCCATGAAAAACATAACTTTTTACAATTTTTCTAAATTACTACACTTTTAAAAATGTTTGAAAATTTAATATACATTTACAATACATTTGTATATTAAATCTAAAAACTCGGTCTATGAAATATTAATTAAGAGGCTGCATATTAAATTTCACATAAATGTAGATTGATCAACTTTTAGAAAAGTCAGGTAATTTCACTTTCAACAAATTAAAAATAATTATGGCAGTAATTTTCGATTCTAAATGATGAAGCAAATATTTTTTCCTAGTTAAACATAAATCATATTGGGTTTTAAGTGCAAAAGTTCAATTAAGCGACCATAAATAAGAATTTAATCGATGAATTTCAGGTTATTACTTTAGTTTTAAATATTTGACCAGATTTGGGTGCATCAAAGAACTTTCAACTTTCACGCACTGTGTTTTACTATACATGTATATTAATTCTACAAGATGATGTATATTAAATTTACTACACGTATATGCATGTTGCTTCCATTACATTTATAGTAAAATCGCTATAGAAGTTTCTAACAATGTATATATTATCAATGAATAATAGTTAATAGCACAATGTGAATCTATAAAGTATATATAGAAAAGAAATTAAACTGTCATAGATGGTGAATGAAATTACAATCAGATTGAAATCCGCGTGCACAATTCTGTTTCGTTTTTTCTGCATGTGTCACCAACTAATTGTATTTATGGTGATTGGTGAATGAAATAATGAATACGTTACTGGAATATTTGTAAGAGAAATTTCTTATTGCCATTTTTATGAAATAGCATTGAATTTATTTGATAATTATGACGTTTTTATTTAACCGTGTTTTGTAGATACGGCAGTAATTCGATTCTTTAACTTACTTTCAAACACCTGTGCCTGAATCGATATTGAGAGCTATCGATACATTGAAAGTGTTTAGTATTATGGTGTACCTGGGTGAGACACAATTTGTACAACATATACTATATATGCAATATACACCTGTTAAAATTTCACTTTCACAAGTTACCTTAAACTGGTTTACAAGACAAAAGTACATATACTTCATCGAATTTGAATGGGATAGGTCTGTTGCAAACTCGAGTTGTGGATTGACCATATGAAGTCGTGAGACTGACAGGTACAGAACAAATATTTTATTGTATTTTCAACAATCACAATTTTGTTACACAACAAAATAATGTGTCTACCGAATATTGATACCAATATATTACTTTTTACTCTTTGATCAAAATATAAGTGAAATAATGAAAAATGATATTTTTTTATACTAAGAAAGCTTCACATTTATGGCATGGATATACTTTGCTTTCTGTGTTTTTAATCAATTAATAATTTAACAAATACCAAACAAACAAATACGGTTAAATCAGCCAATAGTTGAAACAGTTAAAACAAATAATCGGTTAAAAAATTAATCACCTGAAGTGTGGAAAGGAACGCGTTCGCGATCTTAAACTATTTAATCATTTCCGCACTTCAGGTGATTAATTCTTTGATCGCTATTTTTTTACCGTTTATTTGTTTTAGCTGTTTTAACTGAATTTATTCGATTAACCATTAGCTGACTTAGCCGTTTTTATTTGGTTGGCAGTTGTTAAGCGATTAATTGGTTAAAGCACATACAGCATTAGTTTTCTTAAATTTGTACACATTTTTTTCTGTAAAATATAGATTGAGAAACCATTGGTGCCAAACATCAGACAGCTTTCAAACTATCTTCTATTAGTGTAGCTATTCAGATTCGGCATGCAAATAAACGGTTTTATGAAACGTCAATTTCGCACATGTTCGGAATGTAAAATTCCGTCATTCGTTGTCAATGAGACTTTGTTTGACGCATGATACCTTCACATTGACTCGATTTTTTCATATATACTCAACTCCCGATATAAACACGGTTTCGGGCATGGCTTGCAGTAACCTTCAACATAAATCGGGGGAATCGAAACGTAAACAATCAGGGTCGCATGAACCATTTTTTTTTATTTGGACGCATGTTAAGAGCATGTGATACATCAGTTCCCCCGGGCTTTTGTCCACAAAAATTAAAAAAATTTTAAACTGTATTTGGAGATGCTATAAAATAGAGCAACAGACGTCCCGGAACAACAATTTTGTGAGACTCTCCACGTGGGGTGATCGCTAGAGAGATTGATCAGCAACCTGGGTCGGAGCAGTGTTGCGAAATGAACGTGTTATTTAAATAAATAACACGAGAATTCTAGATCAATATAAAATATCTATACCTTACACCTATACCTAAATACCCATCCACACATTACTACTTTTCAACCGAGCAATTCACGCCTACCCCGAAAGGGAAACGGCTTATTCATATAATAATAATAGTAATAATAATAATACTTTCAAGCGTTTATGATAATAATTATTCAATACTGATTGCTTAATATATAAAGTTTCAAAAGAATGAAACATTTTATAACTCCAAGGTCAAATATATTATGTAAGTTATTGTAAAAGTGATTACAGCCTGAACAGCCCAAAATCCTCTCAGTAGAGGGGAAATATGGTAATTTTTCAAGAAAACAGGGGAATAAATTCTTTTAAATGACAATAATGTAGGTAACATATTCCTAAAATTTCAAATCGAAATATATTGCATTTTCAATAAAATAGTGGAATGTTCAACAAGGAAAATATGCACTTCAATCCAAAAAGAAGAATTTTCAACAAAAACGTTGAGTTTTCTAACTAAAAAGTAGAATTTTTCAGAAAAGATTTGACTTTTGAACCCAAAAATATGAATTTACAACAAAAAATTAATTTTCAACCAAGAAAGATTAATTTTTATTCAAATAGTTAAATTTTCAACTAAAAAAATTAATTTGGAAACAAACAGTTGCATTTGCAGTCAAGTAGTTGAACTATAAAACAAAAGAGGCAATTATTGTAACAAAAAAGTTGAATTTCCAACCAAGTAGTTGAATTTGCAACCTACAAAGATAAATTTTCAAATAAAGATACGAATTCTTTAGAATACAATTGAATTTTCAACCAAAAAGGATGAATTTTTAATTCAAAAAGGATACATTTTCTATAAAAAGGCGAATTTTCTACAGAGCAGTTGAATTTTCGACCAAAAAAGATGACTCTAAGAAAATAGTTGAATTTTCAAGAAAATAATTAAATATTCAGCCAAATAGTAACATTTTTAACCGCAAGAAATGCATTCTGGCCCAAAAATATAATAGCAAACTTTTCAATTAAAAAGAATGAACTTTCAACCAAAAAAGAAGATTTTTAAAGAAAATAGTTGATTTTTTTACAATATAATTTGATTTTCAACTAAATAGTAGAATTTTTAACCAAAAGAGATCAATTCTGGACTAAAATATGATATTAGACTTTTCCATTGAAAAGAATTGACTTTCATACATAAAAGATTAATTTTCAACCAAAAAAGATTACTTGTCTACCAAAAGACGAAAAAAGACAAATTTTCAATCTAAAAGGAGGAATTTCCTATCTAAAAAAAATTACCGGATGTTAAGCCATTTCGAGCGCGGATAGCACTCGGATGAGTGACCGTCTGCGACGTACGACCAGGTTGTGTATTCTATAAGCTTAACTATTGTCAAGCCTAGTCTACAGTCTACACTGTACATTCGATGGTCGCTACTCTTCCCTTCAAACTCGTCAGTCGGATAACCGGCTGAACTCAGAAAGATGGTTTTCTGCAGTTTTCCTCTCCTTCAGCCAATTCTCTCAAACTGAATGAGTGAAATTTCACTGATTATCTGTCAAATTTCACTGATTGAAATCTGGAGAATGTAGTCACTGAGAATCAGTGAAGAACTACTGATTCATTCAGTGAATTTACTATTACTGATTAGATCAGTGAAAATAACTGAATATATACACATCAACGTGCTCCATAATTGAGGTTATGTTATTTATTTCAGTTATAATCGAGGGGCCCACAACTCGTGAAGTCAGGTGTATACCTTTGCTGAAGTCACTGGCGTGAAGTCACTTGAATTCACATGAAGTCACTGAAATCACTTGAAGTCAGTGTAAACTCCATCGGTCGAGTTGCGAACCCCACGGTTATGATTTATTATTTATTACCTTAATACTCGTTCTTTTATTTTCTGAAATCACCATTATAATGACCCACTGAAATAACGTAAAACTACACTGTGCACTCTAAACAAATTATATATTTTAGCTTGCGCCAATAATAGTCGAAACGAACCGATAAACCGACGATTTCGTCTGAGCGTCTCGGCGAGACCTTCGGTGGCCTTCGAGTTCTTATTACGTAATGCGTGCGCACAACATCTGATAAAAATGAACCTTTTGCGAATTAAATATAGCACTCAACGGAAATGTAAAATAGAATAATATATTTTTTTAACTGTTCAAACAGTTGATATTTCGCAAGGAAGATGAAACAAATGCTCTTTAGTTTCAAATTTCATTATTTCTTATGACAACTTTCCAACTGATTTAATCAGGGAACACACAGGTCCATACCCAGTAAAGTGGAGTCGTCCGGCGGTATATATACTCATGGTAAAGGACAATGATTCTTTAGCAGTGATGAAGATCCATGGATAGGCCTGTGTTTCACCCGGGTTTTTAAAAATAAAGTCATAGTACATGGTATTGTGTAAAAAAGGGGGAAAGAGGGGGATAAGGGAATGAGTGTGAAGTCTGTGATTGAATAGACTGCAATAATAATTCTGCGCAAGAAAGCAACTGATGTTATTTCAGAGTATAAATTGTGACAAAGTCCAAACAATCAAATTTTTTGGTCTTTACAGTCTTATAAAAAAACAATTCATTTTAATTATGGTGTCAAAATTTAATCAACGTTTTGGCTCGGCTTTGTGCCATTCTCAAGATCTAAACAAATAATTATATAAAATATAATAAAATGAACAAGTTTTGATGAACAAAGTCGAAACCAACGAAATTAATAAATATATAAAGTTTGGTAATAAATAAAAACATTACCTTAAGTCGAGAAAATTGTCGGAAAAACATTAATAATAGAATTGATGTAACGTCCATTATTTCGTAGTCAATAAAATAATTTTTAGTAAAGACAATCCAGTCAAGAATTAAAATATC
Source organism: Andricus grossulariae (assembly GCA_011634705.1). Taxonomy (NCBI): domain Eukaryota; kingdom Metazoa; phylum Arthropoda; class Insecta; order Hymenoptera; family Cynipidae; genus Andricus; species Andricus grossulariae. Next base: position 48,516,511 of record JAABKJ010075445.1, read on the forward strand.
TTTAAATCTCTGGCGAGATATTAAAGATCCACACATGTGTACTACATTTTTAAAAATAAGTCGAAGGCAACAGTTTATGACGATGAAACACTTGGGTCAGTCTATTTGAAAAAATGGTGTCCTCTTTCAACAGCGATTGGCTGTCGACCAAACGAAAAAAAAATTGTCGACTCCTTCTTTCATAAAAACTTGCGCGACCAAATTCGTTCTCTCGTGGAACAGAGTATAGCAATGACGGGGCGGGGACCTCGCTCAAATCGGGGTGGTCGGAGAAGTTTACAAAAGAATTGGATTGACGGAAAGCAGGTCCATTTCTAGCGCCCGTATCTTTGTCAGTTACCTTCCTATAGAGACGACGAACATTCATCGCGGAGGTCGTGTCTCTCAAGTATCCAAGGATCTCTAAATTGTCTTGGATTTCTTTTTCTGACAGTTCGATGGGGACGCTCTTCACGACACCTTGACAGGCTATGAAGCTAGCTGGGACAAAAGCAAACAGCCCTTTACTTGATAAATTTTGAGAGTCGTTAAGGATTCTATTCGCCTCTTTATACGATCTGACCGTCACGCACAATTTTCCAAAACCCTGAAAAACTACATTTAACACAGCCTCTTTATAGAGAAAAGTGAACGCTTTACCGTAGGTCATGGGGTTAAGATCTTCCTTCGCTCGCTCGGAAGCACGGTCTCTTTGGATCATGACCTTGCATGGGCCTCTCTGTTTGACGCTGTAGCGGAGTTGTGTGTACGGACCTTCATCATTGGTGTTGATGTTGTGGGTGTCAGGTTCAGTTGTTTTTCCGTGTGTGAGTGTAATTGTGTGTGTGTGTGTGATTGAGTTTTTGGATTGTTTGGATGTTGTGCTTGAGTTGTTGATTTGTTTGTGTCTTGTGAATTGACATCAGGCTGGATTTCACCTGCACCCATGGGATCGCAATCGTCTGCAGGAAGGGGTGTGAAACCGGCTTTATCGAAGTCTTGTGACTTGTGGCGCTTGAATTCGCATGCTTCGTAAGAATCATTATCACGGTCGCGTGATTTAGACTTTTGGGAAAGGCACAATAAACCGTCGATGGCTACTTTCTCTGCAACAGAATAAGGTAGGTGGGGAGGGATTCCTCCCCCGAATCCTCGGGTAACTTCCCGTTAGTTGCCATGCTCTTGCTTCATCGACAAAGATCTGGAAAAATTCGCGAAAATTGCCGCCCACGAACACGTGCTCGCGCGCGCCAAAAGGGACCGACGCCCGTCTTAGAGGTTAAGCCTGCCAAAGTACGCGATTCTTGAGAAAGAATTGCGGGCTGTGGCAGCAAATTCTGATCACGGGGACCAAGTGCCTTGTGACACTCTACAACACTGCACTGAACTACAACTTCACTTCGCGTATAATTCGTATGGTCAAAAATTATACGAGTGATACCATTCACGTATGACCGCCATAAAGGTTCCAAAGTTTCTCATAAAATATTGAAAGATGTTGCGCATGCGCTAGACCCACTAGGCGCTCCGACAGCTTTGCCGGATAGCTACCACGCGCTTGTTTCATTTTTCATATAATTCAAAATTCTCAAACTTTACATACCTCTCATTCTCAAACTAAGAGGACAAAAATTCTAACATTTTTGAAAAATCTTCATTAAACCCCCTTCTAACATATATTAGTTTTTGAAAAAAACGGTAAGAATAGTTTACGAGTTAGAGTTAGAAATGTGACATTTTCCTATGCTTGCGATAGGTTTTACGTGTATAAGGGTTCAACTTTTATCTTAATTATCTCAGCTCAAGAGAAGACAATATTTTTTCAATTTCTCAAACGTTTAGATAACATTCCAAAGAACCTATACTCGAAGTTTAAACAAATCCGTAAGAAAAGTGTGTTCGTGACCGTACCTCCTTAAGGTTCTATCGACCTTAAGGAACACATTCTAATCAAGACACTTGCGCTTCGCTCTCGATATTTGGTTTAAAAATCATGAAAACCTTGCGCTCCACGCTTGTTTTTGTTCATCGTATAATAGAAACCCAAAAGTTTGAGCGCGCTTACGGCGCGCGATTTAGTTGTCGCGCTTCGCAACGACCATATGTTATGTTCTATGTTCTTCAGATAAAAAGGACTGCATTTGAATTTGATTCCAAATGAAGAAGAAAATTCCTTTACTTCAGCGTATATATCCGTATCTTTCTAATAAATCATACAGTCAGAGAGACTTTTTCCAACTATCTGAAAAGGGGAGAAAAAAAGTATCTAAGTCGTTTTTGGATCATATATATGATAAATTTGTAAATAATTTTTTAATAATTTTGAAAACCAACTCATTAGATGGAAAATAAATTAAATAAGCAAAGTTTTGATGATAATGTGGAAACTTATCGGGCTGACTTTTTCACTGTTAATGTTCTTTCTTACGAATAAAACAAAAACTATAGATCCTATCAAAAAGTGACCAATAACAAATTTGTAGATCTTTTTTGAATGCATAGTTTTTGTTCAATCATCATTTGTCGTATCTTGCTTAGTTTGACTGTAAAATTAAATTTTTGATTTTTCATTATTATTTGTGTAGTAAAAATGTGAATTTTCGATTTTTCGAAAAAATTCAAAAAGTCGTTATGATAATCTTGTAGGGCGTGCAAAAAGAAACATTTTTCTTGTCTTGACCTTTTTTCGTATCGTGCGTTGTTTGGCCGAAAATGTTAGTTTTCGTTTCTTCTTTTGGATTTTGAAAATGATACAACTGAAAATTTTAATTTATCGAAAAATGTCATAAAAATAAATTGTGTGAATTTTTTAGTACTATGGACGGTCGCACATATAATTTTCAAATTTTGAAAAAAATCGTCTCAAAAATTTTCAAAATACTCTAACTTTTCGAACTTTTATCCAAAATGGTTGGCTAATGAACTTGACCTTTAGTTAAGGAGACTTAAATAGTATACCAAAGGAAAATCGAATCGATCAATTCTTCCGAAAGTTATCGTGCTAAAAAAATAAAAATCTACAGACTAACAGGCAGACGCATTCGTAAAAACCTGTTTTTTGAATTCAGGGGGTCTCAAAACGTGGACATTTAACAAAAAACGGGGGGGGGGTCAAATTTTACACAAATCTAATACCTTCTCTAGATGAGAATGTAAAAATACAAATTTTCAAGTACAGTGACGGTCAGGAGAACCGAGATGGAATTAGAACCAAGACATTTCGGGATATAGTAACGCTGTAGGAACGCGGAAAATTCGTTTCTTATTGGTCGGTATTGTCTACTGAAGTCTCTTGTGGTCTATATCCAGATCGACACCAATACCATAACCGTTTACCATTAAAAGCCAATGGTTTGGTACAAAAAAAACGAAAAATTTCAATATCACTAAATTTTCACTAAATCCTGTTAAAAATCACTGAATTGTGCCATGGCACAATTCCGAAAAAAAATTCCCAACACGCTCTTGGAAATCACTAGATCTGTGCCAAATTCACTAAATCGGCAACCCTGCGTTTTGCCCACTCCTGGATTGCATTTCCCACCGCTAACGAATAACACGCAGCGACTACAGACGAGAGTAGAATGACTTTGTTCGGACCAGTGGGTGGAATCTAAACGTGAAAGGGTGGCGCAGTATTCACGCGCCCTCTAAAACATTCAATATGGCGACGTATCCCGGGAAATTCAAATGTAAATTACTGTAAAATAAAAGGAGCAGGTCTTGATTCGTGTAAGAAATGTAGGTAAAAAATATTAATAATATTAAATTTCGTTGTAAATTCTTTAGAATGAACTTGAATGTTTTTAATATTTTTTATCCATACATTTTTTCATTAATCAAAAACTGTACCTTTTATCCATTTCATATAATGAAGAGCAACATTGTAAAAGGGTGAGTTATAAAAGGTTAAATAAATGATACGAACATAGTTTGATAACTTCTTAAACGTAGATAGTTGTACTTATAAAACAACTTTTTACACTCAAATTAACTTTTAATTCTCAAATTAAAACATTAAGAATTCATGAACACATGCTCATCGGTTCTTTATCTGTAGCTTTTTTTGTACTGCATTATAGCTTGTTTTGATAAATACGCTTGAGCAGTCGCACCTGAATGTTTTCCTTTCAACAATCTGTTCAATGCGAGAAATAAAATTAAAAAGAATTGTAATAAATGTCGTAAAAATTCTCACTTTCTTATTGTAAATACAAAATTATTGTCATAAAGTGAAAATTTTTGAAAGTAAATATATATATATATCAGTAATTACTATAAAATTACCGAAAAGAAATCAATAAAAAAAGTTAGTAATAAAATTAATTTCAAGATTAGAATGTTTCGTAAAATAATGTTTACAAAATTACGTTAAATATTTCGTTGCAATACAAAAGTAGTATTAATTCGTTGCAAAATATAAATATACAGTACAAATTTTAACAAGTAAATACATTTACAATTTATTTATAACTCGTAAGAAATCAGAGAAGAGAAATTAGTAAAAGAATTGTAACTAAAAAAATTTATTTCAAGATAAGTAGAATCAATTAAAACTGCACGATGGATCACATTGAATACTTGCCTTGGCTTTCTTATGCACATTGCGAATTAGCATTTGCACGAATGCTAGCTGCTCCTTTGACAAGCTCTGCAATTTTCTCATCTCAACACCTTTTAAGAATTTTTCAGCACTTTCAAGTTTTGCTATGTACTCCTTCTCGAGCAATACCCTTTTTCGAAAGTGAACCATCGCCATTGTCCTCATTTAGACCAGTACTGGAATCTTTTCCTTCAACGGACGTTTTCGCTGATTTTGTCGTGCCAACATCAACTACTGCTTCCTCCAACTCCATATTTATCGAAGAATCCACGCTGCTCTTGGCAATGTTTGTCTCAGTAGACGATGTGAGATTCAACAGTGATTCAGGAACAGCATCGTTTCTTGATATCTGACGAACAGATGTTATTGTGTAGCTGCGCTCCGAAAAATGTAATTGACAAACTCGATATTTTCCCAATGACTCTGTTGTCAGCTAATCAAGATCTGGATTTTTAATCATATTTATCTATAAACGACTTTGCCTCTCATCCTTCGGAAATGCATGTCTCAAAATTGATTTATTGGACCTCCAGCCCGGTACGCAGCATCGCCAACAAACTTTTGTTTTTGGAACTCTCTTAGTGTCACCTGATAAAAAAAACGTATACAATGAAAAAGATAATTTTTTTGAGTCGTGCTCAGACGTGCTTACTAACGATCTAAAATTTTAAATTAGTAGATGATAATTTTTTTCTATTTCTAATTCTAATTCGTTTGTGAATTTACTTGAAAAAAATCAGACCCAATATAACTTCATACTAGATGAAAACAAATGTGTTATAGTCAGTTACAGTTTCTCCAGTTTCTCTGACAGATATCTTCTTACACGTAAATTTCAATAATTTTATTATACATTATTTCTGAGTTAGATGATAATTTTTCTACATTTCTAATTCATTAATTTTTGTCTTAAAAATAGTAAATAAAATCGGAAAAATTTGCAGCATTTTTGTTCGATGAAAAAAATATGTGTAACACTTCGTAAAAAATATACCTTCTTACGAAGAAAAATTAATAATTTTATTGGGTATTATTCTAAATCTATTTTGTTAATTCATTTAGTCACAATTTTTATCCAATATAAACTTCAATAAACTTTACCTTAACATAATACGACATAACCTCAAAGCACGTAATACTTCTTACCTGTGCTACTCGTCTCACTTTTTTCGACTAATTTTTTCTTTAGCATCTTAATTTTAATTTATATATTTCATAGCATATAGCCAATCACTCTTTTTATCAACAAAATATTAAAAATGCACCAAACACAAAATAATTTCAACGGTTGTTTTTCAAAACGTCTAAACATTTGAAATTTGACTGTGCTGAGGCGCGGCTTGTCTACGATGAATACTGACGCAACTATAGACAATCATCAGCGCCATCTAAAATATGAAACCCATATTCTTCTGCTATAAATACCAAATCGGAAAAGCTTATCTTAGTTTCCACTCTCTGGTCCAGTACTATATGTCGTTGAAGCAAAGATATTTTACCAGAGATGAGGTAGGAGATTGCGCATGCTGTGTATTTGATTTCGACTGACTTACAGCAGCGCGCCCTGTCTGCATTAAACCTTCCCGGAACTAAAATTAAAGGTCCAAAAGCGCGCCCTGTCTGCCTATTTGTTTTATTTCGGGAACTAAAATGTCTCTTACGGTTTACGAGATAATTGTTATTAAAAATAACAATAATGGAAGGTTCCCCTCAGGTCCCAATGGAACGTTCCTGGAACGTTTCATTGGAACATTCCCAACCGGCGGACATTTTATGCCTCCCGGGAACTTTTCCTGGAATGTTCCGCTGGAACGTTCCGAAGGTGCCCGCGGAACGTTGCTGTTCGAAAATTGAACTGCTTTGTAGAAACTTCGTTCTTTTGCACTGACAGTTCACCTTTTATGGCAAAAAAAGTCATATTTCTTAGTTTAGAATTCATGTCTCTCGGCTGGAGATGAACTGTTGTGTCGAAAATTAAACTTTTCAGGTTGAAAATTTACCTGTCGAAAAAAATCATCTTTTGAGATATGAAAATGCAAACGTTTGGTTGACAATACAAATTCTAATTTTGTTTAGTCCATTCCCATATTATTCTCCAGGTCAAAGTATGAAACTCGCATTCGGGAGAGTTATGATTCAACATCATTCATTAAAAGTGGTGTCACGCATAGAAGCTGATGCAATATATTGTTTCAATTCTAAAATATAATAACGGTATGATAAGTATTCAGATCGTACAATGCGTTGGCAGAGTATAGCAAAAAAATATTGTTGTGAAAATGCTCATGGGTTAGGTTCTTGTGTCGTATTTGAAAGACCTACAATATTCATATATTGTCCAAAATTATTAAGATTACTGTTGTCAATTTTTTTTTAGAGTGAAGTAATTCAGTTTCAGCAGTTTTAGTGTTGTGATATGAAAATATTGGGAACTAATTTCAAAAGCAAGTCAAGTGCGGTTCTTGTTGGTTCCGTAACGAAATACAAAAAAAAACTTTGCCAGTTCATGTTACGATTTTAATTCTTTCGTAATTCAACATTGAAACAGCATATTTCACTCAAATTTTATGCTGGACACAACTTTAAACAAATATTATTGTAAAAACGCCGCATCATCAATCTTTGAAATCGTGGACCCCACATTTCAGATGTAGACGAGCCAGCTGATAGAGCTGCGTTTAGTGGCCGCCAGACTTCGCATTTTCATATATATAAATACCGACCGAACTGGCAATTGGAGTTGACATTTAGTTGGAATTTTTCTTTTTGCATCTTTTATACTCAAATCGTGTATATAAACGTACTTTACTGTCGGCTCTTGCATTTCTTAAAATTTGAAGCCGATATTTTACTCATAAAAAAAAGTTCTTAGGTTCAAAACATTGCAAAAAATGCACCCAGTTTTAATTTTGTCGAAAATAATTTTTTGCGAAATTCCTCCTCGAATAAAGTACGTAAATGTTGTTTTTGTCTTCTCATGCATATTCCAAAGTTTCAACCCGATATTTTATTTACAAAAGAAGTTCTTAGATTCTGGAAAATATTCGAAAAATTAAGAAAGTGAGGTCGGTAAGGTAGGTATTTATGTCTGTCACATGCCCTCAATAAGGATTGACTTGTCTTCGGTTGGCTTTGGATAGAATAATACCTAAATGAACGCGAAATCCCGCATTGGACAGGATTCATCTACTTACAATTTTTGTTTCGCATTTAGTCGCATTCAAAATTTGGACGCTATATGCGAAGTATCGCATTTGAAAGTTTTGGACTATCCTCCAGTCCGAGGTTGTTGAAAAGCAGATTAAACGAGAACATCTCGTGAACGCGAAACAATACTTTCCCATGTGACGTTTCTTGCAGTGTATTCGAATATGTGACTATAAGGAAATCGACATTTTAATCATATAGGGAAAGTAGAACCGAAACGCACACGAGTAATTAAATTATACTAGAAATCACACACAGAGTGTGAAAATTATTAATTAGACAATTTTTTGTTTGTGTAAAAAGTTTAAAAACAGACTGCCATCACAATTAAGGTTATGATTTATTTCTCACCTTATAATTTATTTCATGTATTTCTCCCTTTTACACACTCTACAGGCCAACGGTTGAGAACACAGCTCCAACCTCATCTCCATGATCATGCTTTATCCTTATTTAACAAAGCAAAACGCTATGACGCCACTCTTCTCTGTCTTACTCACCAACTATATTTCTTTCATATTGTATACAACACGCGCATCGCACGTCTGCTCCAATATAAGAAAGTATACAGATATTCCGATACCGTTTAGATATTTCTTGTTGAGCGCAAATAACATTGGAGGGGATTAGCATGACAGGTTTTCGAGGTAGTTCCTGAGATTTCGATAGATTTCGAAAGATTTCAAGATTTTTTCTGGAGGAGATTTATTATATAGGATAAACTGATTAAAGCGAAAGCGATGGTGAAAGTGAAAGGGAATAATGACCTAAAAGTTTACGTATTTGGGTAGGCGTAACAGTTCTCCCTTCAAGCTGCTTTTATAGTCCCTAGAAATTAAATTCTAACCCTTTTAGGTCGAACTTCAATATCAGGTTGCAAAATTGGTTGGACTGTGGTACTATAGTTTACAACAAGAGTTGGTGTTGTAACGGATGTTACAACGCAGAAGAAACACAGTTTTCTAGGAACGCAATTCTTTATACAATCAATTAATCCGCATTGGCACATTAGGCACAATGTTCCTAAAGTTAGGGCTTCATATCCTAAATAATGTAACTAATCTAAACCTGTTTCCTTTCAAGTCTTCAAATGTCTGCGTGTGGCAATATTTTCTAATATATTTTCGTATCGTCGAGGCTAAGTCGAGGCTAAGTTTAGGTTCATCATTAGATATTTGTTTAGGTAGTTGAATTAGTTTGTTACGTAGGACAAGGGTATCGTTTTGGTCGAAGTTCGCATCCTATGTTACATTAAACCATTCGTAAATGTTGTTTAATCCTTTATATACATATATATATATATATATATATATGTATATATGGAACCTCCATTCGGTTTTGGTTTCTATTCCTTTCGAATAGAACTGAAGGGCCTATGACTAAGCCACCGAACGCGTCCTCGGGTTGCGTATAGAGGGTCCATGTACCAAGGGTTTCTGCTGACTATGGTTAAAATAATTAATAAGCAGTCGCGGACAATTGTCCAGGGATGGTCCCGAAGGAATAACCCCTAAGCGGAGGCGCGATTATCGTACCCATATACAAAAGAAAGGGAGATAAAAACAACTGCAATAATTACAGAGGTATCAGCTTACTAACTGAGTACCGTAAGTAAAATGTACTAAAAAATACTTATTCGAAGGGTAATGGAAATTACAGAAGAAAATATATGGGAAGTCCATAGTGGATTTATGCTAGGGAGATCATGTACAGATCCGATATTTAGCTTAAGACAGATCACAGAAAAAAGCTTAAGAGTAGGAAAGAAAGTTTCTGTGCATTTGTTGACCTAGAGAAAGCATTTGACAAGGTAAATGAAAATAAACTTTCGGATGTCCTTCAAGTGCTATTTAAATAAATAACACGAGAATTCTAGATCAATCTAAAATATCTATACCTTGCCCCTATATACCCATCCACACACTTCTACTTTCCAACTCACAGTGGGCCAGCAGAACCGGTTTCTTGGCCAAAATTCGATTTTTAACTTCGGAAAAATGAATTAAAGTACTGAATTCAGGAATATTAACGATATTTATATGTCGATTGATCAGTTTTTGTTTCGATGATACAGGCACAACGTAGAAAATCTTATTACAATTCGTAGTATTACTGACGTTAGAGAAATACGATTTTTGATGTTAAGAAATTGATTTCCAACCTCCTACCTCGATTTATTTAATTCACCAAGGTGTTAAAGTTGCAAGAAAACAATTCAATCTGTGAGTTTTAATTGCAATCAAATACAGCCACATTATTAGTAAATGAAACACAAGAGTTTTCAGCAAAGCACCTTCTTCCGATTGCTCATAACACGACATAACACAACATATTGAGCGGACGAGTCAGCTCACTTGTTTCGGTAATCTGCTTTCCGTGCACATTCTTTGCGCATAAATGATATTAATAAAATGATAATTAACACCGTTAATGTATAAAATATATGCATATGCAAAATATAAACTTCTTGAATAAGTAAACCCATTATTATTTTTTCTTTTCCCTGTTTTTCCCTGTCGTTTCCATATTATATTCCACATTGAAACATTTTTTCACATAAAATGACAAAATTCACTACAAGGGAAGTTCTTGTAGAACTCTTCAAAACTGATAATGTAGAATCGACTGTTTTCTGTATTTCATCAAAAATGAACTTGGATGTTAATAACATTGAAAGTGCAGATGTAGAGAGATTAAAAGCCTCATTGAGAGCTCTTAAAAGTAGACGCTCTGAAAAATACAACGCTTCGAGGAGAATTATAGATAGGTTCAAAACAGAGAATGCTGAATGGTTGAATTCTGATTTTCCAGTTTTATTGACTTTAAAAACTGAGAGCAACCGGGAAAAATTAGAAATTTGTTGGAGGCACCGAAAATTCCAATAAAACAAACGTCTGCGGAAAAAGCTTAAACTTTCCTCCTGGACAATTTTCTAACTAAATCTGTGTACACAAATATATGATTAGAAAGCAAAAAGTGTGGTGCTGATATTTGGCCGTCGTACAATTGTATTAGAGAAGTTGAATCACAATGTAGACCACCCAAAGAACAAATTTCTATCTCGGAGAAAAAAGCCGAGGTAACTCTGCAGGCCTTGTTGAATCACACTTCCAGTAGGATTTTCGAATCACAGAGGGAAGTCATAATTCAGCATATGCAGAATTCGGCTACTACGGAAATGGAACTTTTGTTGATGTGTTCGTGGTGTATGGATGGTAGTACTGGCCATTCACCTTACAAGAAATCTTTTAAATCAGTGGAAGATCATGAGGGTCTTAGTGATGGAAGCTTGTTTGAAACTTCTCTCATACCTTTACGATTGTCAGCGGCAGAGAATGTTTTGTTGTGGAAAAATAGAGCGTCTCAATTGCCAAGATCTTGTCGCCCTATTCAGAAACTGCAAACTAAAGAAACCGAGACTGTTATTTTGAATTAAAAAAAAGAACATTAGGGATCAAATGGACAAGCTAACAACTCATGAAATTGCATTGGATGATGATGATGGTCGGAGTTTTCGAATCCATTTTTCTTTGTTTCTAACATTGATAGACGGCAAGGTATTGAACATAATAACAGGTGCAAAATCCATGCAAACTTGCCCTACCTGTCATTCGACTCCAAAATTCTTCAATGACTTGTCTAATAAGCTGAAGGACTTATTTTTATGGAACCCGAATTCGTTGATGTATGGACTCAGTCCATTACACGCGTGGATCTGAATACTAGAATGTTTCCTGCACATTTCATACAGGCTTCCTCTTGAAGTCTGGCAAGTAAGATCTCCTGCTCAAAAAGTTCTATTTGCTCAGCGGAAAGAAAAAGTTCAAGAGATTTTGTGGGAAAAGCTGGGATTGATAGTGTATAAACCAAAACCAGGAGGCTCTGGAACTACAAATGATGGGAATACAGCTCGAAAAGCTTTTAAGAATCCAGATGAACTTGCCACACATCTTGGACTTGACTGTGAGTTACTTCGTAATTTAAAAACGATTTTAACCGCCATGTCGCAACAGCTTCCACTGAATCCACTTGAGTTTCAAAAACTTAGTGATTCTACTGCTCAAATATATGTAACTCACTACAACTCGGTATCGACGGCAGCAAGATCACAGAAAAGTTTCAAGAGGTAGAAATCACTATCTTCTGGCGCTTTTAGGCTCTCTGAATTCTAAGTCCGTTGAACTCAATTATAGAAGTTAACTTCTATAATCTGCCCACAATACTTAGAAATTGAACGGTGAACCTGAAGTAAGAGATAAAAAGTTAACTTTCTATTCCACCTCTTGGAGTCACAGCTCTGGTGCTAACGGCTCGCTGCCGAGCCCTTGAATGAAGACTTTATCTCTCGCAGTTAACCCTTTTGAACCGGCTTCGCGAGATCTCCCTACTCCTACGCACTATGCGTGGGTGGGGACCTTTGGTCATGCGTACTCGCGTTTTCTCGTGGGCCCCTACGCTCTCACGCCCTCATTGCTACTTGGATCTGCTTGTTGCCTATCTACAGGTCCTCTATACAATCCGAGGGTCGCAATATATATATATATATATATATATAATTAAAAACTAAAGGTTAACAACCACCGCATGGTCCCACTGTATTTTCAAATGTTGAAGGGATTTAAATAAGGTTCAACATGCCTGGGGTCTTTTTGACCCCAGTGTGCCAGCGAAGGACGAGTATAACGGGTTGTCAAGATACAGGGGGCCGAATTTTCGTCGATTCACCCCGATCGCTAACTTTCAATTGTACATAACTCCTGATATAGTTATCCAATTTCACTTTTTATTAGGTTTTTGGAAAGGTCTTTTAACGAGGTTTACAATAAAAAAATCATTATAAATTACAAATATTATTTCACCTTGATTTTTCATTTCAAAGCACATGTATGAGTTTTTCTCCAAAGGCGGAATCTTTTTTTAATTAAGCTAGAAAAAAAGCTTGATTTTTTCTCTTCAAAAACATGCCAAAACGAAAATGGAATGGAAAGTATTAATCGAGTTGTTGAAGGCCATAAGAGCGCGCGTGCCCCACACGAACTAGCCGTGGTACTACCAGTCGTGCTGTAGTGTCAGTGGTTCTAATACTTGATAAAAATGATTTTTCTGTAATATTTTTCATCTCCAGAGAAAATCATAACGCCACTGTGGATACCTTAAAACTCGGTTCGATTCGGCAAAGACTGTGCCGGGCACACAAAAATACCAGTCTTGTGTACCCTCTCCGGAATCGACTCTGATTTTGAAGAAGCATTCATCATCTCCACAGCACGACATTTTCCCGAAGAGAAACATCGCAAAAGAGATCGCGAAGAGAATAGCAAAGTGTACGTTAAATTCAATAAAAGAATCATTTTTGAGTATCACTGTGAGAGGAAAGGGGCTCACACCAAAAAACACCCCATAACATGAGAAGCAAGAGGACTCACGTCAAAAAGCACTCCAATTTGGTTATAGTCAAGGAGAATAACACCAAAAAAACACCCCAAAACGTGAGAGGCAAGCGGACTCACCCAAAAGCATCTCAAAATGTAACAGGCGAGGAGAACCATCCACCACAAGCGTTTATTATTTTATTATTGAATTCTGTTTTCTTACAATGAAATCGTTTTGAAATTTTCATTTAGAAGTTTTGGGGTGCTTTTTGGTGTTAATCTCCTTGCATCTAGCAATTTCGGGTGCTTTTTAATATGATTCCCCTTGCCTCTCACGTTTTGGGGTGCTTTTTGGTGTAAGTCTCCTTGACTCTCATAGTGGTACTTGAAAATGATTTTTGTATTGAATTTAACGTCCACATTGCTCTTCTCCTCGCGATCTTTCTCTTCGGAAAAATGTCATGCTGTGGAGATGACGAATACTTCTTCAAAATCAGAGTCGATTCCGGAAAGGGTACAAAAGAATGGTATTTTCTTGTGCCCGGCACAGTCTTTGCCGAATCGAATGGAGTTTTAAGGTTTCCATCGGTGGCTGTGTGATTTTCTTTGAAGATCATATATTTTGAAGGTCTTATGACCTTCTAAAACTCAACCAATACTTTCCATCCCAGTTTCGTTTTTTGGATGCTTTTAAAGAGAAAAAATCAAGCTTTTTTCTAGCTTACTCAAAAAAAGATAAAAAATGCCGCATTTGGAGAAAAACTCATAAATGTTCTTTAAAGTGAAAAATCATGATAAAATAATATTTTTATTGTATAATGATTATTTTTATTGTAAACCCTGTTGAAAGACCTTTCCAAAACCCTCATAAAAAAGTAAAAATGGATAGCTGTATCAGGATTTATGTACAATTAAAAGTTAGCGATCGGGGTGAATCGTCGAAAATTCGGGCACCTGTATCTTGACAACCCATCATAGTAGGTGCACCGCCTTTACAACATTTAAAGAGGTCCACTAGCACTACAGTCTGTCGGAGCTTCAATAAGATAGGTGACAAAAAATTTTAGGCGGGGATACTTGGCAAATTTTACCCCATGTATCAAATGTATTTCAAGTTTTCCCCAATGAAATGTTTCGATTAAACCAAAATTTAAAAAGTTTGACAATTTTCAAAAAAAGGAAATTTTTTTCAAGAGATCTGTAAGTTATAATTATGATCGAGTAAAATTGTAATGTTTGTAAAAGCGTAATACATACAAAAAAAATTTCAACTATTGAGGAACATTTTTCAATTGAAAATAAATTTAAAAAGTTCTAGATAATTAATATTTAAGCAGAACATATTAAGATTTTTTTAAATTACAGTGCAATGATTTTAAAAATTGTTTTTCGAACTGACATTGAGAATTTAGTCGTCAATGCCGCAGGTACTTCCAAGTCTTGTTCCCAATTAAATTGAAAAACATGGTTCAGTTCCGGTTATGACATAATGCTTGAACGGCCCCCTTCATCAAGTACTGAAACTTCCATCCCATTTTGGTTTTAGAATGATTTTCCAGAGAAAAAATCAAGCTTTTTTCTAGCTTACTTCACCCTTTGCGGCATGCTGTCATACATGTATAGCACTGTTTTGATCTCGTTTTCCAATATTATTACATAGTTTTTAACAAGAACAAAAAGCAAGTTAAAAGTATTGTATGACTTCATTTGACATTTAAAAACCTTGAAAACAAAGTGAAAAAGTACAACCTTTTTACACACTAAGTGTAATTGTGATTAATCAACCATAGTAAATTAGTTGAAAATAACTTCAAGTGGATTTTTTGGGTCCCTGATTATGAATCTGAAGTCAAAATTCAAAATGGCGGATCCAATATGGCGGCGAAAAATGGAAACATTGATACCGTGGCTTCAAAATGCATTCTGAGGGTTTTTTGGCTCGTTGACTACGAATTTGGAGACAAATTTTTGAAATGTTAAAAATTCAAAATGACGGAATCAATATGGCGGACAAAAAATTAAAAAATTGGTCTCGTGACTTAAAAACCCTCGTTAAAAGAAAGACCAACTTGAGCCTACAGTATAGGCAGGTATAGGCCGTTCTTAAAGTGATCTTGAACTGATATTTTCTGGTCCCCAGAAGACCACAGTCCTTTTGTTCCAGCCAGCAGTTTAAACCCCCAATATCCATAAATATATCGAAAACTGGTTGAAGCCTCCAAATCTCATAAATGCTCATAAATCAGCCCAGCTTCTTTAGGACTTTTAGGTATAGCTAGTCTGTTGATACAGACAGCTAGCGCATGCGCAGCTTTTTCACCAGTGCCTAAAGTAAGCCATCTTCAAACTGCGCATGCGTGAAAATTGTTTCGCACACAGTTTGCTCAAAGAAAGTCCTTTAGGCACCATTTAGAAGCATGAAAACGTCAACTTTTGAGGTGGGTGTTGCAAAAAGAACTTTCATTGATGGTGGAGATAATGAGAGTTTATTTAAAATAGTATAATAGTTAAATCGTTGAATATTTAAAATAGGTAGTTATTTTCATATTTGTATTTTTCCTTCCAATTTTGTACAAAAGTCGTCATTTTCATTCAATTTTAGTTCAAAACAACTCAATTTTCCCCTTTAAAGTTTCTTTCTAATTCTATGAGTTATTTTTCTATGGACATTCTCACATTTAGGAATTACGCTTAAGTTATTCGTAAGTATTCATGTTACGAGTCAGGGGCGGCGAAACATATATAGAATGTATGGAGCTCTCAGAACATGGAAAAATTCCATGTATGGAAATCCATACGGTGTAGTGTGTTTCCGTCGATTTTTGAATCCATCCCGGTCATCTGAATTCCATACACGGGGCGAAACAGTTCCGCCGCCCCTGTTACGAGTAAAAACAATATCTTAAATAATCTTTAATACGAATGTAACAAATGAAATTGTGAAGTATCTTATAAGGAATAAAATAATAAGATATTGTTTACTAAATGTAGTTAGAATTATGACTTTCATCGAAATTGGAGGAAAATAATATCTAAATAATAGAGGTGTGTATCAAGTCGAAACTTCGAGTCACGAGTCGAATCGAACTCGCCTTTTCGAACAGTTTCAAAGCTACACACGAAAGTTTTGAGTATTCAAACGATTTCGTGTTGCTGAAAACTTTAAGGCTGTTTAAAAATTTCGTGTTTGAAGAAGTAAAATCCTCATACCCTGTGCAATTTTGTTAACAAAGGATTTTTTTCCAATATTAGGAACATGTTAAGGAAAATGCTCTAGCACGTCGAGTTTATGAGTGAATCGGGATGAAAATGTCCAAGAAATGCGTTTTTGACCCTTTTTTTTGTTGTTTTTAAGAACATAATGAGACATGCTATAATCTTCAACGGGGGCTCAAATGGAGGCTTGAACATTCTCCTTTGAAGCTATTATACCAAAAACTATAAGACATTACCATGAATTATATTAGTATAATAGCTTTGAAGAAAAAGGTTTAAGCTTTTAATTGAGCCCTGGTTGAAAATTTTAAAACGTCACATTATTTTTTATGGACTTCCAAAATGTGTTAAAAACACGTTTTTTTTCCTTTTAAACTCGATTTACTTAAAAACTTGACGTGCTAGCAGTTTTGTCGACGGATTCATAAGATACCAAAAATCCTGTAAGAATCACTCGGACTTTTTCAGAGGACAAAAATTATGTCGGACAATGGAACATGACACTTGTCTCTTTCAACTGACCGAACAGATCAGGCTTTAGCGCCCTGGATACGTAACCGGAAGGTACGGGCTCAATTCTTTCTGCCTGCACTTTTTGAGATTTTTTTCCATTCAGATTTTTGTTTATTCCAATTCACTATTAAATATATTTAAATCAAGCCAAAATAGAGCGCTATCACATGAACTATTCGGCCAGTTAAAAGACACTTTTCCTCAACTGCATGGTTGAAAAGCGCATCTTATTATTTTAGCACATTACTAGTGTGGCAATGACCTAGATTAATATGCATCTAAACAAAATTTCACAGGGTGTGAGTTCCCCTTATAACGGATAATTAACTGAACTCGTTTCAATAGCAAAAAGTCACACCAAAGGGATGGTATGGAAAATGCCTTCGAATTCACCTCACTGTCCTAATTGTATGTATAAACATAAAATTTTACTTTTCTTATTTGCAGGAAGTCAAGAAGTCTCAAACCATAACAAGTTGGATAAACATTAGGAGAAAACATATTTTCTGTATAACAGAGACAATATTTATCGTTTATGACAATGGAGGAAACTACAAAGAAAAGAAACGAAAATCCCTATAAAAATGCAAATTTCTTTTCGAGAATTAGTTTTGTGTAAGTTGAAAGCTGAAAGGCAGACTGCGCTGTGCAAACCAAATTGAGTATAATATAATAATAATAATATATGTATTATTATTATTATATTATATTATATTTTGATATATATGATCATGTAATATATAATCTGAAATAGTTAAATATAACTATTCGATAGTGAAATTTCTCTAATTGTATTAGCGAGAAGTCGATCACTACGTGTTAGTGAAAAAATACTAATTCAGTTTGTGAAATTGCATTCAGCAAATAGTGGTTTCGAAGGTATGCATACCGAACATGATGCTCAGGTTCTTTAGAACTACATCATTATAGTTCTAAAGAAAGTTCTGGTATCGATATATGCCGTATTAAGACACTAATAATTGGGAAACTATAGGCAACTCGAAAAGATAACTCACCTATTGAAAGTTTCGGATAAAAAATCCTATCCTTTTGAATCAATTTAATTCCGAAATTTGTATCCGAACCAAACATTTTCATTCCGATCTAATCCGAAGTCGGACCAAAGATTCCTATCACAATGAATCCGAGGTCGAACTAAGGATTCCTATCCGATTTAATCCGAAGTCGAAATAAGAATGACAATCCGATGGAATCTGATTTCAAAAGCAAGGATGTCAATCTGACCTTATCCGAGGTGAAACCCAAGATTTCTATCTGAATGAATCCGAACTAATCCGAAGTCCACCCAATAGTTCTATCAGACTGAATTCGATCCATTACAAAGTCAAACCAAGATCTCTATCCGACTGAATTTCAATCTGATTTAATCCGAGGTGAAAGCAAGGTTCCAATCCGAATGAATCCAACTTAATCAGAGGTCGAAGCAAGGGTTTGAATCCAAGGTGAAGAATGCTGTTCACTCAACTAATGTATATGTTACAGGCAAAGTCCGAAGTAGCACTTTCACTTCGGACTCTGCCTGGTCAAATTGTGAAGTGCCCGACAGGCTCAGGCAAAGTCCGGAGTAAAAATAAAACCTTTGGGGCTTACTTTTCCCGCTGCACAATGGGCTGGCTCGGGAATTACTTCATGAAATTCACGGAATACACGAAATTATTGGAATTCAGGAAATTCATGAAAAAAATGAAATTTACGGAATTTATTGAATCAATGGTATTGACGGAATTCGTGAAATTCACGAAATTCAAAAAATGCATGGAATTGATGAAATTTATTGAATCAATGGAATTGACGGAATTCATGGATTTCACGGAATTCTAGGGATTCACAGAATTCATGGAATTCACGGATTTAATGGAATTCACAGAATTCATGCAATTCGCAGAATTCAACAAATTCATGGAATTGAAGAAATTTATTCAATCAATAAAATCGACGGAATTCATGGAATTCATGGATTTCTCCGAATTTAGGAAATGCACGGAATTCGTGGAATTGGCCGAATTAGTGGAATTCACGGAATTCGTCGAATTTCCGGAATTGATGTAATTTCCGGAATTCAGGACATTCACAGAATTTGCGCAATTCAGGACATTCACAGAATTCGCGCAATTCATGGAATTTAAGGAATTCTTGGAATACAAGAAATTTATGGAATTCGCGGAATTCACAAAAGTTACAGATTTCACGAAACTCACGGAATTCAAAAAATCCGTGGAATTGACCAAATTGATTGAATCAGTGAAATTGGCGGAATTCATGGAATTCATGGAGTTCACGGAATTCTCGGATTTCATTGAATTAATTAAATTCACGAAATTCAAAAAATTCATGGAATTGCCGAAATTTATTGAATCAACGGAATTGACGGAATTCATGGAATTCATGGGGTTCATGGAATTCACGTAATTCACGGAATACACGAAATTCATGGAATTCAGGAAATTCTTTAAATTCATGCATTTCATGGATTTGGCGGAATTCACGGAATTTTAGAAATTCACAGAATTCACGGAATTAAAAAAATTCATGAAATTGAAGAAATTTATTGAATTGATGGAATTGACGGAATTTATGGAATTCACAGTGTTCACGGAATTCATGAAGTTCAGAGAATTCATGGAATTCATGAAATTCATGGCATACACGAAATTCATGGCATACACGAAATTCATGAAATTCACGGAATTCGTGGAATTAAATGGAATTAATGAAATTCACGGGATTTATGGAATTCACGGTATACACGAAATTCATGGAATTCGGGAAATTTACGGAATTCGTGGAATTCATGAAATTAACAGAATTCCCGGAATTCACAGAATTCACGGAATTCTTGGAATTCATGGAATTCGTGGAATACACAAAATTCATTGACTTCGCGGAATTCATGGATTTCACGGAATACAAGAAATTCATGGAATTCAGGAAATTCACGGAATTCATGAAATTCATGGAATACACAAAAATAATGGAATTCAGGAAATTCATGGAAAAAATGAAATTCACGGAATTTATGAAAATAATGATATTCACGGAATTCATGAAATTGACGGAATTGACAAAATTCATGGAATTGACAAAATTTTTTGAATCAACGGAATTGAAGGAATTCATGAAATTCACGAAATTCACGGCATTCAGGATGTCCACGGAATTCGAGGGATTCACAGAATTCACGGAATTCGTGGAATTTATGGAATTCACGGAATACTCGAAATTCGGGCAATTCGGGAAGTTGATGGAATTTACGAAATTCACGGTATTCACGGAATTCATGGAATTCATGGAATTCACGGAATCGAAAATATTCATGCAATTCATGGAATTTTTGCAATGTATGAAATTAATGGTATTCAGGAAATTCACGGAATTAATGGAATTCGCAGAGCTCATGGAATTAATGGAATTCACGGAATTCATGGAATTAATGGAATTCACGGAATTCATGAAATTCACGGAGTAGACGAAATTCATGGAATTCCGGAAATTCACGGAATTCGTGGAATTAATGAAATTCACGGAATTTATGACATTCACTGAATCTATGGAAGTCATAGAATTCATGGATTCGCGGAATTCGCGCAATACACGAAATTCATGGAATTCAAGGAATTCGCGGAATGCACGGAATTCATGGAATTCACGGAATTCACGGAATTCATGGAATTCACAGAATTGATGGAATTCACAGAATTCGTGGAATTCATGGAATTCACGGAATACTCAAAATTCAGGAAATTCGCGGAATTGATGGAATTCACGACATTCATGAAATTCAGGAAATTCACGGAATTCGTGGAATCAATGAAATTCACGGAATGCATTAAATTCACGGAATTCATGAATAAATAAATGCAATTTATGGGAGTCATAAAATTCATGGAATTCGCGGTATTTATGGAATTCACGAAATTCGCGGAATTCATGGAATTAATGAAATTCACGGAATTTATGACATTCACGAAATCTATGGAAGTCATAAAATTCATGGATTCACGGAATTCGCGCAATACACGAAATTCATGGAATTCAAGAAATTCGCGGAATGCACGGAATTCATGGAATTCACGGAATTCATGGAAGTCAGAAAATTCACGGAATTCGTGAAATTCATGGAATTCACGGAATACTCGAAATTCGGGAAATTCGCGGAATTGATGGAATTAACGAAATTCATGAATTTCACGGGATTCGTGGAATTAATGAAATTCATGGAATGCATTCAATTCACGGAATTCATGGAATTTATGGAAATCATAGAATTCGCAAAATTCATGGAGTTCGCGGCATTCATGGAATTCACGGAATTCCAAATATTTATGGAATTCATGGAATTTATGCAATGTACGAAATTAATGGAATTCAGGAAATTCACGAACTTGATGAAATTTATTGAATCAACGAAATTGACGGAATTCATGGAACTCACCGAATTCACAGAGTTAATGGTATTCATGGAATCCACGGAATTCGTGGGTTTCACCGAATTTAGGGAATGCACGGAATTCGTGGAATTCACGGAATTCATGAAATTAACCAAATTCGCAGAATTCACGTAATTCATGAAATTCACGAAATACGCGAAATTCCAGAAATTCACGGAATTCAACATATTCGTAGAATTGACGATCTTTATTGAAGCAACGGAATTGACGGAATTCATGAAATTCACTGAATTCATGGAGTTAACGGAATTCAGCAATTATGTACCAGATTAGTCTGATTCATGTAATACTTCTAATCTATATCCCCATAGTTCGATTAACATAACATCAAATGCTACAAAGTGTGTATTAATGCAAAATTTTATACCCATATATTTTTTTGAGTAAATTTCAGTAAAAGCTATAACTTTGAGTTTATCAGGCTACTGATGACGTTTCTTCGGCGAAAAGAAAAAAACAATTTGAAAAATAATCGTTTTAATATACAATAGAATAAAAAATGATTATATCTTTTGAAGAAAGTTCCCGTTTGTGAAAGTTATCGAACAAAAGTGAAAAAGACTTTGACTGAAATTTACTTTAATGCAGCGTTTTAAGAAGATACAACATGTTTAACATAACCTTAAAATTTTTTGAATAGAAGCCGTAAATTTTTATTTTTCTAGAAATAACTGATTTGAAATTTTGATAATCGGTAAAATCTGCTCTACATCATGGAACATGTTTTAGCTGCATTTATATTTTGTAAAATTTTTGAAAATTTTATCCATGAATCATTTGTGTCCCTTATTAAAATGCTGTAGTCATTCGTTCAATCTTACAAACAAGTAATTTTCCTGGAATTTATGACATAATGAATCCAAGTACACTGAAATGAATTGAGTGATACATAAGTATGTTCATAAACGTTATAAGTACATTTACAAATCATGAACATTAGCTGTTAACCTCATTATTCAGTGGTTTCGTTTTTGGTTTTTTCTTCAACGTAAGGGAACTAATCAGAGGATCTGATGCAATTAGAAGATAATGGATTATATCTTCATTTGTAACAGAACGACTGCTCACTCTTGCATTGAAAAGTCGAGCCCTTCTGAAAATCTTATTATTGGCTTCCAAAGGTTCCTCGGATAGCCAGCCAAGAGGTAATTCCAGCTCCTCAGCTATATCACTTCCGTGTTGCAGAGCCTTATGAACTGATTCTGGTATTTTATACCAGGAATATAGTGCTTTTTTTTCGTTTTTTTTTTCTTCAAATCTTTGTGTTCATCCTTTCTTGCCGCATTTTTTTTAAATCCAAATTATATGAAATGTGGAGCAAGTACTCCATGAATCTTATCCAACAATTTAAAGTCGACATCCCGAACTTGTAAAAACCTTTGTTGCATGAACGTTTTTTTATTTTTGGCAATTCATTCACTAATTTTGGTCCAACTCCGCAAATATTACAACAGCTTGAAGCTTTTTGTCCACAAAGTGCGTGACAAGTCTTGCTATCTATCATCGTACACTCTAGATCAAAGCTGAGCTCAAACTTAATTTTTTTTTAATTCATTTCGTACACCTGCACCTTTTTCAAAACATTTTCTACCTGATTGTGCTTTTTCTTTACGAGAAAAACATTTTCTTTGACAAATAGGAATTCGAAAACGCGACGAAAATGTGGGGAATTGGGACATTCATTTTGTCAGATAACAGCAGTGCCAGCTTTTAGTTGAAGTGGTAAAAAACACAGGGTAACAATGGATGCATCAGATTGATTTTCCTTATCATTATCTTCTTCATTGTACACACTATTTTCCTTGATAGCTGTATCCGCGTTAATCCAGTTTTGTCTTGTCGTTTGTTGCCCTGAAGGCTCATCCATTCCCCATTTTCCTTTCAACAATAACTTTTTTCCTTGTAAACTTTCATCCACGATATTTCCTAACAGCTTGAGGATACGTATTGTCGTATGATACAGCATTGATCTAAAGTGCACACTGGCACCTAACTCTGTAACCTCAATGTTTTCCGGATAGCAAGCTTTCTTCGCTTCGGAAAGTTTTCGAAACTATGGATGAATCGCATCGTTCTTGAGCTCTTTGTTGTGCTTTCAAAGTTTTGCATACTTCCTTTTGCTCAAGTTTACGTCCATGTACATGGCTAAAGTTCTATCCATGTCATTGCAGTCGTCATCGGATTCCTCATCTGCAGAATCACTGATCGGTAACTTTCTTTTCACGCCAAGTGCTCTTGATAACTCTTCTTTGGTATAGGTTGACGCAATTTTTATACTTCGTCTTCGTTTAGTACTCTTCGATCCGACTCCAGGCTCTAGGCATGGACGACCTCTTTCTGTACCACGGGTACTGGGTTCATTATCATTCGTTCGATCATTTAGTGAACTTTCGACAGTTTGATCATTCAGGTTAACTTCACGATTCTTTTGCCAGAAGTGTGAATATTTACTTAAAAATGTATCTTTGTTCCGAGAAACCTTTTGCCTGTTTCTATTGAATTCAGGTATCAAACTTTTGACTTATTTAGTTCTTATAATCTTAATTTCATTTATAGTGAATGGCATTTCAGATTGTCATTTTTCAATAATATAATCAGTCAACGAAGTTTTTTCATGAGAGTCTTTGTTCCAAATCACATCACATAAAATTGAATTTTTAACACTGAACATTTCAATTGGGTTGAATAAAGGAATTAAAGTTGAATACACTAAGTGACTGCTTCACAAGAATGATGCAAGAGTATTCTTAGAGCATAATAAACGAGATCCCCAAAAAATATACAATGACTGCGATTTCTGGTATGTGTAAATGTAACACATGGCCGTTAAGTTTTGATTGAAGTGAAATTTTATTTCTCAAACAATTGTTTCAAAATTCTGAGCGTTTCTGAATACTTGTAGGTAAATCTTTTGATGATTTCAAAAATGACTATTCAGGACTGTAGATACTTTCACTCTTTGCTTGAATTCCGTTTTCCATTTATTTGCCTGAAGAAGTATTAAGTTTTTGAGTATATAATAATTTATTCAAAAACTGGTAAACCTTTAACAGATACGTACTATGTTGAACTCAATGTAGGTTATAATATGGTTATGGCTGTAACTCCTGTATTTTACGCCCAATTTTCTTTCGACGCTTTTATGCATTGATGTAATTTTCAAACACTCTCATTATGTAAAATTATTTTAGCTCAAGATAGGTGTTTCAACTCCTGTTGATGTTTTTATCCAACTTTGAATATTACTCCAAAAAATTAATCATGAAGAAATAAATAATTTGTTTTATATGCAACCATGTGAAAAACAAATGAATTCAAAATAGTTTAAATACTCGTAACATCGTGGGTTTTTTTATTGTTCTCAAAACGGAAAAATACGTGTCGCCTAATTTTCTCTAAAAAAGCACATATTTCGCCACCAAGAGATTTTGCCACTTTATGTGTGAACTGTGATTGTGAAACCTGCCCGATTTGGAATAGATTCGGTCCTTTTATTAATATTTTTATGTTATTTCATTTTATATTGTAAATTCTTATAAATTTTGGGATATTCTGTGTGCAGTTATAGGTCTGTCGGATTTTTTTACTGAATATTACGTAAAATGTTGTGTTGACTATGAAAAACTAGGGCCACCCTACTCGAGAAATTGATCACCTTGCAGATATTCGCGTTTTAATTTTTTTTTTAATAATGCAACAGAGGTATGTTAAGCTGGCACAATACTATCGATGTACAGAGATGTAACCTGTTTCATAATTTAATGCTCATTTAGGGCTAATTTGGGTCCCTATTCACAAATTTAGGGCTCTATTATTCTTTGTAAAAAATAGTGTTTGCGCTAGCTTAACGTTAAGCCGGCCGAACATTGCTGTAAAACGTACTCAGAAATATTTTACAGAAAATTCACTTCATACAATAATTTAGAGCTCATGTAGGGCTCTGCGAATATGATAATGAAAATTGAAAAAAAATTTCAAATAATTTTTGTTTAAACAATCCTACCAAAAATAAATCAAATATTTTCTTACCCTATGTTAAGGCTCATTTAGGGCTCCTGAATATGATATTTCAGCATTAAAAAATTATTTCAACAGTAATTTGTTAAACATTTTTGTTTTAAATTTGAATATTATATTTCCAGAGCCCTGAATGAGCCCTAAATTATTGTATGAGGTGAATTTTCATAAATTATTTTCTGCACGTTTTACAGCAATGTTATGCCAGTTTAACGTTAAGCTAGTGCAAACACTATTTTTTACTAAAGATAATAGGCCCTAAATTTAGGAACGGGGGCTCAAATTTGCCCAAAATGAGCCCTAAATTATAAAATAAGTTACATCTCTATACCTTAATAGAGTTGTGCGAGCTCAACATACCTATGCAATAAGTCTCGTACAATTCCGGGTTTTTTTAAGCTTCGAACATAAAGTCGGTTAGAAAACCATTTACGAAGACAAATTTCCTGTATCATTCCTTGATTATGTCGATTGTTGGCATGAAAAATGAACAATTACGTAGAAAAATAAGAAAAATTGAACTGTACTTATTTTTCCTAAATTTTGATTTCACGGCAAAAGGTTTCTCACAAAAGTTGGACAACTCCCAGGGGAGCATTTTTTTCTAAATCATTTTTTGATACATACAACTGACCAACTATGAGAAAACATTTATTAAAGAAATAAAGAAGGTCAGAGCCAGAATGGAAAACTCATTTCATATTCTTCCTGATCTTCTTGTATTCTTCAAATTCATCAGTATTCTATCCGATTCTCTTCGATTCTTTCCAGTTCTCTCCGATTCATGCCAACTCTGACTTGTTCCACTTCACTCATCTCAACTCAGATTCAATATCGCGTATTCTTCGAAATTTAGGAATTCTTGCACTCATTTTCACTCAGTGAATAGCCCCTCAAAGAATTCCTTCAATTCAGAGCATTCCTTGATTTCAGAGACTTCATTGAATTCAGAGACTTCCTTGAATTCATAGCCTTCCTTGAATTCAGGGAATGACTTCAATTCTTCGAATTATTTGAATTCTTCGAATTGTTTGAATTTAAAGAATTCCTTGATTTCAGAGAATTCCTTGAATTTAGAGAATTCGTTGCTTTCAGAGAATTCCTTGAATTGAGAGAATTCAGAGCATTCCTCGAATTCAAAGAATTCAGAGCATTCCTCGAATTTAGAGCATTCCTCGAATTCAGAGAATTCCTTAAATTCAGAGAATTCCTTAAATTCAGAGAATTCCTTAAATTCACAGAAAATCTCTCGAATTCCTTGAATTAAGAGAATTCTTCGAATCTAGATACTTCTTCGAATTCATAGCCTTCCTTGAATTCAGGGAATGAATCCAATTCTTCGAATTATTTGAATTCTTCAAATGGCTTGAATTCAGGGAATTACTTAAATACTTCGAATTACTCGAATTTCTCCAATTATTTGAATTACTTGAATCCTTCGAATAACTTGAATTTAGAGAATTATTCGAATGATTTGAAGTCAAAGCGTTTCTCGAATTCTTCGAATAACTTGAATTCGTCGATTTAGTCGAGTTACTTGAATTCGCCAATTTAGTCGAATGACTTGAATTCTTGGAATTGTTTTAATTCATCGAGTTTCTCGAATTACTTGAATTCACGGAATTCCTTGATTTCTTCGGTTTACTCTATCTAGTCGAATTCCACGATTTACTTGAATATTTTGACTTCTCGAAATTTTTTGGATTCTTCGAATTGCTTGAATTTGGAGAATTCTTTGTGTTCAGAGAATTACCCGAATTCTTAGAAATATTGGTATTATTTGAATTCTCCGAATTATTAGAATTTTTCGGTTTAATCGAATTCAACGATTTACTTGAATTCTTTGAATTATTTGAATTCTTCGAATGACTGGAATTTTTTAATTTAATCGTATCACTTCAATTCTTCCATTTAATCAAATTCTTCGACGTACTGCAATTCTCTGATTGAATCGAATTACTTGAATTCCTTGATTTAGTAGAATTGCTTGAATTCTTCGATTTAGTCAAATTCTTGGAGTTACTTAAATTCGTCGAATTACTTGAATTCTTCGAATGACTTGATATTTGCGAATTTCTGGAATTCTTCGATTCAATCGAATTACTTGAATTCTTGGAAGTAGTCGAATAACTTGAATTCTTCGATTTACTTGAATTCTTCAATTTAACCAAATTACTTGAATTCTTCGATTCAATCGAATCACTGGAATTCTTGGATTTATTTATTTAAATTTTATTCAGAAGAAAGATCTTCTACTTTCACTCCGCTGGGATTCGAACACCAGGTCAACTGATTTCCGTCTGATTATTGTCTGAAATGACGTTAAAATATTTTCTGTATAGGAGAATATAACTTTGGTCGATATTGTAGATTTCCATTTTATGGGTAAAAAAACACTTCTTGCGCAAATGGCTTCAGACCCAACCACCTTCGTTCTATGATACTGAAAATCAGAAGCTACGAGTCAGATGGCAGAAGTGCCTTAATTGGAGTAAAATGTATGTAGAAAAAATATAATATTGTACTTTGTAAAAATTTTTTATTGAATAAAAAGTTATTTTACAAATCCGCTTTGTATTTGACTGTCCTGCGTATAAAGCAAACAATAATACTTCATGTAGATCTACAAATTCTTTTTACATTTCATTTGGCGCAATCGCGTTTCTCGATAAGCAATACAAATACAGATAGAGATACAAGATATAAACGGCCTAATTACCATTATTTATGACCCAAATTTCTCGCTGAAAATGCTGAAAAACTCCACAATAGAAATAATTCCTAATCATTACTTTACTTATTCAATAAATGCAAACTCTAAACAGAAAGTACAAGCAGGACATTGATTATTGTAGTGAATATTAAATTAATTTAATAAATCCAAATTTTCATTTTACAAAAAAATAAAGCAATTCGGTAAAGAAAGAAAACTTATTCCGCGAAGAGGACTGCACGTCCTCTTAATTATTTAAGTGTTTTTCGTTTTCAACAACAATTTGCTATAATTGATTACTATAGTCAATATAGTATTCAATCATTGCCAGACCAATTGGTATTTTAGAAATCATAAAAGCTTATGTCAAGTGTGCATTTCTATTTTATTGAATTTTGTGGTATTTAAGAACGTGAATGAAGTGAGATGAAATAGGTTAAGCATGTAAATAATTATAATATTATTATTTTAATGTAATTACACGTAAATATGTGATGTTTGCGTGGGTGAAGTTTGCGTATGAGCCAGAAAAGACCCTGTGATGATGCTAATAATTAGGAGAACTTGTGAAATTTTCGGTGATTTTGTGAAATACCAAAAATTTTTGCAAAGGCAAGATATTCCAAAATTTTTAGAGTGAATCCAGAAATGTCTGAGGGTAATTTTTTTCAATTGATCAGAAGTAAGATTTTCTGTACGTAATCCGCTTCACTTTTTCCAATTTGTGACAATTGGATGGATTTTTTTTAGGAAATAAGTATACCGCAATTAAGAACATGCTTTAAGTGCTAGATATTATCATATTTACCAGCAGGATTAGTGTAAAATATTAAGGTCAAAGACCGAATTTCAATGACGGTCCTCATTTTTTTCCAAGAAAAGGAATATCACTTATAAACAACTTTTACACTGGTATAAGTAATGAATATTCACCAGAAGGTGTCGACCTATGTAATTACAGGAGTCGTTATCTTCACTATTATTCCTAATTATTCTCATGTTTTAATTTTTTAAAGCAAGAACGCGTCAATCCGTCCTGTTGTTCGAGGTAATGTTTGCTTTATGAACCATATACGAACCGAAGATAAGCCGTTCGCAGGTACTGTGAACATCATACAAGTGAGGGTATCTAAACATATATATGTTTTCAAATCAAGGAGAGCAAAATTTGCGTTTTGAAATAAAAATACAAGGAGTTTAATTATGACTTAGAACAGGAGATTTTGAAAGAGATAACTATAATTTCAAATTGAAAATGGAATTTTCTAATAGAATTGTTGAGGTTATAACGTTGAATATGGAATTATTCGAAATCAAGATCATTCAGAATTCAATCACAGAATTTTCGGAAGGCAATACAACTCAGTTCTGGAACATGGAATTTTTGGAAAGAATTATAATTTCTATTTGTAGCCGGGAATTTGTTAGAAGAAATATAATTCCAATATGGAACATGGAAATTTCAAAAAGCGGTATTATTTCCACACAATCGGAGTGACCAGATGATCAGGAGAGAACTAAGAAATGACCCGCCATTTAAATGCAATCTTCGGGTAAGCACTCTGAAGTTGTAACAGCCTACTTTCAGTACATTTTGCACACATCCTTATTTTTGGAAAGCTGGTGATTAGGAAACAGCAAACTTCTAAAATTTACGAAAATTTTGAAAATTGAAGGTAAAATTACCAAAAATTACATAAAATTTCAGGAAACTTTATAAGTTTCCTAATACTATAAATTACGAGAATATCGTAAACGATTTTGTACGATTTTCCCAAGAAATCATAACATTTTAGGGAACATTTTTTGTTAAGTTGTCAAAAGTGGGACCTTCTGTCATCAACCTGCTCTAATTTTTATTGAAGGCTTGCATTCTTAGTACACCTCTCCACTTTAATTTAGTCTATCTTCCTACAAAATACTCTTGTTATTTACTGAGACTGTCTCGCGGTCAATTGATACATGACAGGAAATTTAAAGTGTCCAAAAATTGCAAAAATTGTCTCTAATTTATGGTAATTTAGCAATAATTTAAGGTAATTTATCACTGTTATTTTTTCGCATCTTGTGCGCTTCAGAAAACCCATGTTGGAGATATTATTTCATGAATAATCTTGCTAAGAATTCATTGGAAGATTAAGTGAAAGGCGCGCAAATATATATGAATTTCAGTGATTATCTAAGATTAGGTAATAAGGATTTTGAGAAATCAACAAAAACAATTTTCGGAATCAAATAAAGCAACAGTTCCGAAAAACAAGAACTAAATATACTGCAGTCAAGAATAAATATTATATTATTGATATAGCAATTTTTACCAACAGATTTAGTGAAAACCACTAATGCGAAACAGAGACTTCCAATCACAATCCTCATTTTTTAGAAGTAAAGGAAACCCATTCATTAAATTTTTTAACAAGAGTTCAATTAGGAATACGAATGATAATTTTACTACTTCACTGGGAGAGAAAGAGATATATATATATATATATATAATTAAAAACTAAAGGTTAACAAACACCGCAGTGTCCCACTGGGAGCAACTGCCATCTAAAAAATGACACTGGCTCCCAGTAGGACCGCGGTAAGTTCCACTCATGGCCACGTCTCACAACCGTGAGATGGGTGGTCACAGGACACGGCGGAATTACAACGACAAGACGGCGAAGCCCTCATGTGTTTTGAGGACACGAAGCGACCCAAGGATGACAGCTTTCTGCATCCATCTCGCAAGTGCCGTGGCATAACCACAGAGTATGCATACGTGCCATAAAGCCTCGGTGAACAGGGATAATGCTGACATCGTAGCAGTCTAGCAAGTCAACCTTGAGTTGATTTGTCCAATTAATGTGGGAGTTTTGCCGGTTCGCCGTCGTGTTTCCATCTCAATTATTTTCAGCACCCCGAACTCTAGGATGATCGGCATTGTTCGCCGACCCATTGTCGGGTGCCCTGTGCGTTCGATCGTTTTGAACCGCATTTACAACTATTTGATGTTTTGGTGGGATCATTCTTGTTCCCATGAGCAGTTAGGAAAAGGGTTCGTCCATCCTTGTAGAGTCCCGCGTGCGAAGATGAGGCTGCATACTATGAGAGGTCGCCGGGTATCTCAGAGTCACCGTTTAAGACACCAAACGCAGGTGCCACTCAGCTTTCGGCACGGTTCCTACGCCTCCACTTAGGGATTATTTCTTCGGGACCATTCATGGACAATTGTCTGCAACTGCTTATTAATTATTGTCACCATATTTAGCAGAAAACCTTGGTACAGGAACCCTCTATCACAACCCGAGGACGCGTTAGGTATATGTGTGTATGTGGTTGCAATTTTCTGATAAATACAAAATCTTTGCCCGGACCGCAGTCGAAAAAGTCTTTTTCTAATTGAAGGAATCGAATTTAACGATTTTTTCTACAATCAAGCAAGATATAAAAAAAATCAATGAAGCAAAATTGTTCCCTGAAGAAATTTCTACAAAAGTGCCCATTTACTATTTTACATCCTACTTCAGGTTTTTTTAAAGTCAATTTATATTTTATTTTTGATATTTGCTTTAATTAGGGTTTCGTAGGAAACCCATATAATATTTTACCAGCATCTTTTCGTCTCTTACCAGGTCTAAAAAAAAACATTAAAGCAGGAGCGTAAAAAAATACTTACAACGTTTGACAAAATCGGCTTCCTACTTTCATCCTCAATTTTCAGCAAACAATGATCAGTGTAAAGGGGAGAGGGATAGCGAACTTGAGGTGTGAGATGACCCCTATGCTGAAATCTCTTCTTTCAGTCTAATTTTCATCGGTGCTTGGTTAGATTACTGCTCTTGGTACGTTGATTTGAGATTAAAAGTTTTGTTCTGTTTATGTTCTATTTTGATATAAGTGTTTAAAAAATATAAAAAATGAGAAAAATTTGTTCCATTTCTTTCCTTGTCTGAAATGAAAGATATTCAAGCTAAGGCAGTGAAATTTTTCATTTTGACTATAAAACACCACTGCGGAGTGTTAAAAAATACTAGGAACTTTAGAAAAAAATGTCTTTCTCTTGGAATTCCAAGAAGTAAAAATAAGGAAAATAAAGAAAATTTGATTATTGATACCCTTATGCTGAAAAACCTAATTAATTATGTCGAATCCATCGTCAGAACTTTAAAACTTCAGAATTATTTCTATAACAATTTTATTACCAGTAAATTTAATTTTAATTTGTTTGACTTCACCACCAACCTTCACTTTCTTTTCACCATTTTTCGTTTCTTCACTTTTACTTAAAGAAGTTTCCATTTAATTTTTTTTTACATTGAAATTGTGAATCCCAAAAATTACTGACTGGTAATAGAGAATCAATTAAAAATTGATATCGAACAGTGCTTTCTTCCTGTTTATTGCAACTACACAAAAAAAAATGAAATGAAAAGTGGCACTTAAGTGAGCTTTTGCTCTAGTTTTCTTGACATCATAAGCGCATACTTTTTTAAATATGCCGAAAACAGCATTGTAACTCTTAGACAAGAGCCACAGTTAAAATTACAAGAAACTGGTCATTTTAAAATTTGTTAGGTTAAAAAAAAGATTTGAAAATTCACCATCAATAGGTTTTTCTATGTCTCGTTCATCGACCACGAAAATGGAAAACGTGCATTTTTATTCTACGATGAAACAGCAAGAAGAAATTCTTTCGTAATGTTCACCATTCTTTGATATTACGCTTTTTGAGAAGTCATCAAAACAAAACTTGATAAATCCATTCGAGGTTATTTTCCGAAACTTTCGGAAAGGATAAGAAGCAAACATGCCATTTACGATTTTCTAAATTGTGAATATATTGCACATCCGTACTATTTGTATGCTTTTTTTCTAATACAAAGAATGGCAAACAGATTGATAAAAACAAATATCTCAAAGAAATAAGCTTCTCTTCTTCAAAACATCTTACACATGGAGGAAGAATTCAGAAGAGCGGTTAAGATAGTGACTTCTATACTCGTATATTCAAAGAATTTTTGTTAGTTGCATTACGTTAACGATTTTCTTCGCACATGAGTTTTTTATAACTAGAAGAAAATGAGGCTCGAGGATACTTTGGTCTTCTCTTTACTGATTCTCGTTAATACTATCATTGGTGGGTATACAATATTATAATATACTTAATAAATGAGAACCCTCATTCTCTGAGCGCACGAAAATTTACTAAAATTGATAATCCTGTTACAAGTCTTTTTTGAATTTTCCATATATAAAGCATCTTTTCCAGAATTTTGTAAAGAATTAAAGATAATATCATATTTTCCTTAAATACTCACAGAGAATTTATTTTTAAATCAATTTGGGAAAAATACAATTAAAAATAAATCATTTTTCAAGTATGACAGAAACTTTTATATAAGATTCAAATTTTTTGAATTTTTTTCAAATGTTGTCATGAATTGTGAAAAAATTTAAATATCCTTGGCATTGATGGAAATATAAAATTTGATTTTTTTTTATTGAACCATTTGTCAGATGAATTAAAAATCAGATTTAGGATAAATGGGATATCTTTTTATTTGGTTTCCTTCTAATTGTAAAATATTAATATCTGTGAATAAAAGTTATTACTAAATAATATTTCAATAAATAAATTGACACAGGCAAGTAATTTTCAAATAAATGTAGAAATAGAAGAATGAGAAATAGCTAATTTTTCAAATATCACTAGAATATTCTCGCTAGATTCAACTTTCTTTTTTAATGTCCACTGAAAATCTTAAAAGTAATAAAAACTGGAAAGAATATATATACATATATATATATTTATATATATATGTCTGAGGCTTGAGGCCACACACACACACACACACACACGCATATATATATATATATATATATAGACTCGCAACTTAAAGAAGATATTCGAATATTTTTGCAGAGTTCGTTGCTTATAAAGTACGTGTGAAAAACGTTCTTTCACTCTGCAGATAAATTGCAAATACTTTCTGATCGGATTCGTATTTAGAAATTACGTAAATGGACTGGTCAAATTTCCCGCCATGCAAAAGTTATCATGTCGGCCTATTAGCTCAGTTGGTTAGAGCGTCGTGCTAATAACGCGAAGGCCGCGGGTTCGATCCCCCCAAGGGCCAATTTTTTTTGAATTAATTTTTGTTTGATATCTCAATATAATGTGGAAAACGTCAATTAATTAGGTCGAAATTTCAGATATCTATTAGTTGGACTAAATCTTTTTTTCTATTTTGTTATTGCACTATATAAATAAAAAGTAAGTTTTTTCAGAAATATTGGCTACACCTGTCTAAGCAATCCTGAAAATTAAAAAGTACTTACAAGCCAAATATAGCATTTTTTCAAAAAATCTTATTTTGGTTACAAAATCGAACAATTTTCCTTTTTTGGCCTTCGGGAATAGAAAGCTTCCGAAAGCTATACTTTAATTTTTCTAATAGAACCGAAAATATGTGCGTTATTTGATTTTGGGATATTAAAAACCATTGTCCCAAGGAGTCAGAAAAAAATTATAAATAAAATTTTCGACTTTCGGAAAATAAACACATTTTTAAAAAACTAATCGTGCAACTCCTTGACTGAGTCTATCCTTGGTGCCTCTTAGCGGTAACCCGTTTTAGTTACCTTTGTCTCTGTTTGTAAAATGATAAAAAAAAAATTGAAATTTTTGGAGAAATAATCTACTTTTATGTTATAAGACCCAATTTTCCAAAAAATTCCGGTACCGGGAATCGAACCCGAGCCTTCTGGGTGAAAGCCAGATATCCTAGCCACTAGACCATACCGGATTGTGGAAACTGTTTTGAAGAGTAAACCAAGACAGATTTTTATTTTTAAACCAAAAACAGTTGTACTAAGAACAAATATTCAAATTATTAACAAAATAGTGGAAGCCTCAACAAAACAGATTCATTTTCAGCCAAATAGTTGCGTTTTTAACCAAAAAAGGTGAAATTTCTACCAAAAGGGAGATGAATCTTTAAATACAAAAGACGTTTTTTCAACAAGATTTGAATTGTCAATCAAAAAAGATTTTTTAGGAACTAAAGAAAAAAAATTTCATCCAAAATTTTGAAATTTTAAGCCAAAAATACGAGTTTTGTCAAAACAGTTTATTTTCCAAGCAAATAGTTTAATTTTCTACCAAGAAGATGAATTTTTAACCGAGAAGATTAATGTTTCACCAAAAAAATAAATTCTCAATAAAATACATTTGTTTAAAAAAAAATTGTATTTTTAAACAGGAAGAATTATTATTCGCCAAAAAGGTCGAATTTTTAACAAAATACATACATTTTTAACCAAATAGTTAAATTTTCTATCAAGAAGATTAATTGTCTGCCAAAAGAAATGAATTTTCAACAACTTGCGTACATTTTCAACCAAATAGTTGAATTTGTAAACTAAAAAATACGAATTTTTTACCAAACATGGAATAGTTAAATTTTTGATTAAAAAAACGAATTTTCTACAAAGTAAGAAACAAAATTTCAATCAAATTGTTGAATTTTCGAGCAAAAAATGCAAATTTTCATCAAAAAAGTGGAATTCTAAACCGAAAAGGATGATTTTTGAATAAAATTGTTGAATCTGCCACAAAATAATGAAATGTTGAACCAAGTAATACATTATTTAACCAAAAAAGATGGTCTTAACCAAATATATAATAGTAGACTTTTCAACCGAAAAGAATTAACTTTCAACCAAAAAATATGAGTTTTTGAGAAAATGCTAGAGAATAATTAATAGTTCAAATAACAATTTTTCTTTATTGCTAATACTTTTAAAATATTAGGTTAGAAAACTAGAAATTTTGCTTCGAAAATTAAGTTAGTTATTCATTGCACACTTTTTGATTTCGGACTACGCAACATTTTAGGCCCTGTAGAAGCAAGAGAAATTATGTCGGCCCATTAGCTCAGTCGGTTAGAGCGTCGTGTTAATGACGCGAAGGACGCGGGTTCAATCCCCCCATGGGCCAATTTTTTTTATTAATAATTTTGTATAATACTTGAGTTGGTTTACTCTATATATAACCAAAATTAAAATGGAATTATTAAAAATAATACTTTGAGGTTTTCCTAAAAAGTGTATCTGTTTCAAATTATCTGCTATGTTCCATAATGTGGCAGAGTGCTTATTTGTCTTGTAATAGCAAATCAAAAAGGATTTTTTAAAATAGTAGAGCAACAAATTTGAGTAAAATAAGGTTTTCGAAAAAAGTTTTTAAAGTTTTCACTTTTTAAAAACTCGTCATAAGATTTGTGTACTAAATTCTACGTACCTAATCTAAAAACTAACGAAGAAATATTATGGACATGTTTACGAATGTAAAATAATAGTAGACTATCAAGAAAATATTTCGCTGAAAATATTGTTATATTGAAAAAGCGTATTATTATTAAAATATGTATTTCTATAACTGTACACAAATTTAAATATATCATGGGCTGTATTTCGTGCCCGTGCATGTCGTAAGAGCGCTAAAAAAATTCTTAAAAAAAAATGAACTGTTTTCTTGGATATACATGAAAATTTTGTTGAACCAAACAAATTTTGGGTGATTCAACAAAATATTTTATTTACCCAACATAATTTATTTGTTGAATCGATCAAATACTCCTGCCAAAAGATTTCAGGGTGGCCACTCGACCGGGAGAACCGGGAAAAAGACAGGAGAAAAGTATTAAACCAGGAGATTTCCCGTATTTCCTAATCCGCGCGTTTTGCAAGTTTTGAGTAAAAATGGTACGTATCAATAATATATTCATCGTCTTAAAAATTTCTATAATTTTAATTAAAAATTATGGTTTTGAATGCGCAATTCTAAAAGTTGAATCTTTAAGTCCTAGAAACTAAAGATTTTTTTAAATTAATTTTTAGATTAATTTTTGCGGGGTGCGGAAATTTTCACCCGTAGTAAAATTAACACTGGGCCCAGTGATGCGCCTTTGCTGGCCCAGAATCCGGATTTTCCTATAGAAACATGTTTAGCCAAAGTAAAAACGAAGTTTGGAACAGCGCAAACAGCAGTCCGCCGTGTCTGGGCCGAACTGTTGCTTTTCCTTTTAAAACATGGTTTGCCGTAGTAAAAGTAACACTTGGTCCAGTAATCTGCTATCACTGGGCCAGACTCCGGCTTTTCCTATTAAAACATGTTTTGTCAGAGTGAAGACGAAGTTTGGAACAGTAATGCACCGCGTCTGGGCCGATCTCTGGCTTTTTCTCATAAAACATGCTTTGCCGTGATAAAAGTGACTCTTGGTCCAATAATGTACCATCACTGGGCCAAGCATCGGCGGTAGATCCACAAATTTGAATAGCCAATATAGGCAGTCAGTACGGGCACAACACTGGGCCGATTAAAATGCCGATATTGGCCCAATAAGATTAGCCGATGTTTGGCTGCCGAAATTGGACCAAGCTTGGGCCGTGTGTTCAGTTCCGGCAATTCGCACTTGGGTGGTCTTTCAAAAAGAACAAAAAGCAACGTTTTTCTCCTTTCAACTTTTTTTATATCGTGCGTTTGTGCGGCTTTCATTATCTCGTATGTTACCGCAGTCGATAAAGTCGGATCCTGTAAACTGTAAAAAATGAAAATTCAATAACACCAAAATTTTTTTTACAATCTACCCGCTAAGTTGAACCATCGCCACCTTTCTTTACATTAATTTCATTATTTACTGTATTCATTCACATTTATTTGCCACATAGCAATGTTGAATTTTATTTTTAAACTTCGCGCGCAAGATTCTGCTTACGCGATTATAGATGCGCTTGAAGTCGCCTTTAGCCCACGTTGTCGATAGGTATTATATATTTTTTAAAGATTTTAATGTTGCAAGAAAAACTATTGCGATTACTCCGTGACCTTCTAACGCAAAATTTCACGTAAAATCCGAATTTCAACAAGTTAAATGTTCATCTTCCTTTTTTAATGAGTTTTTCTTGAATGATGCGGAGAGGATACGATGTGGATACTATAAAGATACGCTGTAGCGTATCCATTCCGTCAATTCGGTCCGCTAGGTTGGTGTCATGAAAAAATAAAAAATAATTAAAAAAATGAAGAATAAAAGCCAAGATGAAGAAATTTTGTGAAAATTTAGGAAATGTCTTCATTTTGCAAAGATAATGACAAAATATCTTCATTTCAAAAGAATCCTTACCAAATTGTCAATAAATTTTATTTGGTAAGGATCCTCATAAAATTTATGAAATATCCTTATTTTGAAGAGATCCTTATAAAATTGATAAAAAAGTCTTTATCTTGTAAGAATCCTTTCAAGAGACACAAAATGTCTATCTCGTGAAAATTAAAAAAAAATCCTTATTTTGTAAAAATATTTACGAAACTTAAAAAACGTCTTTATCCCGTAAAGATTAAGACAATATGTTTATAATAAGTAAAAACTGAAGAATTCTACATTTTGTAAGAATCCTTATAAAATTAGTTACATATCTTTACTTCATATGGATCCTTAGAAAACTGCAAAAATGCCTTAGCCTTTCGAGAACCTTACAAAATTCACAAAATGTCTTTATCTTGTAAAAATCATATCAAAATTTATGAAATGTCCTTATTTTCTGAGATTCAATAACAAATTAAGAAAACATTTTCATTTTGAAAAAATCCCTGCAAAATTGATCAAATATCTTCATTCTGCAGAGATACTTACCAAATTTTCTTCATTTCGTAAGGATTCTCACAAAACTGACAAAATGTCTTCTCTTTTTGGGAATTCTAATAAAATTCTCAAAATGTCTTCATTTTATAAAAATCCTTTCAAAGTTGTGAAAGTTTTTCATTACTTTTTTCCCAAAAATATGCTGTTTATTATTGCATCGAGTTAAAAACCGACTAAGTAGTGTTAAAAAGGGCAAACGATTTGCATAGATAAGATTAAAAATCAGGTAGAAAAAATTTAAGCGCAAATTCAGGTTAATTTAACATGATTTGATTCATGGATGGAACACATATATTTTACTCTTATCAGTCAACTTAAGTAAAAACAATATGATCTCAAGAGAAAGAAAGCAAATATTGTTGCAATATGCTGCTGGAATTACAGGTTGATGAAATATGATATGAAAAGTAATTAAATGGTTAAGTACAATTGAAAGCCTACTTTTAATTCCAGCATTCACTTGACTTTAATTTGTTTTGCACATAACTTTATGAAGAAATAATGAAAAACAAGTAACTTCTAAAAATGTAAGTAGGCTTTTGCACCCAATGGTTCAGTTTTTATCCGAAAGTTTTGATCAAAGTGCTCTTAAATGACATCTAAATTGACATTGTTACACATACATTTATGTCTTTTAATGAGGTTCGCTCTCTAAAATTTTATAATAATTAAAATTATTCATCTTACCAGCTTTAATGGCAGCTGCAGGATATGGTGCCAATATTTCCTGGACCACACTAGCTATATCTTACTTGGTAAGGCACTCGTATCCAATGGGTTAAGTGATTGGATATTTACTAAAAATATACTAATAATTTATAGATTAGATCGAAAAAGTACTTTATTATTGCTTACTGTTCCACAAATGATGTCACGGGTCATGAGAATTTTAGTACAGACTGTCATATAATATACATATAAAGAATTTTAAGAAGAATAGAATATGGTGCTATAATATGTTCACTAACTGTTTACTTAACTGAAATTAAAAGTAAAAAATAGAGAAATATTCCTCGTTTTCACCGGTTTTCACAAACACAGAAATGTTCTACGTAATGATCCTAGGAGCTTACTTATTCT
Source organism: Andricus grossulariae (assembly GCA_011634705.1). NCBI lineage: Eukaryota > Metazoa > Arthropoda > Insecta > Hymenoptera > Cynipidae > Andricus > Andricus grossulariae. The sequence continues at coordinate 48,556,371 of JAABKJ010075445.1, forward strand.
ACAACTTTATGAACATTCCTCTCCTCATGCTTCCAATAATTTTCTTCGCAACTTTTTGCTTCATGCCTGAGTCTTCATATTTTCGTGAAAAAAAAGACATGGAAAAGAAAAGTCTACTGAATCTTCCGGAATCAGGAGAAGTACACAAAAATGCAAAAATTAATCCTATCGAGGGATTTTACACAAGCACCTTAAGGTTTCAAGTGGAAGGGTGGATCAACCCCCCCCCCTCCCCCACACACACAACAATAACAACTGTCAGATCCTACGAGGTTGGCTGCATTGGATGTCTGCTGTCACCAGGAACTAAGAAAAGGAGATTTTTTCTGGCGCATGCGTAGTGGATGGGATTCCTGAATGTACAAGATCGCTCGGAAAAACAGGAGCAAGCAGCCGCGGAGAATCAGCATGCTGCAGGCACATAACGTACGCTGACTGTGCGCCATCACGCTGCTGGAAACCAAACTTGGCAGTTGTCCTTTTCTTTAACCGTTCCTCTCACTCAGTAATTCTACGCTCCTGCGCGAGTGGCGCGCCGACTTTTGTAAGAGGGAGAACGGAGACGCTACTCTGAATATTCATTCGTGATTCTAGACTCGTAGTGAGTACTTCACCTGTCAAGAACAGAGGGATAAAGGAGATATTAATTCGGAAGCCCATTTGAGGAATTAAACTGAGACAATGAGAGGGCGATCTAGAGGAGGCTGGGTACTAAAAGGTGGGTTTCCTTGTTCTTTTCCTAGTTTAATTCTTTAAATTCTTTCATTTCAACATCGTGTGCCGAACTGGTAGGCCCACGATGTTGAACTTTGTTGGTTGCTGACCTCAGGCAAGGTCATTATTGTTCACTCGCGCTCGGAAAATTGAGGTTTAAATTTTCATGTGTTTCCTGAGTCAGCATGAACCCCCACTAAAGCGATATAACTCAATACTTTAATAATGATAAAATACTAAAATGTCAAATATTCAATCGGACCATCCTATATAAAGAAAGTTTGTCGATCTCAAAATGGCGGTACGCGTCACGCGGTATTAGATGTCGGAGTTTCAAGAAAATAACCATTGTTGAGTGGGGCGAAAGCCCACTCATTGTAATTATTGATGGTTCAATTAATGACCTGAATTCTAACGTGATCTGATTATACTTGAAGTGAATATAAAATTGTGTGAATTAACTTTATTTCAACCCTCTGCGTTATTCCTTACCGACCCACTCTCCTCGAGCTATCGGGCGAGCTAGTTTATTAATTCAAGAATAAAGGAAAAAACTGAACTTCAGGTGAAATTGAATGTCCTTTGTATTTTCATAGTTTTAATGTAGGAAAACCATCTGGCGCCCTTCAGGCAATTCGGGACTCATTCTGAGTCCATAATGAAGTATAAATAAGAGTCAAATTATTGAAAATAAAATAATCGGCAAAATGCAGGTTATACTGCATAAAAGATTCGGGGAAAAATCAAACACCTCCAGCATATGAATAATCGTAATTACTTCCCTTAACCTCGCCGAGCTCACTTTGAAACACGCGCCGAATTGCTCTTATAATTTAGATCTCTTGACCTCGCCGAACTTAGTCTCAGCCTCGTCACCAAATTGATGTTCTAATTTAGTTTTCTCAATCTCACGAAACTAAGTCTTAAACCTGATCCCAATCTCGTTGACGAATTAATCTTGTAATCCACATCTCTCAACCTAGCCAAACTCAGTCTTAAACTTGGCCGCAAACACTTCGACAAACTGATATCGTAATTTACTTATCTTAAACCTGCCGAACACAGTCCGAAACGCATCACCGAATCTATCTTGTAATTTAGATCTCGCCAAAATCAGTCTTAAACTTGGTCTCAACCTAATCACCGAATTTTTCTTGTAATTCAGTTCTCGCAACCTCGCCAAGCACAGTTTTAAACTTGGTCTCAAACTCGTCCAAAAATTGATGTTTTAATTAACTTCTCTCAACCTTGTCGCAAACAGTTTTAAACTTGGTCTCAACATTGTCACCGAATTCATCTCGTAATTTAGTTCTTTTAACCTCGCCAAACTCAGTCTCAGAATCGCCACCGAATTCATCTTGAAATTTAGTTCTCCCAACCTCGTTAAACACAGTCTTAAAATTGGTCTCAAGCTTGTCGACAAATTAATCTGGTAATTTACTTCTCTCAAACTTGCCGAAATCAGTCTTAAAGTTGATCGCAACCTTGTCACCGAATTCATCTTGTAATTTAGTTCTCTCAACCTCGCCAAGCACAGTTTTAAACTTGATCCCAAACTCGTCGACAAATTAAACTTGTAGTTTACTTCTTTCAACCTCGCCAAACTCAGTCTCAAGCCTAGTCTAAAACTCATAAATGAATAAATCTTCGAATTGATCTTATAATTAAGTTCTCTCAACCTCGCCGAACTCAGTCATCAACGACCAAATAGTTCAACTTTCAATCAATAAAAACGAATTTTTGCATAGACAGTTGAATTCTCAACAAAAACGTTTGTTTTCAGTCAAGAAAGACCACTTTGCTACCAGAAAAAATGAATTTGGAATCCAAAAGGATACATTTTTTGCAATACAGTTGAATTTTTGATCGAAAAAGATGATTTCATCAAAATCGTTGAATTTTAAACCTACAATGATGCACTTTCAGCCAAATGGTCAAATTTTCAAACCAAAAAGATTGCAACTCAACAAAAAAGTTTTTTTTCAACCAATAATGATGACTTTTCTACCGCTAAAGATAAATTTTCTACCAAGAGACAAATTTTAAACAAATAACACGAATTTTCAACCAAACAGTTCAATTTTAAACTGTAAAAGATAAGTTTTCAACCAAAAATATTATAGTCAAACTTGCAGTTCAAAAAATTAGTTCTTAACAAAACAGAAAAAAAATTGTAACCGGATTAATTTAACCAGAAAAGACAACATTTCTGCAAAATATATGAATCCTCAACCAAAAAGATGAATTTTCAACCTAAAATAAAAAAATTTTACCAAATAGTTGAATTTCAAACTTCTAAAAGACAAATTTGTATCCAAAAGTGGAATAGTTCAATTTCCCCCTTAAAAAAATCATTTTTACCCAAGAAAGAAACGAATTTTAAGCTAAATAGTTGAATTTTCAACTGAAGAGGCGAATTAAAAATAATGCATTTTTTAGAAATTACTTTAACTTTCAATCAATCAGAACATATTAGAAAAAATGAGTTTATAACCAATAATTAAATTTTCAATTAAAAAGATGAACTTCCTACCAAGAAGAATAATGTCGTACCAAATAAGCCAAGCACTCACAAGGTTTTTTATGATGTGGCAAAAGTCATGAAACGCCAAGATCTTTTTTTCTCCATGCAGGAAAATTGGCTTTGCTTCAGTCACTCCCAACTTTGTATAAGCTGATCTGTTTGAAATTCCTTGGTCACAAACGAAAAGCTTAACACCAGCTCCACATTCTACGGCTTTGTCGCAAGTTTGTCGCCTCAGAGCAACTATTTTGTCTGCGGAAACATTGTTATGGGCTACACGTTCAAAATTACGACTCGCTACCGATGAAAAGGATGCAAATCATTCAGAGTCATTGAAAATACTTTATTGGCACGCCTATCCGTTATGCCTAGGTGGCCAAGATTTTCAAATCCTTCAATGATATTCATCTTGGAGTCGTACTCCAAACGCTCCATGAGTGTCTATTTCGTCCATTTTTCCCACGCAACTTCTTGCACATTCTGGCAATTTTTTCGAAACTTCTGTCAAAGTTGCCATGGAGACTGAGAGAAATCCAGGATATAGTTCGTTTTTCGCAATCCAAGTTTCCGCACTTCTGGGATGTGGCAGCATCAAACCTGCCTTCCGCATTCTTTCATATGCAGATGCCAAATGGTAATGCCAAAGAATAGCTACCAATCTCTCATTCGAAGAGAGAGTTTTTGGATCGTGATTTTTGTCAAGGATATTGTGATTCTAAGCAGAGGTAATACTACTCCTGAGGATGAATCATACTTGTCACCGATATCACCAGCAGCACTGAAAGATCAGTTGAACACTCTCACTGCTTTCGAGGAAGTCAACGACGAGAGAACGATACAGTTCTTTGAAACTGAAGCAATCGATGACGCAAATCATGTTTTGGAATGCAACAAAATTGAGTATGATCTTCCAGAACTCGATGAAACATGTGGAACTCTTCATGATGATGATCAGCATGGAAACGACACCTGCAGTGCAGACAGGAGTAACAAAGATGCTTCTTCTGAAACGGCGGAGACCGGTTCTTGCCACTTGGTATGAGGTTTAAGCTGCAGTTCAATCATTGCCCTGTGCAACTTTTTCTTAACATTCTATCCATCCAAGAATTGGTCAAGCTCTAATTTTGGCGGGTCTTCTTCAGGCTGTGTCGGCTTTGGGTTTGTAATTTTCTGTCCAGTCTGTCTTGAGACCTTAGCAGGAAGCATGGCATTCTCTGCTTGCAACATCAGCATTTTATCGGCATCGCTGATCTCGCCCACGATCTCGTCTTTGGTGACTAATCCATTTGCTGCTGGTGGCCTGTCCTGATTTTCTTCCTGAAAAACCTGTGGAGGAGATGGTGGATGATTAATGCTACTTACCTCGAATCTTCTTTCTGCACATTTTTTGTGCCTAAGGTACTTCATCTCGAAAGTGCGCATGCGCAGCTTTCTCACCAGTGCCTAAAGTAAGCCACCTACAAACTGCGCATGCGCGAAAATTGTCCCGCACACAGTCTACTCAAATATGGTCCTTTAGGCACCATTCAAAAGCATGAAAAGGTCAACTTTTGAGGCAGGTGTTGCAAAAAGAATGTTTTAGAATATTTCAAAACATTTCGACTGATTTACAGAATTGTAAAAAAAATCTTGAAGATTTTGAGGTTATTTTTCCAGGATTTTAGAACAATCGTAGGAAAAAGGGGAATCATTTTTATTTTCGAAAATGGTCAAATTTTGAGAGAATGTTTAAAAATATTTTTAAACATTTCAAAACATTTAAAAAACTGTGAAAAATGTGAAAGTTTATGAGGCAATTTTTTAGGGCTTTACATCAATTTGAGGAAATCTAGAAATCGTTATAAAAGATATTTAAAGGTTCTAAACAATTTTTAACAGAATTTGAAGATTTCAAGAAATATGTTAAAAAATTGAGATTTTGAAAATTTCGAAATTAAAAGTACACTTTTTATTTTCAAGAATTACGAAATCTTGAGAGAATCTTTAAAAATATTTCAAAACATTTGAAAACATTTACAAAACTGTAAAAAAAAGTGGAAGACTTTGAGGCAATTCTTTGCCTCAAAAAATTCTGAAAAATGGTCACATAATTTAAAAGAAAATTGATATTTTTGATGATTTGAAAATTAAAATTTGACTTTTTTTTGAAAAAATATATAATTTCCAGAAAAGGTACAGGAATATGGGAAAACTAAAAAATTCCGAAGAAGTTTCACGACAACCTAAAATTTATAAATAATAAAATTGCCGAAATATAAGAATCCCGAATTGGAAAATTCCGGAAAAATGAAATTTTGGACAGTTTATAATATCATCGAAATTGAAAATTTCCGAACAATAAAATTCCCGGTAGAAATTCGTCGAATTATAAAATATACAAAATAGAAAATTCCTGAATTTAAATAATTGAAAAATTGTTTTTAAATAAGTTTTTTTTTCAAATAAAATAGGCCGATATTTATATCAAAGAAAAAAAATTTCAATGTTTAAATTTAGTTAAAGTTATTGTTCCAATTCAAAATAACAATATTATTGAATTACCATTTGAAAAATAAATAAAAATAAACTTCAAGATAAAGCAGTGCTGAACTGAATCCTAAAAAGTTTATTTCGTCTGAAGCGGACGTGTTTTCAAATATAATTTTTGCACCATTTTTTTACAATTGTTGTTATTTTAAATTCAAAAAATAATTTTGAAAATTTTAAACACTAAAAAAATGTTTCTTCGATAAAAATACTTGATTACTGTATTTTCAACAAATAAATAATATTTATTGAAAAAAAGTAGTTAAATTAATTGTTTAAATTGTGGAATTTTATAGTTCAGATTTCGTGTAATTCGACAATTTTTTGTCGGGAATCTAATTATTTGAGAATTTTCAAATTCGGTAATATTATAAACTGCCGGGAATTTTTATACTCGGGATTCTTATATTTCGGCAATTTTATAACTTATGAAATCTTATTAATCAGTTATTTTATTTTTCGAAATTTTCCTGTTGTCCTACAAATATTTCAAAAAATTTCAAAAAATATACGAAATTGTACCAAAAAAATTTGGAAGAATTTATGGGAATTTTGTTTGCAGAATTTTACAAAAATTTGTTAAAAATCTTCCAGATCTCTTTTTAGCAATTTTGAAAATATTTTTCAAAGTTTCAATAATCTTTTTGAACATTGCCTTCAAATAAATTTTGTAAAATAAAGAATCATTAAAAATTTCTCAAGAAATCTTTAAAAAGTTTCTTTATTCTCTTAAAACCTTTAAAAAAAAATTTTAAACATTAATTTTCTGTTTTAAAAATCTTTTAAAAATGTCTTCAAAAATCTACATTTCGTTTTAAATTTGTTGAAATCTTTTTAAGTTTAAAATTATTTTTGTATCCTTTCAAAACTAGTATATATCTTTTAAAGTTATTTGAATTTTTTCTAATATTACAAATTCTTCAAAAAAACACGTTTTGTTTTAAGTTTTCTAAACAAATTTGGAAATTTTAGAAAAAATTGTCAATATCTTTTAAAATGATTCAAATTTTTCGTAAATATTTGAAAACTTTCTGCAAAAATTAAAAAAAATTGCCTCAAAAACTTCCAGATTCTTTTTTGGCAATTTTGTTAATCTTTTGGATTGTTTAAAAAATCTTTTTGAACATTGCCTTCAAATAAATTTGTTAAAATAAAGAATCATTAAAAATTTTCCAAGAAATCTTTAAAAAGTTTTTTTATTCTCTCAAAACCTTTACAAAAATTTTAAAACCTTAATTTTCTCTTTTGAAAATCTTTAAACAAATTTTTTAAAATGTCTAAAATGTTTTGAGTTTTCTAACAAAATTTTGAAATTTTTTAAAAACTTAAACTTGTTCAAATCATTTTAAATTTAAAATTATTTTTGTATCTTTTCAAAACAAAAAAAATATTAAAAAATACTTTCTTGAAATTATTTTTTCAAAATAAAAAATCAATTCATCAAATAAAATATATAAGTAATTTTTTTTTATTTTTTTTTTTATTACAAAATATAATATAAAAAGAAAAAATGCATTTGGAATGACGTCACAAGGTGAAATAGATAAATATTTTAAGTATCTAATTTGACTACTCAGTCTCTGGACGGTCGCAACCTAAAATGGCCGACTTCGCGTTTCTCGTATCATTTCCCAACTTCATGATTGTTGTGTTCGGCATTTGTTTGCTTTGAAGTTCATCCTCAATCTCTAATTACCAAATGTCATAATTCGTGAAAGAAATTGAAAAAATCCGGAAAAAATAGTGAATAAAAAGGCAGATAAAGTGGAGTGGAACTGAACTAAAAAAATAACGCAAGTCGCCAAGGACGAAGTGATTGTTTCAGGTTTGAAAAAATGACATTCTTCCCTGAAAGAGAGACTTTTTGTACCCTTTTTCACATTGTGTTTGGTTAGGTAGATTTTTTCTGCTTGAGAAACGATGGTGTTACTCCAGGTCAGATTATCGTCTTCGAGAAGGAAATTTTGAGGTTAGGTCGACACAAAAAAGTGGTTTTATCGACGAGTTTCCTAAATATCAGTGAAATTCGTGATCTCCTCGAGGAAAGGTTCGGTTTCGGCGTTTTTCAAACAAGAATTGAGACCTTTTTGGTGATTTTTCATTCTTCTCGGAGAAGATGGGGTCGCTGACTTTGGTTTGTCCGTTGTGTTGTGGAGAGACTTTTCACAATCCGCAGTCGCTGAAATATCATTTGCTTAGCATGACGGACAATTTGTATTGTCCGGGATGTTCAGAAAGATTGGATTCCGTTTTGGCTTTAATTCGACACCTGGATTCCTGTGGACAGTCGAGTGATTTGGAGAAGAAGGATGCGAAATCCAAAACGAAGAAGGGGAAAAGGGGCAGTTCAAAACCTGTCGAGGTTTTGGTGGTAAAAAAATCCATATATTTTTTTTGGTTGTTGTTGTATCTTGTTTGGTCCTGGTGATGGTTTTTCTTTTTGGTTTTTAATCCGCACGATCTTCAGGACTATTAGTTTATTTATGTTTTGAATTGGCAGGTTTCGGACTCACCACACTATTAATTATTTTACACTTTTTTTGAACGATTACACTATTTTACTACTATTTCGAACTATTTCTTTACTTTTTTTCAAAAAATACTTTTCAACATATTTCCAAATTGGCTATAAATGGTCTCAATGGAGGATTAGGGCCGTCAAAAATTATTAATTTTCATGTCAGAAAGACGAGCTTTTAACCAAACAGATGATTTTGCAAACAGATAGTTAAATTTTCAACCAACAAGAGGAATTCTCAAGAAATTTAATAAATTTTCCACAAAACAGTTGAATTTTCTAACAGATTGTGGAATTTTCAAACCAAACAGACGAATTCTCTACAAAAGAGATAAATTCTCTACACAATAGTTGAATTTTCAGCAAAAAATGTAATAGTTAATATTTAAACCGAAAGATTTTAATTTTAAACTAAGAAGAGTTGAATACAACCAAAAAAGACGAATTTTCCAAAAAATATTTGAATCTTTAACTAAAACAGATTAATTTTCAACCGTAGAGTTACATTTTTAAATAAAAAAAATAATTTTCTTCCAAAAAATAGTAATTGTTAACAAAATACATATAGTTAAATTTTGAATCAAGAGGATTAATTGTGTACTAAAACCACGAATTTTCGACAAAATACATGAATTTTCAACCCAATAGTTGAATTTTTAACTAAAACAAATTTCCAACAAAAAGTGGAATAGTTACACATTTTTAGTTAAAACCTTTAATTTTAAAACAACAAAAGAATTTTCAACAAAATACTTGAAGCCTTAACTAAAATGCAATTATTTTTAACCACACATTGCATTTTTAACCAAAAAATTGATTTTCCACCTAAAAATACGAATTTTCAACAAAATACATAAATTTTGAATCAGATAGTTCAATTTTCAACCAAAAAATACAAATTTTCAACTAAATATTTTGAACGATGGATGGTGACGCTAGTCCAACTTTTATTTGATTAATTTTTAGTCTATTTTTTTCGTTTCTAAAAATTTTGAACTAAATAGTTGAATTTTGAAGCTAAAAAAGATGAATTTTAAACTAAACATGATGTAGTGTAATTTTTATTAACGCTAATTAATTTTCAATAAATCTTTCTACAAAACTGTTTAATTTTATACCAAATAGTCGAATTCTATACCAAATAGATTCAAAGATTCCAAAAGATTTCCAATGGTTCCAAAAGATTTCAAACGATTTCAAAAGACTTCAGAAGATTTCAAAGATTTCAAAGATTTCAAATGACTTCAGAGATTTCACAAAGATTTCATTGTTTCCAGAAAATTACAAAAGATTTCAAAAGATCGAAGAAAATTTTCAATACATCACAAAGATTTCAAAATATTTCAAAGATTTAAAAAGATTTCAGAAGAACTTGACAGATTTCACAAAGACTTCAAGGGTTTAAAATATTTCTGAAGATATGGATTTTTAAATAAAATCTTTTCTGATTGAAATATCGAAACTATTGATTGAAAAATTTATTATTTTATTGAAAATTCGCTTTTATTTTTGTAAGAAAAGGATTTTTCAATTGAAAAATGTAAAAATATAATTTTAGATTAATAATTTATCTTTTTTAGTCAAAAATTCAACTATTTGGCTGAAAATTGATCTTTTTGAGTTGAAAATTCAATTGCTTGATTGAAAATTCATGTACTTTGTAAAAAAAAAATTTTTAAGTAGAAATTTAATCTTTTGGTTAAAAATTAATTTCATTGATTAAAATTAAAATTATTTGGTTAAAAATTAATCTACATTATAAAAAAATAACGATTTTCTTGAAAATTTAGTTTTTTTGTTAAAAATTCAACGGTTTTGTTAGAAGTTCGTCTTTTTTGGTTAAAAATTCATTTCATTGATTGAAATTCAAATTATTTGGTTGAAAATTAATCTACGTTGTAAAAAAACAAACTATTTTGCTGAAAATTCAGTTTTTTGTTAAAAATTCACCGGTTTTGTTGAAAATTCGTCTTTCTGGGTTAAAAATTCAACTATTTAATTGACAATGAACTTTTTTGGTTGAAAATTCATTTTTTGGTTATAAATCTCGAAAATCTAGTCAGGTGGAGTAATCTACGATAATTTTATGTAATCCAAAGTAATCCAAAGTAATCCTATTCAATCCATGATAAATCAATAATATTTAAACCGGAATTCTTCTTCTTCATTAAATTGCTTGTGCTTACAGAAGAATTTCTCAGAATAAATATTTATATTCAGACCTTAAAAAATGAGTCTCACTTATTTAAAACACACACCATAAAAAGTGATATGGATACAGATTATACCACTCAAAGTATATTCATCCGGAATGGGAGAAATTAACGACATCGTTAGTCGTACGGTTTTACTTCTTTTCATCCAATGACGTTTGTTTTCGATCAATTAACTTTCCATGTGTCGGGTAATTTTTTACGGGAACCCACAGAAAGTGGGCGGACAAAAATGGCAAATTGATCGAAAATCTTCTCTTCTACCTCCCGTGACGTCACGAGTGGAAATAAAAAATAAAAAAATGTTGGCTTCATTTGAGGTTGCGTTATTTTTTTACGAAGCAGTTAAATTTTTAAATTAATAGTTTAATTTTTTGTCAAATAGTTTAATTTTCTATCAAAAAGACGAAATTTCTACAAAATACCAAAATTTTCAACCAAATAATTGAATTTTTTAAATAAAGAGCAGAATTTTTAATGAAAAAGATTAATTTTCTACCAAGAGACGAATTTTCATCAAAAGAATTTCTTGATTTAAACGAAAAAGATTTTTTAGTCAAGAAAGTGAAAAAATGTAACCAAATAATTTAACTTTCGACTCAAAACATGAATTTTCAACCAAGAAGATTAATTTTCTACTCAAAAAGCTCAATTTTCAACTAAGTAGTTGCATTTTCATCTAAAAAAGATCAATTTTCAACCAAATAGTTAAATTTTCCACTAAAAAAGATAAATTTTAAATCTAAAATAGAATAGTTACATTTTCAATTACAAAAATTAATTTTTTACCTAAAAACCCGAATTTTGAACAAAATAATCAATTTATTTTATTTTTTCACAACTTTGATAAATTTTCAACCGAATAACTCAAATTTAAATCAATAAAATAAATTTTTAACCAAAGACATAAATTTTCAATCAAGCAATTAAATTTTGGACTCAAAAATATCAATTTTCAGCCAAATAGTTGAATTTTTGATTAAAAAAGATAAATTTTCAATCTAAAATGATATATTTACATTTTTCAATTTAAAAAATCATTTTCTTACAAAAAAAAAGGATTTTCAATAAAACAATAAATTTTTCAACCAATAGTTTTGATATTTCAACCAGAAAAGATTTTATTTAAAAATCCATAACAGTTTAATTCACCCAAAAAATACGAATTTTCAACAAAATATTTCTTTCTTTAAACGAAAAAGATTTTCTAGTCAAGAAAGAAAAAAATTAAACCAAATTACTGAATTTTTAAGTAAAAAGACCAATTTTTACAAAAACCGATGAATTCTAAAAAAAATTATTTTCATAAAATTGTTAAGTTTTTTCATCGTAGATTAAATTTTGACCAAATAATTGAATATTTGACTCAAATAATGAATTTTCAACCAAGAAGATTAATTTTCTACTTAAAAAGATTAATTTTCAACAAAATTCATGAATTTTTTACCAAGAGTTGGATTTTCAACTAAAAAAATTAATTTTTAGCCAAATAGTTAAATTTTCTACTCAAAAAGATCAATTTTCAGTCAAATAATTAAACTTTCGATTGAAAAAGATCAATTTTCAATCTAAAATTATATTTTTACATTTTTCAATTGAAAAACTTATTTTCTTACAGAAAGAAAAACGAATTTTCAATGAAATAATAAATTTTTCAATCAATAGTTTTGATATTTCAATCAGAAAAGATTTGATTTGAAAATCCATAACAGTTTAATTCATCCAAAAAGACGAATTTTTAACAAAATATTTGTTTTTTTTTCAAACAAAAAAGATTTGTTGTTCGAGAAAGAAAATAATTTCAGCCAAATAGTTGAATTTTCAACTTAAAAAAATTAATTTTTAATCTAAAACAGAATAGTTATATTTAAAATTGAAAAAAAAATTTTTTACCTAAAAACCACGAATTTTCAACAAAATAATCAATTTAATGAAGAAGAATTTGAGTTTAAATATTGCCAACGGTTACTCTAGATTTTCTCGAACTTTCAACCAAAAAATGAATTCAACTATTTGGTTAAAAAATTATTTTCTGTTGTTGTAAATGTATTTTTTTAACTAAGAGTTAAACCATTCCATTTATGGTAAAACTTTTATCTATTTAAGTTAAAAATTCATCTCATTTGTTGAAAATTCTTCTTTCTTGGTAAAAAATAAATCTCTTTATTAGCTGAAAATTCATGTATTTTATTGCAACATTTTTTTTTAGAAAATTAATCTTTTTGGTTGAAACTTCAACTATATTCGGTAAATTTTTTTTTTCTAAATCTACTGTTTCAAATTGAAATCTTTTTTGACTGAAAATTCAGCTATTACATTTTTTGTTGAGAATTCATCTCTTTGGTTGAAAATTTAACATTTCCATTTTTTGTGGGAAACTGATCTGTTTTAATTAAAAAATTAACTATTTTGTAGAAAATGTCTCTTTTTTAGTTGAACAATCAACTATTTCAAATTAAAATATTTATTGGTTGAAATATCAACAATTACATTTTTCGTTGAGCATCTTTTTTAGTTGAAAATTTAACTATTTTCTTGAAAATTCTTTTTTTTTCGTTAAACATTAATTTTTTAAATAAAAATGTAACTATTCCATTTTGGGGTAAAAATTTATCTCTTTTTTTCGAAAAATCATCCATTTGGTTCAAATAATTAAACTAAAAGTTTAATTATTTGTTAAAAAATGTAATTATTTTGTTATTAAGCATTTTTTTGTTGAAAATTCAACTAATGTGGTACAAAATTAAACTGTTTGGTTGAAAATTAACTTTATTGTTGAAAATTCATATTTGCGGGTTGAAAATTCAACTATTTTGCAGAAAATTCGTCTTTTTTGGTTGAATTCAACTGTTTTTGGTTTATAATTAAAAAAAAATTTATTTATAATTCAAATTTTTTTTGAGTTAAAAGTTGAACTTCTTTGTTAAAAATTCATTGATTTGGTTGAAGATTCATCACCTCGGTTAAAAATTCATCTCTTTGAATAAAAATTGAACTTTTTTTTTAAATTTGTTTTTTGATTACAAATTAATTTTTTCAACTAAAAATTTAACAATTCCATTTTGTATTTCAAAATTTATCTTCATTGGTAAAAATTGCAACTATTTGGTTAAAAATCTATTAAAAAATTTGAAAAATTTGAATTTTGCTTCCACCCTTAAATCAGAATTGTCCAAAATATTCTGTGTTTTATAAATATTATGTTGGTTAGTAAAAATTAATTTTGGATCCACAAAAGTGATTCCTCATGGAGTTTGAGTTGTTTCCAAATTTTTTTTTATTGTCTTGAAAAGGATGTTGAATGAACACCGAAACGTCAGTAGATTTTTGTAAATATTTTTTGATTGTTGTTAAAAAAGTATTTTTCATTTATTTATTTTTTTAAATAAATGAAGACATTCAAGAGGGAGTTGTCCAAATTTGAATGTTGGATTCACGTTTTTTTTTTAATTTCCAATAATTTCATAAATCTTAATCTCTGTCTAGCTAATGGATCAAGCGATCACCTTTATAATCACCCCTTGTAATCAGAAATCGACTACCTGCTTTAAATGTGCGTGTGCGTGAATGTCAGGCTAAGGGCTACATTTTCTCATTTTATCAAATACTAACTATGAAGAATAAATAACAAGGGCCATACCAAATTAGGGTTTTAGGTCAAGGTAAATGATAATACTTAAGAAACTCGCGGTCAAGATTAATTGAAATTATATCCAAACTTTACATGAATAATATAATTAAAAGTTTAAATGAAAATAAATTTAATTAAAAGTAAATCAGATTAATTGAAAACTTATACTAACGTTGAGAAATTAAATTTGAAAAAATACTGATTACAATTTTAGAGCATCAAAATTTGACACAAATTGAGCAAATGAATAACATATTATATATGTATAGGGGAAACCTCCCTACAGTGGAGAATGCAATCTAAAGTGGATAATCATTAATTAAAAATACTAATATATGTAAAATAAATTATTTTATTTTATTAATAGTGCTATACGTGTTCATAAATTTGAATTTAAATTAATTATTATTTTATTTGTTCTTTCAATTATTGATTATCCACTGTAGGTTCTCTCCCACAAACACTTACAAAAAAACAACAATTTTTTTAAACTACTGATAACAGAATTCGGAGGCGAAAATTATTTAAAAACAGGGAACTAGGGAGATTTGCACAGAAATAGGAGAAAAAAATGTTTTAAGGCAAAATATAATAATGAAAATAATAATAATACAAAATAGATTAATTTTTAACTGAAATGGTAAATTTTCAATCAAAAAGATGAACTTTCAACTATAATGATGAATATTTAACTGAAATAGTTATATTTTCAGATAAAAAAATTAATTTTTTTCCTAAGGAAAAACAATTTTTTGGCAAAATTGTTTGATTTTCAACAAAGTAGATTTATTTTCAACCAAGAAGATTTATTTTGTACAAAAAACAAATTCGAGAAAATACACGAATTTTCACCCAAATAGTTGACATTTCAACAAAAAATATACATTTTTAACGAAAAATGGAAAAAGTTATCTTCAAAATGAAAAAATTAATTTTTCACCCAAAACCCGAATTTTCATCAAAATACATGAATTTTCAACCAAATAATTAAATTTTCAACCAAAAAGATGAATTTTCAACTAAAATAGTTATATTTCCAGTTGAAAAAATTAATTTTCTTCATAAAGAAAAACAATTTTTTATTCAAATATAAATATATACAGTGGTCTGCGAGACCGCCAGATCCATGTTAGTGCAAAAATAAAATCAAGTCTAGACTTAAAGGAGAGGCGTTTTATATTAAATTCAGTATGGTACATATGAAAATTAATTTTATTTTTGAAAACATATTCCCCTATTATTCCCCTATTTTCAAAAAATACAGAAAAGACAGAAATAATGCTGATTTTCAAAATCGGACACAGTGTAGTTGTAAGGTATGTTTTCCCCGAAAAAATAAGTCATTATTTATAAAAATTCAACTATTTTTGAAAAATTGGTAAGAAGCGTCAGTAAGAAAAAATTCAATTTCAAAAACTATTATTTTATTCATTATTTTTTGTAAGTTTTAAATTAATTTTTTTGTTTGTTAAAGTCATCTTTTTTGGTCGAAAATTCAACTAAAATGTTGAAAAATCGTCGTTTTGAATTGAAAATTCATCTTTTATGGTAGAAAAATAATTTCTATTGATTGGAAATTCATCCCTCTTGGCTGAAGATGAACTTTTTTGTCGAAAATGTAACTTTTCGAGTTGAATATTCAACTGTCTTCTTAAAAAATTCATCTTTTTGATTTGAAAATTCAACTACTTGTTTGAAAATAAACTGTTTTGTTGAAAATTCATATTTTTTGTTCAACATCCAACTACAGTCGTAGAAAATTGAACTATTTGGTGAAAAAATTTTCTGTTTATTTGAAAATGTAGCTATTGCATTTTTTAATGAACATTTTTCCTTTACAAGTTGAAAATTCGTCAATTTGGGTGGAAAATTAATCATTTTTTAATTAAAATTCTACTATTTCGTTGAAATTTCAACTTTCTTGATTGAAAATTAAGTTTTTTGTTGGAAATTTAATTCTTCTGTTGAAAATTTGCCTTTTTAGTTTGAAAATGGTAGAAAAATCAACTAACTGGTTGAAAATTAACTTTTTTGTTGAATATTAACTATTACATGTTTTGTTAAGAATTCATTTTTTTGTTGAAAAATAAACTACTTGTTTTAGGTTGAACTGCTTTGTAAAAAATTCATTTTTGTTGTTAAAAATTGAACTATTTGGTCGTAAATTAACTTTTTTTGTTAAAAATTCATATTTGCGGATTAAATTTTTAACTGTTTAAAATTAAAATATTTATTTGAAAATTTAACTATTTTGTTAAAAATTAATTTTTTTATCTGAAAATGTAGCTTTTCCATTTTTGGTTGAAAACTTTTGTTTTATAATTTGAAAATTCAACTATTTTGCAGAAAATTCATGTATCTTGTGGAAAAAATCGAACATTTAAGTAGAAAATTAATTTTGTTTATTGAAAGTTCATCATTTTGACTGAGGATTTTCAACTATTTTGTTAAAATTTTGTCTTTTTAGTTTAGTTCAACTGATTAAAAATTATAATTTTTTTGGTTCAAGATTCATAATTTTAGTTTAAAATTCAACTATTTAGTCGTAAATAACCTTTTTTGTTAAAAATTCATATACTCGGGTTGAAAATTCAACGGTTTTATAGTAAATTCATCTTTTTGGCTTGAAAATTCAACAATTTGGTAGAAAATTAAGGTATTTCGTTGAAAAATAACTTTGTTGTTGAACATTTATATTTTTGATTCGGAATCCATCTTGTTTGTTTAAAAATTCTACTATTTGTTTGAGAATTTAATTATTTCGTTGAAAATGCAACTATTTTGTTAAAAATTAATCGTTTTTCGTCAAACATTCAACTACTTGGTTGAAAGTTGAACTACTTTGTTAAAAATTATTTTTTTTTTGTTGACACTTAATCTCTTTGGTTGAAAATTTAACTATTTTGCTGAATATTTTTTTTTTAGTTGAGATTTAATTTTCTTTTCTGAGAATGTAACTATTCTATTTTTTGTTGAAACTTGATATTTTAATTAGATAATTTATATTTTCTGGTTGAAAATACATGTATTTTGTTGAAAATTGTTTGTTTTTTGGGTAGAAAATTAATCTTATTGATTGAAAATTTATCCTTTTTGGTTCAAAATGCAACTGCTCGGTTGAAAATTCGTCTTTTTTGGCTGAATTCAACTGTTTTTAAATTAAAATTGATTTTAAGTTGAAACATTTTGTAAAAAAGACTTTTTTTGGTTGAAGATTCATCATTTTAGTTGAAATTTAAACTATTTGGTTGAAAATAAACTTTTTTGTTGAACATTCATATTCTTGGTTCAAAATTCCAATACTGTGATAGAAAATTAAATTTTTTGGTTGAAAATTAATTTGTTTATTTTTAAAAATTGAACTACTTTGTCGCAAATTTGTTTGTTTTTTTGTTGAAAATTAATTTTTTTATTTGAAAATTTAGGTATTCCATTTTTTAATGAAAATTGGAAAAAAAAACATTTTTTGTTAAAAATTCATCATTTTCTTTGGAGATTCAACTACATATTTTGTTAAAAATTCATCTATTTTAGTTAAATTCAACTGGTTGAAAATTGTTTTTTTGTAATTGTTGAAAATTAGTTTTTTGAATTAAAAAGTTAACTATTTCGTTAAAAATTCAACTATTTTGTTGAAAGTTTAATTATTTTGACGAAAATTCAACTGTTTTGTAGAAGCCATTTTTTAATTTTTTAAATTCATCCCTCTTGATTGAAAATGAACTTTTTTTGTCGAAAATTCAACTTTTCGGGTTGAAAATTCAACTGTCTTCTTAAAAAATTCGTCTTCTTGGTTTAAAAATTCAACTATTTCGTTGAAAATAAACTATTTTGTTAAAAATTCATATTTTTGGTTCAAAATCCAACTACTGTTGTAGCAAATTGAACTATTTTGTAAACAATTATTCTGTTTATTTTAAAATTTAACTATTTTGTTGTAAATTTGTTTTTTTTTGTTGAAAATTAATTTTTTTATTTGAAAATGTAGTTATTCCATTTTTGAATGAAAATTTGTCATTTACAAGTTGAAAATTAACCATTTTTGTTGAAAATTCTTCATTTTGTTTGAGGATAAACTACATATTTGTTTAAAAATTCGTCTTTTCTAGTTGAATTCAGCTGGTTGAAAATCAATTTTTTTTTAGTTTAAAATTAGTTTTTTGAAGCGAAAATTTAACGATTCCCTTTTTATTTTGTTGAAAATTAATCTTTTTTAATTAAAATTCTACTATTTTTTTGAAAATTAGTCTATTTGGGTTGAGGATTCAACAATTTTGTTAAAAATCCTGGGTTTCTTCTTTAAATTCAACTAGTTGATAATTCGTTTTTTTCTTGTTGAAAATTAGTTTTTTTAACTGAAAATATAACTATTCCATTTTTTGTTGTAAACCTCTATTTTTTAGTTGAAAATTCAAGTATTTTCTTCAAAGTTTAATTATATAGTTGAAAATTAATTTTTTTGTTTGTTAAAGTCATCTTTTTTGGTCGAAAATTCAACTAAAATGTTGAAAAATCGTCGTTTTGCGGTTAAACTACTTTGATCAAAATTTATTTCCTTCGAGTTGAATGTTGAAATATATTGTGGAAATTTTTTTTGCAGATTCATTATTTTAGTTGGAAATTCGCCTTTTGGTTGAAAATTTAATTTTTTGTTGAAAATTCGTTTTTTTGTCAAGAATTAATTTTTTTTACAGAAAATGTAACATTATATTTTTAGTTAAAGTTTTATCATTTCTAGTTTAATTTTCAAATATTTGGTTGAAATTTCATGTATTTTGTTAAAAATTCGTCTTTTGTGGTGGAAGATGATTTTTTTGGTTGAGTGTTGAACTATTTTGTCAAAAATTCATTTTTTGTGTGAAGATTCATCTTTTTAGTTGAAAATTTATCTCTGGTTCAAAATTTAACTAATTTGTTTAAAATTGGACTAGTTTGTTTAAATTTGTTTTTTTAAGCTTCATCATTTTAATTGAAATTTCACCTCTTTTAAAATTTAAACATTTTGTTGAAAATTCCTTTCTTCTGGTTGAGAATTAATTTGTTTAAATAAAAATGTAACTTTATCTTTTCATTGAAAATTGAATTTTAAAATTCATGTATTTTGTTGAAAATTGATCGTTTTTATTTGAAAATATAACAACTAAATTTTTAACTGAGAATTCATTTTTTTTTAGAAAATTCAACTACGTGGTTGAAAGTTGAATTACTTTTTTGAACATTTTTTTTTAGAATAATTTATTTAGCTAAAAAAATTTCATTTTGGGTTTAAAAATTATATTTTGGGTTGAAAAGTTATATTTTTAAATGAAAAATTATCTTTTATAATTTTTTTTTTGGTTGAAGATTCATCTCTTTGGTTGAAAATTTAACTATTACATTTTTAGAAAATAAATCCTTTTGGTTAAAAAATCATCTTTTGGGTTGAATGATGAACTATTTGGTTAAAAAATTGTTTTCTTTTGTTGGTTAAAAATTAATGTTTTAACTAAAGATATTCCATTTATGGTTGAAAGGTTATATTTTTAATTAAAAATTGATCTTTTATAGTTGAAATTTTAACTTTTTGGTTGAAAATTCATATTTTGTGGTAGAAAAATATTTTTTGGTTAAAAATCATCTTTTGATTTGAATGTTGAACTATTTTTCTTAAAATTGATTTCCCTTTTTTGAAGATTCATCATTTTAGTTGAAAATTTATCTGTTGGGCTGATTATTTAACTATGTTGTTGAAAATTCTTTTTTTCTTGTTGTGAATTAATTTGTGTAACTAAAAATGTAACTTTATATTTTCATTGAAAATGGATCTTTTATACTTCAAGTTTCAATTATTTCGTTTAAATTCATGTATTTTTTTGAAAATTGATCCTTTTTAATTGAAAATATAACAATTAAATTTTTCACTGAGAATTCATTTTTTTGTAGAAAATTCAACTACTTGGTTTAAAGTTGAACTGCTTTGTTAAATTTTTTTTTTAGAATAATTTATTTAGCTAAAAAAAATCCATTTTGAGTTTAAAAATTATATTTTGTATTGTAAAGTTATATTTTTAAATGAAAAATCATCTTTTAACATTTTTTTTTGGTTGAAGATTCATCTCTTTGGTTGAAAATTTAACTATTCCATTTTTATAAAATTAATCTTTTTGGTTAAAAAATCATCTTTTTCGTTAAATGTTGAACTATTTTGTTAAAAATTAGTTTTCTTTTGTGGGTTAAAAATTAATTTTTTAACTAAAGATATTCCATTTTTGGTTGAAAAGTTATATTTTTAATTAAAAATTTATCTTTTATAGTTGAAATTTTAACTGTTTGGTTGAAAATTCATCTTTTGTGGTAGAAAAATATTTTGTTGTTGAAAATTGATCGTTTTTTGTTGAAAATTCAACAATTAAATTTTTCATTGAGAATTCATGTTTTTTTATTGAAAATTACTCTATTTGGTTGAATGTTGAACTATTTTGTTCAAAATTCATTGGGAAGACACGTCATTTTAGTTGAAAATTTATCTCTGTGGTTGAAAATTGAACTATTTTGTTAAAAATTGAACTAATTTGTTGAAAATTCGTTTTCGTGACAATTAATTTTTTTAAACTAAAAATGTAACTTTATATTTTTAATGGAAAATCGATTTTTTATCATTGAAATTTCATCTATTTAGATGCAAATTCATGTTTTTTTTTGTTCGTTGAAAGTTGATCGTTTTTAGTTAAAAATTGAACAATTTAATTTTCAGTGCTTCTTTTTCAATCTGTCAAATTTCGATTTTTTTAAACTGCTTAAATTTGAACACTTGAAAATTAGAATGGCTCTTTTTAAATCTCGGAGCACGTTTTGGTTTCTTCGAAATTTAAAATCAGTGAAAAATGTGAAATTTTCGGATTTGAATGCGACTATAATTGAGTTTTTCTAAAATCTCTTCACACTGGAAGCCATGGAGTATAAAAATAAAAAAAATGCTTGAAAAATGTAACTATTCCATTTTTGGTTGCAAATTTATATTTTTAAATAAAAATTTTACTTTTATAGTTGAAAATTCGTATATTTTGTTAAAAATTGATCGGTTTTAGTTGAAAATTAAACAATTAAATTTTCAGTGGTTCTTTTTCAATCTGTCGAATTTCGATTTTTTTTAAATTGCTTAAATTTGAACACTTGAAAATTATAATGGCTCTTTTTAAATCTCAGAGCACGTTTTGGTTGCTTTGAAAATTAAAATCAGTGAAAAATGTGAAATTTTCGAATTTGAATGCGACTATATTTGGCTTTTTCTAAAATTTCTTTACACTGGAAGCCATGGAGTATAAAAATAAAAAAAAAATCTTGAAAAATGCAGCTATTCCATTTTTGGTTGAAAATTTA
This sequence comes from Andricus grossulariae, assembly GCA_011634705.1. NCBI lineage: Eukaryota > Metazoa > Arthropoda > Insecta > Hymenoptera > Cynipidae > Andricus > Andricus grossulariae. The sequence goes on from JAABKJ010075445.1 coordinate 48,577,856, forward strand.
TATTTCTAAATAAACATTGAACTTTTGAAGTTGAAAATTCATATATTTTGTTAAAAATTGATCGGTTTTAGTTGAAAATTAAACAATTAAATTTTCAGTGCTCCTTTTTCAATCTGTCGAATTTTGATTTTTTTTAAATTGCCTAAATTTGAACATTTGAACATTTAAATAATTTTCAATGATTTTTCAATGATTTCTGCTATTCAAGAATTTATTTTTAAAAATTGGATATACTTAGGTGCTCAGGGTGATCCCAAATTGAAATGAAAGGCAAAAAAGAGTACTAAACAATGGCCTAAGCAGTTTTAAGATAAGAAAATCGTTAAATAAGTATTAAAGTATATTTTTCATACTTTAAAAATATTAGGTTAGAACTGAAAACTTCGCTCTGAAAGAAAGTAAAGTCGATTTTCTACTGCACATTTTTTCATTTCGGACTAGACACTTTTACATCCAAACTTTACAAAGTGTGCCAGACTACGCAACATTTTATTACTCAGTTTCTTGTTGCAGAGTTGAGTTGACACTTCGAGTGTTTGCCTAATGGCGAGCCTATTCCTGGTGTTCCTCGTTCCGTACCTCCTTATTCCCCCGACAGACAAAATTGTTCTGGAAGGCCTTTTCCACCTGCCAGACCTCAGTTTCCAGCATCTCCGGTCAGGTCTTCTACTTTCAAGCCTCATCTTCGTGCCAGGTCTAGGTCTCCGTCTGCCAGTTACCGTTTTATACGCTTAGGTGGATTGAAACCTTAACAATTTGAACTTCTTCGCCTAATTCCGAACACGAATCCGAGCCGACGATTCGAAAGTACACTTTTCTTCGTGATAAACCACTTAAATTCATAGGAAAACACAATTCACTTGGACCAATAACAGTCGATGGAAAAACTGTATTATCAAGACCCAATGGTGACATTTTTGCAGTATTAGAGAAAAATTATGAAAGATATGAAAATGATACTCAGATTCAAAAACGGGTAGAAATAAACGTGGTCACTGGCGCGATAGAAAATATGACTCAAAAGGAAAACAACGAATCTACCTTAACTAGGAATCGCCCAATCTCAAGAAGTTTTTAAACAGTAGTTATAGGCGAACATTATCCACAAAGCAATTTACATTTGTGAACAAATTTGAACTTAAATATAGTGTTGTTTGCGATAAGAAGTAGAATTAAAATTTTACAAATAACTGGTAATTATGGGGCCGCATTCTATAGGCGTCTAGAACCTGTTCTCGCTCAACAGCGTTGACCCCCGGAGACTTTTCAAACATGTTTCGAACTTCAGTTTTAAAATTATACATTTTTATGCTTTTTTCTCGAATACCGGCCATGAGGCGCCTTTCCATGCGGATGAGAAGAAAAAAAAAAGCATAACTTCGAGAGAAAAAAATCTGATAAATGTTTTAATGAATTAAAAATTATTCAATTAAGCCTCTTGAACGTTTTGAACCCTAATCTCAAGACAACTTGCTTGTTTCTGAATAATTTCTAAAACAATCAAAAATGTGAAACAATGAAGTTCATTTTCCCAATTCTTTGAACATATTTTGTAGAATTTATATTAATTTTTCAAAGCCTCAAATGGGCTGTTATAGAAGACACACTATAAATTTTCCATTCATACGTCTGACTCGAGTGAAATGTAAATAAATAAGAAGAATGAACTTGACGCATCTAATCTGAGAGAAAACGACTATATAGAATATGTGTATTCTATGATCTCAGGAAGCACATTTTATTCATCAATTACATTGTTAATAAAATTCTTCATTGATACGTTAATTATTTTTTCTTCTAACTAGGAAAGATGAGCATTGTTTCTACTGTCGTATTATCCTTGGCGATTATCCTCAATTCTATTGGTGAGTATAATAACATAATGTATCCATAGTTTTAAGCACATTTTTCAAATCTATAATATGTAGGTAAATCAGAATTTTTGTGCGATTCAATCTACATTCTATTCCAATTGCTATTTTTTTCAATTTTATTTGAATTTGTGTAAAATAAGTAAGAATTAATTTTTAATTTATTCCGGTGGAATACAGAATTTGTGCTAAAAAAATAGAATTCTAAAAGTGTCCCTATTGATATAAAAATCGTACAAGGTATGTGAAGGTTAGGATGGTCCCAATCATAACTGTTGAATTTTTTTAATAGAGAGCATCCCCCCCCCCTTCACCCACCAAACCCATAAGAATAACATGGGAAAATTTTTGTGTTCAAAAAAATGAGATTCACGTTTCTGGGTTTAAACTCAGCTTGCCCAAGATTATCAGAATTTGTTGGGTAGTCTAGAAAGAATAATTTGTGCTAAATTACTTTGAATTTTAACGCGTCCCTTATGGAGCCCTAAAAATGTCACGAAAACCTATAACTAAGAAATAAAAAAAATAGAATTAAATACTACATTGTTTATAGTTATATGTATACATATATGCGGCTATGGTATACCTAACTGGAAAAATTTTTCAAAGTTTCAATGTGTTGCAAATCCGCAAAAAGTTATTCTCACGATTTTCTAGAAAATTCATTTAAATGTACAACTTTCATTATCAAAAAATGCACGGATTGCTGAAATTAAAAAAAGCTATTTTTTAAAATAAATTTTCCAGGAAAAAATTTAATTCGAAGATATATATTTTAAATTTCTAATGACATGATAATTTTGTTTCATTTTATAATAAAATAAAATGCTTCAAAGACAGTTCTTTTTTTAAATCAAAGTTTAATTTAAAAAACAAATAACATTTTTTTGTTCAATGATCCTATCAGCTAAATTAAACTTGTTTACAGAATTAAAATATTTTTCTGCCCACCACATCTTAATATGATTTTTTCATGTATTTTGGCCCACTCAACATGAAAATCACTCACAACAATTTTTTTATGTGAACGTTTCCGCAGAATGTGTTCTTATAACTCCGGGGACAGACTTTTGAAGCTAATTAACCATCTTTAGTACCAAAATATTGGTCTCTACTCATGATTTTGAGATTCCTAAACTCAATCCAAATGATTTGCATAAGCATAAGTTGGCATCGCTCGATTGCGATTGAGAAACACGATTAGGAACCAATAAAATTTGTGGTCTATCGTTCTAAATTATTTTCAATTGATTATTTCTAGAAGGGAAACATTCCGTGCATGTGTTACAAATAGATTTTGTTCGATAATTTTTTGTCCCTTTTACATAAATTTCCAAATTTTCAGAACATTTTTTTCATTGTTTAACAAACCGAAAACCTTTTTCAATAAAACGAAAATTTTTAGAGTTACAGCATTTTCAAAATGCAAAAGAAGAAACAATACCGAGAAAAGATCGTTCAACACTGTTCCTTGGAGTCAGGTCTCTAGCCGCGGATGACCTTACGCGGCAGACGGGACAGCTGGAGATGAAAATTTCACCTCTGGATACTTTTTTAGAGCTACCAATCTCTATAGAATGTTATGAGGAACAGTGTAGTCGGAACGGATGCAGTGATCCCAGAAGGACAGCCTTTTGCATCCGGTTCGCGATGGAATGAGCCTGACGCTGGCAAGTCGGAATCTTGTTGATCTTGGTTTTCAGATGTTGGAGGACAATATCAGGCTTCGTAGAACTGATACGTTGAGTGGTGGAGAATAAGAAATTCCAGTAGATCTTACCCTGATCATTCTCCACAACGGACTCGAGTTCCCCGTGGGCGTATGACAAGATAGGCAATAGATCAACACCATAGAAGTGACTAAGATGAAAATATAACACTTTTAGAGCCACGTTGTGTCTCTCCATGTACCCGTAACGTGCATACTTTGAGCATCCACTCAGAACATGTTCAAGTGTCTCTGGCTCTTTCATGCACGCTCGGTAGTTAGTATCGCCTACAGGTATATTCATAATTCGCTCACGGTAAACTAAGGTGTCTATAACGCTGTCTTGACAGGCAAAAAGAAATCCCTCAGTCTCCGATATCAATTCAACAGACTTGAGAAATATGTTGGACAAACCTATCAAGAGCTCTTTTCTACGTATGATGCCTTAGAATTTACCATGAAGCGGCTTGTCAGCATGTTCTCTTGGTAAAAGCATATGTTCTGCTTCTTTACACGACTTTTGAGCACCAAGGGTGTTAGTGATGCTAGGCTATGTGTAGTGTCACTAGAATCAAATGGTAGGCCAAGCTCCTCTGCGGCCCTATCTGCGGCACGGTATAGAAACGCCGCAACATTGACGACTTCATCTTGATGTACGAGTCGTATAAGAGAATCTGCACTATTTTGAACTAAGCGGGCTGTAGCCAGAACCGTTCTTCGATGAAGGCACTTTAAGCTTAGCAAGCCTCTACCCCGTTTATCTCAAGGTAGGTATATTCGAGGTACGGAAGATCTAGGATGATGACTTCGAAGGATTGTCATCATCTTGCGTGTGCTTCGGTCAAGTTGCTTCAACTCATCGAGGTTCCATTTTACTGTACCAACAGTGTAGAACAGTATAGCAACGGCCAGCATATTAGTCGCCTGGATCTTATTCTTTCCAGATAATTCGGAAGCCCTCATTTTTCTGAAAATTTGGCGATACCTTTTTACAAGGTCCGTTTTTAACACACGCACATTGTGGGTTTCCGCTTGCGGTATTCCAAGCTATGTATGTTTCTCCATGGCCAAGATGTTGAATGGTATTTCCGCCTATGAGTTGAACATCCTAATCGTCACGCGATGGTGTAGTTTCTAGTCTTCCTTGGTGTAGGTGGACGGAGGCACACTTGTCGAGTCCGAAGCTCATGTCAATCGCTTCAGAGTACCTATTCACCGCCTCTACAAGGATGTTAAGATCCTCTTTCGAGGAAACAGAGTTTAAGGTCGTCCCTGTATAAAAGGTGGTTGACCTTAAATTCTCTTCTGTCCGTCGAGCCACATAGTTATCCAAAGCTTTTACCTCAAGAGGACAATAGATAGAGACAAGAGGGAGTTGCAGAAAAGTATCGGACTTAGAGAGTCTCCTTGGAAGACCCCCCTCTTATATGTGATATAGCTGTTAGTCACTTGTCTTTTATCAGATGTTATGACAAATCTTGTCCGCCACAAGAGCATAAGCTCTTTTATGCATCTCACTATTTTTGGATGCACCTCCAGGCACTCAAGGAGCTTAATAAGTAGCTCATGGTTCGTGTTATCGAATGCCTCACGGTAGTCAATCCGAGCCATGGACAGATTGCGTCGATACCTGATCAAGTCTTGGGTGATACACCTGTCTATTAACAGGTTCTCCCTGCAACCTGCCAGCCTTCTCTTGCATCCACGTTGTTCAACTATTGCACTCCATACCGGCTCGATAGATGTTAATATCCTCTCTTTCAGGATGCCAGTGAATAGCTTGTAGCTGCTGTTTAAACAAGCCATGGGCCTGTAGTTATGTGGAGTTGACAAATCTCTGGTCTTAGGTATCAGTACCGTGCGTCCTTCCATTAGCCACTGCGGGATGTGTTGTTCTTCGTTTAGGAAAGTAGTAAATATACGAGCTAGATATTGGTGCGTAGAAGTGAACTTCTTCCACCAAAAGTTGTTGATTTTACCTTGCCCTGGCGGTGAAAAGTTCTTAGTTCTAGCGATAACTTTCTTCACTTCTTCAGCGGTAATTAGTAGACACTCTTTCTCTGGAGCTTGCAACCTTTGCCTTTGGCAAAAGTTACGCAAGAGTGAGATATCTGAATCGTTTTCATTTAGCTGATAAGTATTTCCTTATACTTGCTCCAAGAAGACTTAAATCTCTTCTCGCCAAAGCGGATTTATAACGGCACGTGAAGTTTTATTGAACAGAGGGAAAGGACCAGTACAAAAGGTGGAATTTTACTGAATCCATTTTACTCGCCGTTCAAGGCGCTGTCGATATATCTCCTACTTCTCATGTTGGCATTATCAGCTATCTGCAAAGGTGGTCTTTCTGGAATGGGTTGTATGTTCGCTTCATATCCGTTTTTGCACATAAAGGATACCTGATATGTTAAATACTCAGGCGTTTTATGAGCATATTTCGGCTGCATATTGACCCAACGGTCATGTAACCTCTGCATGAATCTTCTTCGCGCTAGTGAACTTCTTTACCAACAGGTAAGGATGTCCCTCCTGAGTTGGTCCGACCATTTAAATCGGTGTTCTCGCGTTTGTCCGGGGTCATTGCTTGGTCGTCGCCTCGGTTGGTTCTGCCCAATTATACACACCCACACACACACACACGGCCCTATTTGTGGTACCGCATAAAAACTCCGCAACATTGACGACTTCATGTTGATGTACGAGTCGCATAAGAGAACCTGCACTATTTAGAATTGAGCAGGCTGTAGCCAGAACCGTTCTTCGATGAAGACACTCCAAGCTTAGCAAGCCTCTACCCCCTTTATCTCGAGCAAGGGATTTCTAGTGATTCCAAAGATTTCAAGGGATTTCAAAGTATCTCAAGGAATTTCACAAGATTTAAGGATTTCATTAATTCTTCAAGGATTTCAGGGGGTTTCAAAGAATTTTGTAGGATTTC